>LPNX010282540.1:365420-650739 GCA_001517045.1 Pseudotsuga menziesii
TTAGGCTAGCTTTCCACCTGACCATTTGCACCGATCTGACGACTAGCAATATCGGATGTGACAGCTCACGTGAGCCAGGTCGGGTGGAAAGCTAACGCCTTTATTTTATAATATGTGCCAAAAAATGTAAGAAAATTTATGGTATTGGTATTATGCTCAATAATAGGCCATTTTCTAACTGCCTCCAAAATACGACCGAATTATGCTACTATGATAATCAGTGTTGTGTGGCTAGGCCTGTTAATGGTTGGAAGCAAATGGATCATCACTAGGCGAAGAAGCAGTTGGATAGCAGTACATGTGGTTTGATTGAGGCAGCAAAATAGCCCTTGAGAAATTGCTCAGCCATGCAAATAGGCATTCGTTGGTTTGTAAGAACACGTAGTTTCACCGGTATGAATGGCCTCTCCTCTTGAAATATAAACTCGATTTGTTGATACAACCAGGGGGTCTACATATCTATACGCAGAAAACTCCCTTTTTGGATTGAAAATCTAACATCTGGTAGATCTATAAGTTGTTATTGTTGTGAACAATGTTGCTCGAAAGTTTGCATAGAACCTGTAACTCTTCTGCAAGGATATGAAGGAATTTCCACACCAACGTTAAGTTTTGTGTCTCACCATTCACAGTTTTTGCAATAGTGACGCTTATAGTCCATCAATGCTCTTATATTTCTGAATTATAACTGGATTTGCCTTTCCAAGTTGTGAAGCTTTGGTATTGGTAGATAAGGAGAACACCGGCTCGTGAAGAAAGGTTATTAGCATATTGGAAGAGAACGGCCAGTTAATTGTTGGTTTGAAGATTTTCTTTGCATTGTTTGAGATCATATAACATTTTTTGCAGTCTTCGTTGTGCTTATGCATGCTTAAAAGAGTTTTCAAGACATAGTATATTGCAGCTTATGTTGGAGTGCTAAGATTGTAGTTGTTATATTGCATTATAAGCTCTTGGAAGAGACTATAGACATGCAGAGCTATTATTTTTGTACTATCTCCCTATCTTTGCTAGAATAAGTTTATTATCAAGCACATTGTAAAGAATGTTGAAAATGCACTCATCGACTTCTATGGTTTGATCAAGGCTCACTAGAAAAGACACTTATTCTGAATGACTAAGAAGTTAAGGAATATTTGAAGGATCCACGCAAGTTTGCAGTTATTGCTTCCTTAATTATTGGTTCTACCAAACTTGCTCCTAAAGAAGAGGCCTCTTGTTTGAGTGGCCTTAACATCACAGGGGATCATCATCACTCAAGAGCTCTGAGATAAATCATATTATAACTTGCAAACAATCATCTTTGTAAGTTTTATTGTATTTTGTATACTTTTGGGTTCATTCTTGGTTGACACCAATGCCCTTCATTTTCTAAGTTTGAGTTTGTCGAGTGTTTATGATATGGTGGAGTTGCAAGAATCTCTTCATTATTTGAGTGAGTCTTCAGCCAAATTTTATCAATGGCTAGAATCAATGGTTTAGTAGAGTTACTGAACAATCTACTTCTCTCTTATGTTGACAAAAATGTCATGGTCAACAAGAGCACTCTCACTCATATTCAAAATTGTGTACAAAATTCACAAGACACACTTGAGTTTCTATAGCTTAAGTCCCAACTCCTACAAGAAGAAATAGATTATGAACTTGTTCCTGTTCAAAACAACCTTCCATGATATTCCTTTCAACAACCTACACATAATGACACCACTTAAAAAGCACATAATCAAATCAGTGGCTCCACTTCATAAGCAAAAGAAAAGGAAGATATTGTTTTCCATACATACGTTTGGCTTATTCTTTCCAAGCCCATCATCAAACCTTGGGAAGTAATTGTACACAACAAGCAGAAAACCAATCTTATATACAAGAAGGAAATGACATTTCACATTTTTGTTTTCTCCAAGCTAATCTAGTTTCAGAGTGCTAGGTTCTTAAAATTAGAAAGTTCATATTCATATATTCTAGTTCAAAGTTTGAAATACCAACATTGTGATTGAGTGGACCATACGAAAGATCAATGTTTTAATATTCACCCTTCTAAGCATTGTGGAAAGCAGACCCTCTCTTCATACAAATGCTTCATGTTGAAGAAACTTGCAAGAGAGAAGATTCACTATGGGTGGATTGCTTCTTGACAATGGTCGTCAATAACCAAAAATATTTATAAGTCATACCAAATATTCAATCTCGAGAAATGACACATATTGCAGTTGAGAGATATTCCTCACCTCGCCTTGTTCATGACAGGGGCGATTGAGTGATAGCCAGAAACAAACGAGCCATAACAAGCAAGCATGAACCAATGCCAGAGCCATAACTAGAACCATGTGCCAATTGCTAGAGACACCTAGCCAGATTTAGAGCTATAACATTGAACCAAATTCAAAGCCATGTTCCACTGAGATCCACTTGGTTTGTGGTTAGCCTAAAACCACTCATTTAGTAGAAGACATTAGCCTCTTTTTGCTTCAGCTAGACGTCAGTCTGTGGTGATCCTTAAGCCACCATTTCCACAAGGAATTGTTGATCCCTAGAGCCAAGTTCTAGAGAGAACTTGAGTCAGAGCCAAGTTCTAAGGAACCACTGAGCCAAAACCAAAGTTATCACCAAGTTCCATAGTTTGTGGTCATCCTAAAACCATCCATTTAGTACAAGACTTCAGGGTGAAAACATGAAGTTGGGAAACACTTTTGTTTGTTTTTGACAAAACAAAGTGCAAAGTTTTATATTTTTCAACTTCAACCCCTTCAAACCCATATCTCCCTTCAGAATTTCACCTTAAAGTAAACACACAAGTTTTAGATAATTGAATTAGCTACATACTCATATTTTTTTTAAAAATTATCAACATATAGTGGGGAAAATTTGACGTCCACCAATGACATATACTTTAAAATTTTAAGTATGAATAATGAGTGACCTGTGTGAGCCACATTTTTCTTAGAGATAGTTATTCATTTTAGGAAAACAAAATTTATACTCATAATATACACAGATTGCACTTGTGCATGGACTATGTGTTGAGGATTTTCATACTTATACACTATTTTTTATTATTTATCGAAATAACATATGTACCAAAAATGGTGCCTTATTGACACATATTTGTGTCTTCGCATTTTCTTTCAAATGTGACTCTTATCAAACAAACTAAAACCACCCTTTTGAAGAGGACACTGCAAAGAACATCCTTGTGATATTTTATATTTTTTTGGCTTCGTCATTGTGATGATATTGAATTTTCATTGTGACTGATTTTAAGTTACTAAATTTTGTAATGATAAAGTTTAGAAAAAAAATAGTAAAAAATAGAAATCCTAAATGAAATTCAAAAAATTTTATATTATGAGAAAGTAGATTGAATAATGAATCTACTAGTATAAACTCCAACACATAATTTTCATGTTTTGCAGTGTTTCCACCTTGTTAAAATGACATATTTCTGAATACTGCAAAAATGGTGCTGTAATTGTTGACCATAAACTCTCAGCCGAGAAAATGTCTCAGTCGAGAAATTTAAAATATCTCGGGCGAGAGTTATTCCCACTCTAAAATTAACCCAAAGTTAATTAAAACTCTCGGCCAAAGTTATTTTAAACTCTCGTCTGAAAGTTTAAAACATTTCTCGTTCTAGAGTTTTGTCACATAATGCCTCAAGAATATTTTAGGGGCTGACACATTAAATCCCCATGATTCCGACGGGATTCCACAATTGCTTGCTCGAGAGTTGGATATATAATCTCTCGGTCGAGACAGTTTTCCACAATTTCTCAATTGAGAATATTTTTCTATGTTTTTTTTCAGCCGAGAGTTCACATATCCAAGTTCATATTTCAGCCGAGAGTTCGCATTATCCAAGTTCACATATTTTAAGGGCATAAAAACACAAGGACATTTCATAAGGCCACAAAGACATTTTTTTTAACAAGGTATTTTCTTTATAAGGTATAAGAGCATTTTTCTTTATAAGGTATTTTCTTTATAAGAGCATAAGGACTTTTTTTCTTATAAGATATTTTCTTTATATGGGCATGAGGGCATTTTTCTTTATAAAGTAATTTCTTTATAAGGGCATAAGAACAGTTTTCCTTATAAGGTATTTTCTTTAAATGGGAATAACGCCATTTTTCTTTATAAGGGCATAAGTACATTTTTCCTTATAAGGTATTTTCTTTATATGGGCATAACGACATTTTTCTTTATAAGGGAATAAGTACATTTTTCCTTTTAAGGTATTTTCTTTCTATGGGCATAACGACATTTTTCTTTATAAGGGCATAAGTACATTTTTCCTTATAAGGTATTTTCTTTATATGAGCATAACGACATTTTTCTTTATAAGGGAATAAGTACATGTTTTAATCTAAGAGACATTTGTGTTGGAATATTGGTCAATACTGAGAGGGGGGGGTGAATCAGTATTGTTAACTTTTTACTATTTTAAACCACTTATTTAAACTTAATCAAAACATGGAATCAACAAGATACACAAAACACATATTTTTGTCATGGAATCCCAAATGGAAAACCCACCATTCAGCTTCTGCTAGTCTTTCATTCAGAAAGCACTTTCAACCATTTGTAGCTCCATATTTCAACTCTCTGCTTGGACTCCTATACACCCCTTCAGAAGGGGGGGGTGCTGTTGCAACTGAATTCATCAAATTAGGTGGAGATGAAAAGTCCTCCCAAAAGTTTAGAGACATCTTGGGAATACGAACACAAGAGTCATCTTGTATGTATTAATATGTACATACACTAATGACATATGTATGCTTTGACGCCTATTCTCAATGTCTTTTCTTGGCTATGTTTGGTGAGTTGTGTATTTTCCCTATTGGGCATCTCAACAACTAGTCTCCCTAGTTCGGGTTAGATTCATGAAGATAATAATGTTGAGGTGAAAAGGATTTTAAATCAAATGTTAAGTCACCTTGAAAGAATAAAGTCGACAATGGAATACTTGAATATTTACTAGAGAAACATAAAACTAAATAACAAGATATGAAATCTAAGATCTTATATTTAACTTTGAAATATGATAAATTGACCAATGATTTTGAAACACACTATAACATTATCTCAAGCTTTGCATAGAGGTCTCAATCCATGGTTAAGATTTCCTATTGTTTCTACAAATTCAATGAAAGTCCATGTTGCATAAGAAGACACAAACATACATCATACAATAAAAGGCTTATAGTAAACAATGCCTTGAGAGTAATAGGCATAAATTTAATCTTATTTAAAATTTTCTTTGTTGTTTACCTATATTTTTCTTTTGGTAGTGTGTCAAGCAATATATCTATATCCATAATATGGATAAAATAAACTTTGCAAGCCATAACTATTTTCATATGAAAAATGTCGTGTTTTTTACAACATAGGTAGAACATTTTTGTATAAATTTTGAATACTTTGTATCCATGCATAGAGTTCAAACTACCTCTTTATAAAATAAAATCTATATTTTTTTGTTAACCAAAAAATATAAAAAAATATAATTTAATTAGTTTTTTTTTTATGAAATTTAAACTTGAATTGTTATTTTCAAGTTGGGAAATTATTTTAAAAAAATGAATTTAATTATTTATTTTTAATTTAAAAAATCAAATTAGTTAAGTTATATGATATAATGTAATTATTCTTGTTTGAAATTTTATTTTTAATTTAAATTAAAGAATTGATTAATTTTGTTTATGAAAATTTTTTAAAGATAATTTTTAAAAGTTTTTCATATTATTTAAATTGTGTTAAGAATAAATGGCATCCATAAATAAATATGGAAGAACCCAAGTTCACGGGACCTTGTTACTTTCTTAATCATCATAACTCCCACATGTCAAACCATTTTAACTAACCCCTAAAAGGCTCAAATTTATAATGAAAGAATAATTTAAAATTATAAAATCAATTGTTATGTATGTGATATGGATAATTGCATATCAACAACTAAAGTGTAGGAGTAAGAATAATGTGTAATGGTATCTTCAAAATAAAAGAGATTGAGTAATCTCATATTTAAAAATATTTGAAGTGAGATGCAAATATTTGAAGTGAGAATCATCTCATTAGGTAAGTATGGAAAGAAGAAGAAATATATATATATAATAAAATAAAATAAAATGTGAAGGTTTAATTGTGAAAATGCTTGGTATTTTTATAACACTTTTAAGTAGGTTAACATTTTTAATGTTAGTATGTGTATGAAATGTTGAAATGTATATGTGAAAAATTAAAACTTGTAGTAATTAAATCATAGATGTAGGATTAAGAATACTATTTAATAGCATGTTTGGAATGGAAGAGATTGAGTAACTTATCTCATTCTTCAATATTTTGAAGTGAGATGTAGAAAATCAGGTTCGTTATGTATGTAGTGAAAGAAAAGATTATATATATATATAGTCTCTCTTTCTCTCTCTCTATATATATAGAGAGAGAGAGAAAGAGAGATAGAGAATACATATCTCTCTCTACATATATACCCTCTCTCTCTATATATAGAGAGAGAGAGGGTATATATGTAGAGAGAGATATGTATTCTCTATCTCTCTTTATCTCTCTCTCTCTATATATATATAGAGAGAGAGAGAGAGCGTTGTAGCAACTAAATCATAGGATGAGATTGAGTAATCTCATACTTCAATATTTTGAAGTGGGATGTAAAGAAAGAGAATTATGTTCATTATGTAAGTAGTGAAAGAAAAGATTTAAGATATATATATATATATATATATATAGAGAGAGAGAGAGAGAGAGAGAGAGAGAGAGAGCTCTAAGAACTNAAAGGAATCCCTCCGTGCAATGTTTCCTACACCTACATCCCTCTGATATGACACCTTCCTACCCATCAGTCCAACTCCTCCCTCCTCCCTGCCACTTTATCTTCTGTCCAATGTGTCTTACCCACCGCATCCACAGCTCCACCTCCAACCATTGACTCTTCCCTCCGCGACCCCATTCCTCATGTGCTCCCCCCCCACCCTCATGGACCCAAAGAATCCCACTCTATGGATATGACGACGTCTCAGGAAACCTAGGTGTATCAAGAAATCTATAGAGCCTATGAAGGCGATAATAGACCTAAGTCTCTTAAACAAAAACGTGGTATTGTACACTGAGTGTGTACTTATAGGACATTTTCATGCCCATAAAATCATGAAAGAAGGCCTCACACAGTGGACACATCGCACATGGGAGCATATCCTTAGCTATTATTCCCTTACACATGTAAGTGCACAAGGATACATTACCTTTTTCTTCAACTAGGCATAGGACCCACAAATAGTTGTTATGGATGAGCCATGGTTTTGGGGGAATGCAATACCAACACTATTTTAGTGGCACACATGGAATGACCCTATAAGAGAAAGAATCCACAAGCTCACCCTCTCGGTAAAGATGCCCTGTTTTCCTCTAGAGTTTTGGACCACTCCTATTTTCAAAATTATAGGAGATACCTTGGGAAAATTATTGAGGGTGGCCCCTTAGAAGGAGAAAAAAATGAAGACATTGGTGGCTTCTATCTGTATTGAGATGGACATATCACAAGGGTTACCAAATGTGATCATGTCGGAGGTGGGTGAAACCCACTACATACAACCACTAGACTACAAGAATGTGCTCTTTGTTGTAATAATTGTAAATGACATGGTTATATATAGATAAGTTGTCCATTATCGAAAGCTTTAGATGAAGTCGAAGGAGTTCAATTAGTAATGATCCCATCATATTTTGGGGTTAAAACCTTAGATCCAAATTAGAAAGGTAAACATACATTACAGGAAGTTGAAGAGGACTTAAAGGGGTTGAATAATAGTCACTTTGCAATTGATGAAGAAGTGGTAATAGTTATCACTCAAATGTTATTTCGGCCCAAATACCTAGACAATAGGATTCAAAAACAACCACGGGTCATGTGATCCCCCTCCAATATTTATCCCACTGGAAAAAATAAGATAATCTCCCCTCCAATTTCATAACCCTCCTCATCTACCAATTCTCCTGAGTCCTCTCCACCTATTTTTGATAAATTCATTCCCCACTAAAGACAAAATAATGAACCCTCCAGGAGTGACCTTTCCTCCTCTATAATGAGTCGTCAATATCATACAAGATCGCATTCTAAGATGTGGAATCAATCCAGAGAACTAAGCTCATAACAATCAACCATCAAATTGGTTACTAGAGGTTGAAGATTGCACCTCATCCATACCATCAACACAACTAAACAAGAGGTTATCGTAGGAACTCAGTCAACAATCCAATGAGACATTAACATAGCAGCCCAAGCAGGGGTTAAAAAAATAAAATCCTCTCCCGCAACTCAAAAGGAATAGGGTATGCCTCGAAGCAAAGAACCTTGAAGCGACTAACCAATAAAGTAAAACCGTCCATCATGTTCATACAAGAGATGATGTGCAACACTTTTAGCTCTAATAAGATCTTCAAGAAGATTTGTCCTGACTAGAAGTTCATTTTGGAATACATAAAAGGAGACTAATGCAATTTGGATCTTGATTGGAATCAATATTTACAATTGCAATCACCAATAAACTTGTCACACTACTGTCACATACGCATACCCCGTTATCATGCGGAATTAAAAATTTCATCGAGAACCTTTACTGTTCATCGAAACACGGGGCATGGTCGTGAACCACCTCTCGACATTTCCAATACTGTCACACTCCCTCCCATCTTCCATTGAGCAATTCGACGATCTACAAGGAGAGGTCTTAGAGGAGATTGGACGGCGGAGAGAAAATGCGACGGAAATCAACGATCACAAACGGTCCCATAGTTGGAACCATATCGACGACTCAGAATTCACCCGTAAAATCGATGGTGCAGAAAGCCTGAGTTGTGGGATCAGAAAGTTATGAAAAATTGCAATCTTACTTCCCGCAACCCACATCCCGCATCCCGCATCCCGCATCGGGAACAGATCAACGGCGAAAAACCATCTCGCGAATATCGACGGTGTAGAAACTTGAATTGTGGCTTGGGAATTGTGGAAATCGTGACACCGCGATCTCGCGTCCAGCATCGAAAAAGGCCGTTGTGGAATGAAAACTATGGAAAGCTGTAATTCTTAAAAAGACATCCCGCATCCCACAATTTGCGGAAAGAGAATTTCGGAAAGGAATTTATGGAGGTCCAAATCTGCCAAAGGATGCCTTCCGCATCCCGCATCCTGCCTGTGGAATAAACCATTGTGGAAGAAGGTTTCTACTCGAAAATTCAACCTGCTGATCGAAGTCTTTGAACAAACTTGGCCATCCCAGCCAACATCAATCCGGCATTCCAGCCCTGCAACTTAGTTTAACAATGCATTGAAGGCAACATACATAGATGACTGTAATTGCAGTTATTCAAAGGAACAATTCATCAATTCAACACATCCAACATGTTCATCACATTCCATCAAGTAATTACATTGCAAAAATACAATTTCAGAGATTAACATAGACAAGAAATCTTATCTTGAGAAGAACTTGTCCCGCAACCAGCTATGTCGCTGTAACGTTCCACCCAACCATAGGCTAGTGCGCTCATCAATATCTCAACGACACCGCCACCCCCGAGCTGGGCATGATTTCCTCAAGGAATAAGGGAACACTAGCAAACTCATACATAGCCAAGGGTGCAATAAAACTCATCCAAACCAACATAGTTGGGTTTATCGGGTTGTAAGGGAGAACACACCAACAGATGGGTTTCACAAGCCACTCAGCCAAGCCATCTCACAGTTGGGTTTCATAGAATGTTCACAGTCAAGCCAACACTCACCTTAAGGACCAGTCAAGCCAATAGATGGGTTTATTAGACTGTACACAGTCAAGCCATCTCACTTTTAGGTTTATCAAGCTACCTAGCCAACCCAACATCCACAATTGGGTTTATCAAGCTGTCCATCCAAAGGTTACTCACAAGGTCAAATGCAACAAGACACATCCAAGCCAACAGATGGGTTTCTTAGGCTACCAGCCAAGCCATCTTTCTCGGTGGGTTTATCAGGCTTCTAAGGCAATGGGTAGGAAGAACTGCTAAGCTAGTGAGTTCATCCACATAGCTATAACACCTTCACGAGACCTATCTGGACTAGATTCCCCACTGCCTACACACCCAACATAAGGAAGTGTCCCCTTCTCTGCTCCATAGTCCCTCAGGCTACGCCTTCCCTTCTAGTGCTCTTCAAGATGTGCATAGCAGGTTCACCAGCCACTCTTATCTTATTGTGAGGTTCCACACTAGTTTTATTGAGCACATTCTAGATCTCTCCCATTCCTAAGTCTTGTACACAATTCAAACCCGAACCAGGGTGCACAACACAATAACCACAAGGAGGCTCCACAACACATGCTTACTCTAGGACACGAGTAACAGGGTCTCATACACTCTGTAGTTTAAGATAACGCTGCAACATAGCCATCACCGTATTTCCAAGGGAAAAACACTAGTAGAACACAAAGGATACACACAGGAAGAGCTCCGATTCCGCCGAGCTTCCACGTGAATGGAGAATGAAGATGATGAATGAGCTCGAGTGCCCCGCAACTCCAAAAACGTGAGAGTAAAACCAAAACGTGAACGTGTGATTCAAACTGGCATAAAGTTCTAGTGTTTTCTTGTCCATGCAATCAAAACATGACATTCGAAACTGGGTGCTCTACCCAATTCGAATTTCCCATACTCTTCCCCTCCTCCATGCAATAACTACCTCGACCACATTCTGGCAGAAATAAATGGTTGGGAAGAAAAGACAAGAAAAAGGTAGTTGATAGTTTTGATGGGCTCTCCCCATGACACATGGATTTTTCCCAAACAGGTTCAAAGTTAACATTCCCACCCCCTTATCCTTAGGAAAATCATGCCCCCATCTCATTATTCATTGCATTGACATAGCTGGCTGTGGGTTTTTCATTTATTTGCATATTTACATGATGTTTACAAACGTGCTTGACTTAGCACATAAACCATAGGAATCAACCATGATCGCCTATATTGCAAACATTAATCAATGACAGGGCCTTGGCCTTGAGCTCCTTGTCATGATCCCATATAATATTTACATCATATACATTAAGGCAACGGGGTCAAAACCGGGGTGTTACGACTATATCCTTGCTTCCATTTTTTCATCAACCCTTCTTTGATCCCTTGACTTGGTAATCATTTATGCCCCCTCTCATGACCGTAAATCCTTTTCGGAAAACCTCTTAAATTCACCCCGTATCTCCCTCCAAAAGCTTGGCATGGGAGTTGATGTAAACCTGACCCCTACATTGTAGTGAATCTTGGTGATACGTTTCCTGATCAAGCCCCCTCTCCTCTTATTTTTATCACCTTTTTCAGTCAACACCTTTTGGCTGATTTCGAACCTCTGGATATTGGCCCAACTTGGTCCAACAAAAGATCAGATATCCTGCATATAGTTAAATGCTTGGATTGATTTATGGTCAAAGAATCATTTCTTTTATCCCTTCCCGCATAAAAATTCGGCATCATCAAAGTAGGGCACTCCAACCATTTTTTGATAACCCTAGAACTCTCCTCCAAGATATCAAAACCTCCATACCTATTCAAGTTCAACCCTCACTAGCTCAAATATGACGATTTCAATGCTCAAATCTCTTAAAGTTGGTCAACGTGTCGAGACCATAATGGATCTCCTATCATGATGGTTGTCCATCATAATATCTTGAAAATTAAAGGACTCTTCGAATTTTGGGATATGAAAACATTTAATAATGACGATAAAGAACTCTTCGATATCGAATCAACCATATTAGTTAAGGTATAATTCCTAGCCTCTCCTTAAATATATAAAGAAGCCCTAGATGAAATAAATGCTTTGGAAAAATAAAAGACTGAGCTCTTGGCATGGACTGAGGCAAAATGGGGTATAAAGAGCATATCCTTGTGGTTCTCAGAAGGAGATAACAATACTTCATTTTTCCATCTCCAAGCCAATGGAAGGAGGTCTATCAACAAAATTTGCTTAGTTAAAGATGAATAGGGACATGGATGTCATGATTTCCCTACTACCTCTAAGGCAATTGTGAAACACTATAAGGTTCTATTCACTGAACCTCCCCGTGTGAAAATTCGATACATCATGGCCATAACATACTTTTTAATGGTTGTCTCTCTTAGACACAATATCAGGATATTCAAAATCTGGTCTCTAAATATGAGGTGCACAAAGCTTTGCTCTCCCTCTAACTAGGAAAACTGCTAGGACTGTACAGGTGGACCTCCGAGTTCTTTACACATTTTTGGGATCTTATGGAGGAAGATATCATAGTAATGGTTGAAGAATCCAATTCTTCAGGTAAGATACATCTCCCCTTCAATACTACCTTCATTGCAAGCATTTTTAAAGTTTATTTCCCCTCTCGTTTTGATCAATATCACAATTGTTGTTACAAGCTCATAGCCAAAGTCATAGCCTTCAACCTTAAACATATTCTTCTTGAAAATATATCCTTCAAACAATTCAAATTTTTATACCACCGCAATAGTTAGAATATTACAAACCCACTACATACTTAGGATATCATTAATTAATCATTTTTGGTTAATTTCTTGTATTCTAGACTAAGTAGTTGGCCTCCACTTGCACCACTTGGTCAATACTTTCCATAATTTCCCCAGGAGCGCCTTATACTAATTATAGATAAGATTTTTCCAACTGTTTGGACTTCCCAAATTATAAACTGCACCTTCCTATCCTTTTCTTCCTATAGACTGTTTTTCCTGCTTTTCAATGGATAAGATAAAGCTAGTTAACTTGGCAATTGCAATATTTTATGGCCAACCCATCCTCCATGATTTTCTCTCCAAAATCCATGATTAATAAGCTTTTCTATCACTCACTCATGCTTTACCCAATTCACGATATCTTGGATTGATTTGAAAAGTGTTTTAGTCACCTATGGGGGTTTATCATATTTATTAAGCCTGCTTTATGAGCTAGCATGAGTTGTCTCCTTAAAGAAACTCAATTTTGTCTATCAAGGATGTATTATTTATGTAAACTGTGTTGATCAATACTACATGGAACATTTCTCCATACTTATTCACTTCTCTTGTATTCAGTCTCATTATTCCTCTCTCTAGTTTTCTTGTGCATCTCTGTAAGAGATATCTTTTGTCGAAGATTCATCTGTTGATTTTCTACTTGCTATTCAAGCTTAGAATATCAATTCTCTACATGGAATTAGAGAATTGCCATTTATAATTCTACATGGTATCATATCTTAGGGAGCTCAGGCTATCAGTTCTCTACATGGTATCAGAGCACAAGGTTGCTCAATCTAACAATCTATTCTAGCAAGAGAGCTCAAGCTATCAACTTGATTGAGATTACAAAGTATCTCTTCAAAGTTTTTTTGTTTGCACGTTACAGAGAGAATCTCCAGGAGCGCATCAACAACTAAGCATGGATTCTTCTTCAGTTATGATCATGTTTCCTTACAACTATCATGAATGTAAGGCCAAGATTGGAATTCTATTGCATAGTAAGGGTATTTACAGAGTTTCTATGGCTTAGAAAATGAGCCAAATGCTATTGTTGACAAAGATAAGTGGCATAATCGAATGGATGAAGCCTATGGGTTGCTTTGTCCCTATATTTATCATGATATTATTTTTCATCTTGATGGTTTGACCACTCCAAACCAAGTGTGGACCAAAATTGAGTCTCTCTTTGGAGTACAAGATGAGATAAGAGCACATCAATTGGACAATGAGTTAATCTCATTGAGTCCAGACGATTTTGAATCCATGGAAGGATTCTTCACCGAGCTCAAGTCACTTATTCTTATGCTCAAGCAATGTGGGATTGAGAAGAAGAAAGATCAATTGATTCTTTCCATCCTTTCAAAATTGGGTCCAGAATACTCAGCTTTTGTGTCAAGTTTCCATGCTATTATGCTTGCTATTTCAAATTGGAAAATGCCTTCTTTGAGTACATTCATTGATTCACTTACTAAATATAAATACAAATTGGATCAGATGGGAGCTCTTAAAAACTCCAAAATCAAGGACCATTTTTTTATAGTTCAAGGAAGGAAGAACTCAAAGCTAAAAGAAAAGCAAAGTGAAAGAGAAGAACCAAAGTAAGATGATGAAGATGAAGGTTCAAACCCTACTAATGAAGGTTTGAATTCCATTAAGAAAGTCAAGAAGAAAGAGAGCTCATGCAAGTGTTTTTATTGCATTAAAGGTTATCGTTCTGAGAATAATTGTTTCAAGAAGAAAATGGACATCATGTCCAAGTTTTTTGAAAAACATAACATTAATGTACATGATCAACTAGAGAAGCGTGTTGAATCCCTAGAGCACTGTCACAATGTGCAGTCCCAAGGTAATATCAATTATGCTTTGAGTGCCAGAGTTAAATCATTTTCTAAATTCTCTACTATAGATCCATTTTTTTATACATAATAATCATAAATCTCAGTGTCTTCCTTAGATAAACCACCTATCAGTTCATTGGAACCATCTCCCAGTACTTGTGTTTTTTCACTAGTTCCTCACTTGTCTTTATCTAGCACTTTATCACTCCATCCAAATGCTTATGATTCTGACTTAGATGTAAGTTTTTAGGATGATATGTAGGTTATGAAATCATCCATACCATTTAACCATCCTTTGAATACTCCTAAGACTATACAAACCCCAAGTTCACTAGATGATTCTTCATTGGATTCCTATGTAGTGTCACTTGTTTCTGCAGGTTTCAAGTCTTGTTTATTTTTCATTGGTTTGTTATCCATGTCATTAGTCATATTTGGAGTTCTATTACACATTTTTGGATCTGATATAAACATTTATGGTTCATATTTAAGGTCCATATACCATTCATAATTACTCATCCATCAATTTTACCTAGTTGCACGTCCTTTTCCTACTATGGCCATGTATACTCATGGAGACACTATCCCTCTAGTATTTTCTTCTCCATATGATAATATTTCTGATATTTCTTAGTATTTTAAGCCTCATTTCATAATTTGGAAGGTTCTACATCAGTTTAAAAGGAAGATACATGGCCTACTTCACCATTTTGCAGCTATACAACAAACTGATTGTATTGAGTCTTTTACTCTTTGGGAAGGAGTATGCACATATATATTTTCCTTTAATGATTATGTTTTCATATCAGATTATGTTGGAATAAAGAAAAATTCATATTATGCTCCTCCATGATTAGATGATGAGCTACAAGGAGCCTCGCCACTGGTATTTTACAGAGACTACATTGATACTCTAGCACATGATCATGGAGTTCATAACTTCTTCATCAAATTCTTCAAGAAGCGGTTCATTCATCTCATTCAAGTGAAAAAATATATAATTTGAAGAAATTTTTTTCATTTCAGTGCCAAGTCCTTTTTTAGGGAGGATTTTCCCCATGTAGTTTTGCCTCTTTCCTCAATTTTTGGACAAGATAGATTATAAAGGGTGACCATAGCCTTGTTGTTGGGCCCTATATATACACATATATTTCTGATATTTTTCAGATATCCCATCATAAATTCATACTTAAGGGGGGTGTTAGAATATACAAACCCACTACATACTTAGGATGTCATTAATTAATCATTTTTGTTTAATTTCCTATATTCTAGACTAGGTAGTTGGACTCCACTTGCACCACTTGGTTAATACTTTCCATAATTACCCCAGGAGCACCTTATACTAATTCTAGATAAGATTCTTCCAACTATTTGGACTACCTAGATTAGAAACTGTGACTTCTTGTCCTTTTTCTGCCTTTAGACTGATTTTCCTTCTTTTCAGTGGATAAGGTAAAGCTAGTTAACTTGGCAATTGCAATCTTTTATGGCTAACCCATCCTCCATAATATTCTCTCCATATTCCATGATTAGTAATATTTTCCATCACTCAATCATGATTTAGCCAATTCGTGATCTCTTGGACTAATTTGGAAAGTGTTTTAATCACCTAAGGGGGTTTATCATATTTAGTAAGCCTAATTTATGAGCTAGCATGAATGGTATCCTTAGAAACTCGATTTTGTCTCTCAAGGATGTATTATTTATGTAAACTATGTTTATCAATAATACATGGAATATTTCTCCATCATTCTTCACTTCTCTTGAATTTAGTCTCATTATTCCTCTCTCTAGTTTTCTTGTTCATCTTTGTAAGAGATATATTTTGTGGAAGATCCACATGTTGATTTTATACTTTTTATTAAAGATTAGAATATCAATTATCTACATGGAATTAGAGCATTTACTTTTATAATTATACAACAATATCCATGAATCCATCAGTGTGGCACAAGAATCCCTCCATTCCATCAAGTCCAAGGCTCATCCCTCCTTTATGTTAAAAATTGACCTAACCAAGGCTTCTGATAAGGTCAATTGGCTATACATCTGACTAATTTTCACCTAGTTAGGATTCCCTCATGCTTTCATAAATTGGATTGAAGAGTGCTTCAAGAGTGTCTCCTTTGAAATACTTGTCAATGGCTCTATATCTTCTTTCTTATCCCCTTCCTGAGGAATTTCCATTGCTTCCTTCTCTTCCTAAAAGTCACATATGCCCTCATCAGGTATACCAAATTCGAAATAAGGATTGGAAATATCACTAGGGTGAAAATTACATGTTAACTCCACATATCTCTGATTATTTTCATGGACGACATACTTATCTTCGAGAAAGTATCAGTATATAAAGCAAAGTGTATGGATAGAATCCTCAAGACTGTTTCCTTTGCCATGGGTATGGAGGTTAATTACAAAAAATAATTCATTGCCTTCTTTCATGTTCCTCTCCCTCAAAACCATGTCCTCCTCCTTGTCCTCCCTTTCCCTAAATATTTTTCTGACAAATGCTTCAAATATCTAGGTTTTTTCTCAAAGCCATTGACTATGGAATATAAGATTGGAAGTGGTTGCTTGATAAAATAGCCAAAAGGATTGGGTCCTAGGCTCACGGGTGATTGTAATTGTTGTTGTATTTGTAACTTCGGAAGATATTTTGATGTATTTTATCATTTTATATTGTTGTACCCCTATTGAAGATGTGCTTCCCTCCTTTCATGATGTTTTTGTTGTATTTGGTCATTGAGGTAAACCCTCAGTTGTAATTCGAGGCAATAGTCCCCAAGTTGAATATAATAAAATTTATTTTTGAGTTTCCCTAGATGAAGTCATACCTACTATGGTAAGATGTCGGCCCAGTCAATTTTTAGGTCAATCACTTGATGTGCATAAATAGGGAGGCACCCTCCCTCATTTATACGCACACTCACTCACTCAAGTTCGCATGAGGAGAGAGAGAGAGAGAAGAACAAGAAGGGGAGAGAGAGAGCTGAAAAATACTTCTTATTCTTGGGTTTTTCCATCTTGTGATATTTTCTTAGCGACAAAATTATTCCTAGGAAGTTTGTGAGTTTTTCTCCTTTATGGTTTCCTTGAGGAAAATATTTGTGTCTTGTGTATCTGCTTTATATTATGCGTCTTGTTGTGATCGTTATTCTTTCAAATAAAGATCTGAATCAATTTGATAAGATTGGAAAAAATACCATGGTATCATATCCTCTCTAAAAGAAGGCACTATGCAGCAGCGAAAACTAGGGATTCCTAGTTCAAGTTCTTCTCTCCACAGATCATCAAGAAAAGAGGGCTAGGCTAACTCACCCTAGGAGGGCGCATCTTTTGGTGGAAGCATAATCAAATTTGAAGAAGTTTAATTTTTTACCCAGACACTAGTGCCAAGAGAAACTGGGGCATCAAGTTTTAGAGGCTTCCCACCCAGTTTTCAGAAAAGGACCTAACTGAGAAACTAGCCTCTAGGGGCACATCTTTCTATCCAGAAAAAATTCCAAAATTACAAGTTTGGAAAATTAGGGTTACTCTAACAAACCCTAGGTCAACCAGCTTCAGAACCAGGTCGGGAACCTCAAATTGGTAATTTCTAAATCTCTGCAATTTCTGTTTGATTTTCTCATTTCAAAATGACTCATCACACCCAACTTGAGGATAAGCTTGGGGGAGATGAAAAATTTCGAGCATGGAAGTATAGGATCTCCCTAATCCTTGAAGAAATTTATTTGGATCAGTATATTAGTAAGGAAGTTCCAGAACCAAAGGGAGATGATGTTAAGGATATCCATAATAAAAACTTGGTCAAGGCAAGTAGAATCATTACTGATTCTATTAAGGATCATCTCATCTCCCATGTGTCATCCTTGAAGACACCTAAGGAAGTGTTCGATTCTTTGACGAAGTTGTTAGAAGGAAAGAACATCAACCGAAATATGACATTGAGGAACCAATTGAATAATGTGAAGATAAAAAAACTCAGAGACCATGCAATCTTACTTCACAAGGGTTGCTCAAATCAAGGAATAACTTGAAGCATTCAAAGATAATGTAGAAGAAGGATAGATTGTTATGACCACCTTGAATGGTCACCCTAGATCATGGGATCCATTCATTCAAGGAATATGTGTTAGAAGGAAGTTTATCAGTTTCAACAGAATATGGGAAGAATGCACACAAGAAGAAGCTCAGCTCATAACAAGAGAAGAGAGGATGGGGGAAACTAAAGATTAATATCTCATAGTTCACACCATAATATATCATAGAAAGAAGGAGGATCACCATCACAACAAAATGGAGGAGCATCATCACAAAATAAAAAATAAATTCAGAAGAGATCCTTCCAATGTTTGATGCTACACTTGTGATAAGAAGGGACATTACTTTGGATATTTTCCCAGAAATAGAGTTTCCTTCAATAATAAGTCAAATTATAAAATACGTCATCCTCACACCGCTAAAGATGATGAACTAACAATAAAGAGACTCAAAGCAGAAACCGACTCTTCATGTGATGAAGAATATTTCCTAATCTCATCACTCACAGGAACTACCTCACATGGAAGCAATGATTGGTTTGTAGATAGTGGGGCATCCAAACATATCATGGGATACAAAGAATCATTTGTCAATATGTCTGAGCATGAATCGCCTCACAAGGTGAAACTTGGGGATGATTATCAATACCCCATAAAAGGAAGTGGAGAAGATTGCTACAAGATAGACTCCATGAAATATTTGAAGATGAAAGATGTTCTATATGTTACATGAATGAAGAAGAATATTCTCTCCATCTCTACACTAGATGAAAAGGGAATAAGAGTTGCATTCATTGATGGCCAAGTCCTAATGTGTCAAAAATGAAAGACAAAAGATAATGTAACAATGATTGGAGAGAAAGAGGAAGGCATGTACGAATTGAAGGGACAACTTGAACAAGCATTGGTTCATGACTCCATAGAACCAAACGAACTATGGAATAGAAGGCTTGCACATGTGCACTATATAGCACTACCGATTAGAAGAAAAGTGGTTTCGAAACTTTCAGAATCCAGGAAAAACACGAAGGCATTTCCAAGGGATGTGCCCAATGAAAAAACATACAGAATACATTTCCCAATGGTGAAATCAAAGCAAAAGGAATATTGGATATAGTCCACTCATATGTCTACGGCCCCATGTCATCCAGCTCACTAAGCGGGTATGCATACTATGTTTCCTTTATAGATGATTTCTCTCGTAAGACTTGGATATATTTCTTGAAAGGGAAAATGAAGTATTTAATAAGTTCAAGGAATTCAAAGCCTTGGTCGAAAATCACACTAAAAGGAAGATCAAGACTGCGGTTAGATAATGGTGGAGAATTCACCTCAAAATAATTCAAGGTACTTTGTAGAGAATATGGGATTAAGAGATAGTTGAGCACTCCATACAATCATCAACTGCATGGCATTGCAGAACGAAAGAACAGAACAATAATGAAAGTAGTGAAAGCAATGCTACATGACCAGGATCTTTTGATGCACTTATGGGAAGAAGTAGCAAGGACAACGATGTATGTACAAAACCATACTCCTCATCGAGTACTCAACAACAAGACTCCTGAAGAGGATTTCTCAGGATAGAAACCAAAAGTCATCCATCTCATAATATTTGGTTTTTCGGTGTACATACACAACCCAAAGGAAAAGAGGACCAAGCTCAATCCTTCAGGAAGGAAGGGAATATTCGTATGATACAGTGACACTTCAAAGTACTACCTAATATACTTCCCAAGATTTAAGAAGGTAGACATTAGCAGAGACGTAACATTTGACGAATAGTCATCATACTCTAGATCCAGAAAACTAACTAATGAAGAGATTGAAGAACCTGAATCAACCAAATTCTGAGACATGGAAATAGAAGAAACAATTCCAGGAGACCATGAAGATCATGACATGGAATAACCACAAGATCCTGTAGTACCACTTCACGAGAAGAACTCCCACAAGAGAAAACCAGCATGGGCACAGGAGCTAATACAAGATGTAGAAAGGTATGGTGCTCCAGATGGGATGCATAGAGAAAGGAAAAGACCTAAACCATACAACAAATATGTAGCCCTGATATGTGACATCATTGATAAAGAACCTTCCAACTATGAAGATGATGCAAAAATGAAAGAATGGAAGGATTCCATGATCGAGGAGTATCAGTCGATTATGAAGAATGATGTCTAGCATATAGTTCTGAGACCAGAAGGGAAGTCCGTTGTGACTTCAAAGTGGATCTACAAGATCAATCATTTTGAATATGGTAGCATTGAAAAACACAAGGCAAGGTTCATGGCCTGTGGATTCTCCCAAAAATAAGGCATAGACTACAAGGATACGTTTGCACCCATAGCGAGATACACTTCCATCATATATATACTTGAATTGGATACAGTAATGAAATGGAAGGTACACAAAATGGACATCAAGACAACATTCTTGAATGGTGTAGTTGAAAAGGAAGTGTACATGGACCAACCACTGGGATTTGAGAGAAATGACAAGCAAACTCATGTGTGCAAATTTAAGAAATCATTATACAGATCGAAATAGGCTCCCAGGACATGGTATGGTAGGATGGACAACTTCCTGATGAGATTAGGATTTACCAAGAGTAAAGAGGATTCCAACCTTTACTTCAAGGTTGAAGGTGGAATACCGGTGATACTCCTGCTATATGTCGATGACCTGTTTCTGATAGGAGAGTACAAACTCATTGTAGATGCAAATAGGAAGATCTCCATTGAGTTTAATATGAATGACCTAGGGATGAAGAATTATTTCTTATGCATGGAGGTGTGGCAGAGTGTAGATAGGATATTCCTTGGTCAAGGAAAGTATGTAGTGGAGATTCTAAAGATATTCAGAATGTTGGACTGCAAGGTGATATCCACACCTATGGATTCAAACTTGAAGCTACTATGTGTTGCTTCATTAGATACAATTGATGCCATGATGTATTGTTAGATGATTAGTTAATTAATGTACCTGACGAATATGAGACCAGACATATGCTTTGTTGTGAACACCCTGATTTAGTTCCTGAGGAATCTAAGACATGTTCACCCAGTAGCTACAGAGCATGTATTGAGGTACCTAAATGGTACAATTTATTATGGACTCAAGCACGATGTGAATCAAAATATTAACCTACATGGTTATGTTGATTCGGACTGGACAGGAAGCACCACTGATAGGAAGAGATCTTCGGGTTGCTGCTTCAATTTGGAATCTGGTATGATGTCATGGTTTAGCAGGAAGCAGTCTTGCATGGCACTGAGTACATCCAAGGTTGAGTATGTTGCATCTTGTATGACTAGTTGTGAGGAAGTATGGATTCAAAAGCTACTGCCTGATTTGTTTGATCTTGTGTTAGAGGAAACTTGTATCTTTTGAGACAATAATAGTTTGCGTGAAGTTGTCATAGAATCAGGTGTTCCATGACAAGTCGAAGCACATTGAGATCAAGTATCACTATATCCGAGATATGGTGCAGAGAGGAGCAGTAAAGCTCTAGTATGTGGCGATATAGAGTTAATGTATTAACTAAGGTGCTAGCCAGAGTGAAATTGGAGTACTTCAAATAGAGACTTGGTGTTATCCAGATTGAGGTTACTAGAAAGAGGAAGTGACAAGATCTTGCATGGTGGTAGACGCAGGTTGTTCTCAAACATAATCATTCCTGGCATGCTACCATGCTAGAGATGACAAGAATATAAGAAGACATAGATGCATTAGAACGATATCTCACATGGGAAGGAATATAGGTTGTCCCCTGATGTAATTATTCCTGGTGTAGTACGCAAGTTGTTTCAGGATGTAATCAGTCTTTTCAATCTGTCCTCGGATGTAATGAGTCTTGGTGTAGTATGCAGGTTACCCCTGGATGTAATGAGTCCTAGTGTGGTACGAAGGTTATCCTTGGATGTAATGAGTCCTTGAGGCTGTCCTTGGACGTAATGAGTACTGGTGTGGTACAGAGGTTGTCCTTGGATGTAATCATTCCTTATGTGTTCCCATGCTGGATATGAGGAGTGGTCACAAGGCACTTGGTGTGCACCTAGGAAATTCTCGCATAGTGGAAGATGCAGGTCATCGCCATGAGACATAATGAGTCCTGGTTTGCTCCTATGTTGGTAAAATGTGGGTTGACCATGGAGAGACATAATGCTCTTGGTGTGCTCCTAGTTGATTCTCGCGTAGTGGTAGGCGTAGGTTTTCATTGAGACGTAATGAGTCCTAGCATGCTCCTATGTTGGTAGAACGCGGGTGGTATGTGTGATGCATTTGGGTTGTGCTCTGTGTGCGATGATGAGATGATTTGGATACGAAATTATGATGGTAGGAGATGCAGGTGGTTGGAGTGGATATGTAATGTATGGTCATAGACTATACCTACGCAATGACTTTCTTGTGGATATGATGAAGACCTAGATGAGGACTAGGCCTACAAATAGCATGAAACAATGTTGGTTATGTAGAAACTTCCTATGACAAATATATATGACAGATGCCACTATTCAATGATCAATAAGATGAGGAATATGATAGCAGTGATGATGATGATCCAATGATGATGACATGACCATATGTGTTGATGATTGTGGTGAGAGAATACCTTCCTAGTTAAGAGGGAGTGTTGTTGTATTTGTAACTCAAAAGATATTCTGATGTATATTATCATTGCATATTATCAATGCATCCATAAAAAATACATTTCTCCACACACCTTTCTATCTTGAATATGATCAAACCCTTCCCCCTCAAGCAGCATATCCATCATATGGAGAGCAATGATCAATAATTTTTATATCATAGGCTAGGATCTTACATGGGACCTTGGGAATGGGAGGCCAATTATTCTAGGGATGAATCCTATCCTTGTGGTATCCTCAAAAGAGTTGATATCTAAGGAACTAGATGACTATCTTAAATCTCAATAGCTAGTCTCTTTAGTAGATGTATATAACTCAAACTCAAATGATCCATGGGATTCAATATGGCTCGGTTCTACACAACTTGGATTATCATATTCACAAGCTCTGTAATGGGATAGGTACACATAGGGACTACTACAAGAATATAAACTTCTGTTAGATGAGGAGGATACTCATGAATGGATAAAAAACCATGCAATAGGTACATATCTAGTCTGACTAGGATATAAGGAGTTGGTATCCTTGGATACTGGGGATACCCCACTGTGGTGGTGGTCCTCTCTTTGGAAAAACAAAGATCCTCTGAAATTAAAATGATTTTTTTTGCTAAACTCAAATGATAAAGTTCTAACATGGGAGAACCTACTAAAAAGAGGCCAATGCAGGCCTAACATATACATGCTATGTATTAGAATAACCAAAAACCCATTCCCATACTTAGGATACAGTAATTAATATTTTTGATTAATTTCATAGGTCCTACACTAGCTAGTTGGCATCCAGTTGCTCCACTTGGTCAAAAATTTCCAAAACTACCTCCAGGAGCATCTTTATAAGATACCAGACAAGATTCTGAAAACTCAGTAAACTGTCTAGTTTAGTAAGTGTGTATTACTGCCTTCTCCTGAGTTTGATTGCTTTTAAGGCAAGAGGTGAAAGCTAGTCACATGGAAACTACCTTGTTTTTTTCACAGCTCATACTCCATGTTTTTATCTACTGGAAGCATGAGGATATTGAATTTCCATCACTTATCAGCTAATACACCTAATTCATCCAATTCATGACCTCCTTGACTAATTTGGAAAGTGTTTTATGCACTTAAGCAAGATTTTTGACTTTTAGTAAGCTTGCCATTGTGAGGTTCAACTTGCCTCCTTAGGAATTTGAATCCATAATGTAATGACATGTATGTATAGCCTATTCATATACAATATCGGTTCATATATCATTAATTAATGCAATTTAGTGTTATGCACCAATTTTAGTCTCCAATTTGAGTGTATCTATGCATGTTTTTCAAGCAATTTTGTGAGTTCAATTGATCTAAGCTTGGGCTTAATTTTCACATGGTAATAGAGCTCCTTTAGCTATATTTTCTCCTCTCTTATTTCTTTTGCAGGATCAAAATCACTCTCCCAGGGAGCGCATTATTCTGTTCAGGGAGCAGTTGCTGAAGAAATGCATCAATCCCACCATATCATCTTGACTCCATTCAACTACTTCGATTGGAAAGCACATATGGAGATTCTGATGAGGAGAAAAGGCCTCTTCATAGTGACCATGACAACTAAGGTTGAGCCTAATGCAACAAAAGAGAAGATCAAGTCGCATACCAGGAGGGATGAGGCTTATGGTCTCTTATGTCTCATCATTTCCAGAGACCTTCTTTTTCATCTAGATGGATTGACATCACCAAATGAAGTATGGAATAAACTCCAAACCTTATTTGGAAAGATAGATGAAATGAGGGGACATTCACTAGAGAATGATCTTGTCTCACCGAGTCCAAGAAATTTCATGTCCTTACAAGTCTACTTCTCCAAGTTCAAAGATCTTGTTCTTCAATTAAAGCAGTGTGGTATTGAAAAGAATAATGAACAACTAGTCTTGCCCTGACTATTATGTGTTTGTATTGACCTTCCATGCCACCAATTCAGCACTTCAAAATTGGAATATTCCTTCACTTGCACACTTGATGGAATCCTTGACCCAGGATCAAGATAAGTTGGTCATGATGGGCACCATCAAACCTACCAAAGATCAAGATTTGGTTATTGGAGATTCAAATATGGATTCCAAAGGGAAGAAGAAGGATAATCCAAAGAATCCTCTTGATCAAAAGAAAGGAAAGTGCAAGTCTCATGTGGAGTCTTCAAACTCCAATAAGAATTCCCAGAAGAAGAAAGGTAAAGGTGAGATGAGAAAGTGTGTATATTGTGGTAAGGGATACCATCCTGAGAGCTCTTGCATGAAGAAATAAATCAATATGTTGACTCAAATTCTTGAAAAGAACAACATATCCCTTCCTAAAGGAGAAAATAAGAAGAAAGGAGCATCAAATTTTGAAGACAAGGAGAGAGTTCATGCACCGGTTGCAAGCACTGTAATATCCTCTTCCTTTATCATTGATTCTCAAGATTCAAGGCACATGACTTCGACAAGGGAGGCCTTCTCCTCTATTGATCATTCGAATGGTCCTAATATTGTATTGGGGATGATTTTGAAACTAAATGTAAAGGGAAGGGTAGAATAGATCTTGACCATGGTTCCTTCAATAATGTTTTGTATGTCCCATGTTTTGCTGCCAAACTCTTGTCAGTCTATCAGATGACTCACACTAGGCCACCTAAGAAGGTTGTCTTCACCCCCAATAATGTTGAGATCATTGAAATGTATAATGGTATAGTCATAGTAAAAGGTTATGTTGATCATATCTCTAAAGTGTACAAATTCTCACACTTCATGCCCTACTCAAATCCCTTTTCTCTCCTCACTCATGCTAATGAAGCTAGCAAGATATGGCATGAAAGGTTTGGTTATCTTAACCACAAATATTTATTTGATTTATGTGACAAATATATGGTCATAGGGTTACCCAAAATCAAGTTTTCTAAAGGAATATATCAAGGATGTATTCTAGGAAAACACCAGAGCACAAATATGAGAGAGTCAATCATGAGAGAACCACTACACCCCTTGAGCTTATTCACAGTAATATAACTGGTCCTTTTCCTCATATTTCAATGATTTAATCCAAATATGTCCTAACCTTCATTGATTATTTTTCCAGATATTGTTGGGTCTTTTTTCTCAAGTACAAGTCATAATTTTTTTACCTCTTTAAGGGTTTTAAAGCCCTAGTAGAGAACCAGCCTGGAAGAAAGCTCAAAGTCCTCAGATCTGATAATGGTGGTGTTATGTATCTAAGTACTTAAGAAAAAATATTTTAAGTATTAAATGCATATTAATTAGTTAATCGTAGGGTCACTCCATTCCATTGAAATGGCATGTTTATACCTATAAAAGGTATTTTCTCCTATTGTAATAATCAACATTTAGTTATTATTCATTGTGCCTATTCTAGTTTGTGGGATTTTTAGTTCCTTTTAATATAAGTGATATCAGATCCTTTTTGGTTATCTGGTTCTTTGGTCCTCTACTTTCTTCCTCACTGATCTCATTCCATCTCCACCCTCCACTTACTCCTACTCCATGCCACAGAAACCCGTCATCCTTCTTCCCATTCTCCCCCTTTCCAACCGTTGCATTCATTCCCATGTATTTCTCTATCCACCCTCCACTTATGTCCTCACATGAGGTGCTCCAACTGCACCTGTACCATCCTCACAACTGCACCACCATTCGACATCCTCCATGTCACGTCCCCACTCCTCATCTCAACGATGGAGAGGAGGCGTCCAACACTGTTGTTGTTGTCAAACGGGAAATCTAGCCCCATGAACATAAACATAAAATGCATTGAAGTAAATACATACACATGCAAATGTATAATTCATTAAACAATGAAAGCAAATAAATTCATTCACATTCAAGCATTCAACATGTTCATGATAATTTACAAAACAAATACAGTTGCAGAGTTAAATACAAGAAATACTTATCTTGAGAAGAAGTTTCCCTGCAACTAGCTATGTCGCTACAACGTTCCACCCAACCATAAGCCAGTGTGCTCATCAATATATCAGTATCACCACCACCACTAAGCTGGGCATGATTTCCAAAAGGAACTAGGGAACACCAATATTATACACAGCAAGACCATACACCCACAGTCAAGCCAACACACAATTGGGTTTCACAGACTATCCAACCAAGCCAGTACATAATTGGGTTTCACAGGCTACTAATGCAGCAAGCAAATAACATGGGGTTATTAGACTTACTCATTCATGCCCATAATCACATTCAACACAGTCATCCATCCAACAGATGGGTTCCTTGGACTTACTCAGCCAAGGCAACTCCGGGGTGAAGCTCACAACAAAATACAATTGTTGGGTATGGACAAAACGTCCTGGAAGCCAAAACAAAAAAGGAAACAAGGAAAAAATAGCTCTCTTAAAGCAAATTCGATTTTGGAGACGTTTATGGGCTTCACGTGGGCATAAATGACCTCTTCAAACACCCAAAACATGGAGTGTGTCTTTCTAGCCAATGAACATAGCCAAAAAAGACGGGTTTGCAATCAAAATGGATTGGAAAAAGTGGGAAAACACCCTGTGAGAGAAATACGATTTCACAAACCACTTATGGGCATTGTAGGGGCTGAGACAACCTCTATACACACGCAAATCGTGGGTCTCCTTTTCCCATTCACTGAACGACACAAAAATGGGTTTTTGAGCTTATAGAAATTAGGGAAAATGAAAAAAAACGTGAGGGAAGCTCCCAGCTTGCTCACAGGGGAAAAACGGCCTCCTCAAACCCCAAAATCGTGGCCCCTTTCTTCCCATTCTCCCAACAACATAGAAAATGAATTATGGGCATGGAGAAATGAAGAAACATCAGCAAATCGTGAGGGAGAGAGCTTACCCAGCTTCAACTACATGAGAGAACCCAACGTGAATGAGAATGGGTGAGGAATAAAAGATGTGGGTGAATAATGGCTTGGGCATGCATTCCTAAGCATTTACTTTCCCAAGAAGTAAAAAATATGTTTTCCAAAAATGGGTGGCTTCCCAAACCTCCATACCTTTCCCATCCCCATGCATTAACTTCCCCAACCAATTTCTAGATGACTAGGCACAAAATACAAAATGGGTGGTTGATAGTTTTATGGGTTCTCCCTTTGATATTTGGATTTTCCTCATTGGCTCAAGGATTTGAATGTTTCCCCCTCCCTATTCCTTGTGAAATCATGCCCCCATCTCTTTAACATTGCGGCACATATATAGTTGAGGAATTTTTATTAATTTGCATTTTTACATGATGTCTCAAAACATATTGTGTTTGGCTAGCACATAAATAATCAGCATCGATTTTAATCGCTGATACATAAAACGCTAAATTGATGGTGGGTCCTTTTCCTTGAGCTCCAAACCATGATCAAATAAAAATATTAAATCATTTACAATTCAATACCATGGGGTCGAAACCGGGGCACACATTCCCCCCCACCCTTGGGGTCAAAACCGGGGTGTTACACTCCATCACTCTTTGCCATGCAATCACCAGCTCTCACCACCATCTTTACGGCTCCCCCTCATCTTCTCCGTCACCAGCAACCCTCGACTCTCCACTCCACATCTTCCTCCTTGACTACCCACTTTCCAGCCCCACGTCCATTTCCCTCCATGCGTTTTCCACTCATTCGTCGTCCTCCCACCTCCTCCCATCCATCTGTGCCTTCTTCCTCCAGCCCTCCTCACACCAAATATTCCTTTATCTCACATTGTCGCTCATCTCATCTCTCATGTAATCCACTCACACCAAAAACCCTAATCCTCACTCTTAAGCAACAAAAAATATTATTATTTTAATTTCATTAAAAATAATAATATTACTATTTAAATAAGAATTAGTTTAAATATATAATTAAATTATTATATTTAAGTTTTTTTTCTAGTATGAGTACGCAAAAATTCCTCCCTTTGCAAGAAATATGTCAAAGATGAAGGAAATTAAGGAACAAATGGATATTTTGGAGAAACACCAAGTCCAAGATTCTAAAAATCTTGAAGGTTTACACTCAAGGATCGACCAAATCTAAGTAGAGCTACACAAAGGAAAAGGAGAATTATCAAACACCGTAAAAAACAAAGTCAATGAAGTTGTATCATGGGATATGGAGGGATTAAGAATAGAGATAGCATTAGGTTTTGAAACCGGATTAAACAAAATCATGTGGTTTTTAGCTAAAAAAGACACCATGAAATCTAGCAATGTGTCAGGGAAAGAGAAACCATCCTCAAGTTCAACAAATAAAAAACATCACGAGACAATTCCACCTAAAGAGGAAATCCTACAAGAAGAGAATGATCATGATCATTTCCCAAATCCTGAACAAATGATCTTTCCTCAAAGGCCACCAATAGGCGGATATCAAATGAATCCCAAGTTAGAATTGCCAAAATTTGATGGCGAAACAAAACATAGCGTGGCGTGGATCAACAAGGCAGAAGAATTTTTCTCCATACACAATATCATATCCGACGAAGAAATGATAAAGTATGCATCGATGCAACTAGAAGGTCAGCCATACAACTGGTATATGTGGTGGAAGGTTACAACACAGGAAACTATGCTCAACTAGAACACGTTCAAACATGACTTCTTTAAAAGGTTTGAAGACTTAAAGGAAAAAGACTTGTTCAGTATAATCACCAGATTGCAGGAGAAAGGTGACATCAATGAATACATCGACAATTCGGAAGGCTTAGCAACATGTGTGTTGAAACTCACATACAGTCAACGTCCACAAACTTATGTGTATGGACTAAAACCCTATATTAGGGACGAACTAAAACTGCTAAATGTCTCAAACCTGGACAAGGTGAGATGCAAAGAAAAAATCATTGAGGAAGAAATAAAAAATACTTGGAACAGAAACCATGATAAATATTGAAAGCTCATCCAAAGTACCAAAAATAACACTAAATACTGGCCACTGCATATAAGAAGTGACAACAAACCCACTTTAGAATCCCAACGAATGAAATAAGGAAAGTGTAAATATTGTGGAGAGAAGTGGGACCCAAAACATAGACGTTTGAAAAAATAGAACACCAAGAACCTATATCAATGTGAAGCAGAAGAGGAAGGCAAGTCAGATAGTGATGAATCTGACATAGAAGAAACATGTGACCTCCAAAATCCTTTGTTAGAGATAGAAGATGAAGAAATACCAAAGATATCGATCACAACCATAACAAGAATACAACAACCATATAAATTAAAACTTAAAGGGCATATAAAAAATAACAATGTTGTCGTCCTATTCGACACAGAAAGTACTCATAATTTCATTGACGTAAGTGTTGCAAAGAGGCTTAACCTTTTCATATATCCAGTACCTAACATGAAGGTAATGGTCGCAGATGGAAAGAAGATAGAAAAGTGAGAAAATTCCACAAAGTTAAGTTGCAATTACAAAATTATAACCTTGACTCATAATTTTATGTAGTGCCCTTAGGAGGAGTGGATGCAGTATTAGGAATTCAGTGGCTGCAAGCACTAGGTACCTACTCATCCAACCACCAAGAACACTTTATAAATTTTAGGTGGCAAGAAGAAAAATACAAGTTGCATGGGTTACAACCCCCTTGCACACAAATTGTGTCATCCCATAAAATGGACAAGCTAATTTGAAAGGGAGCACCAACATATGTCATACAATGCTAAGAGATGGAATTATTAACTTGAGAAGGGATTAAACTAGTTCAACCATAGATCCAGGGACTAATCCAAAAGTACAAAAAATTATTCGAATATCTCCCCATGGAGTTACCACTAGAAAGGAAGATCGAGGATGTCATCGAAATCAAGAATGGATCAAGCCCCATCAATGTTAAGTCCTATAGGTATCTACACCATCATAAGACAAAGATTGAAAGATTAATCAGCGATTTGTTGAAGTGTGGAGTGATTACAAAAATTCGGAATCCTTATGATGCACTAGTAGTACTAGTATGAAAGAAGGATGGGTCATTTACACTATTCATTGGCTACATAGGACTAAACAAGATAACCATTAAAGACAAATTCTTGATTCTCTTCATTGATGAAATGTTGGATGAGCTTCATGGCACAAGGTACTTCTCGAAACTAGACTTAAGATCGGAATATTATCAAATCAGAGTAAGGCTAGAATATGTGGAAAAAAAATCATTTTGGACCCATGAAGGACATTATGAGTTTAAGGTAATGCCTTTTGGGCTAACTAACGCTCCAACAACATTTCAAGCAACCATGAATAACTTATTTCAGCCATTCCTAAGGAATTTTGTACTAGTTTTTTTCGATGACATCCTCATATAAAGTAAGACATGGAAGGACAATCTCATACATATGGAACAAGTACTATCTATTTTAAAACCAAAACAGTTCTACGCCAAGATGTCCAAATGCACATTCGGTAAGGACGAAGTGAACTATATTGGTCATAAAGGAGTCAAGGTGGATCCAGAAAAAATCAAATCAATCACAGAGTGGCCCAAACCCACTAACATCTCCAAGTTAAGGGGAATCCTAGGGCTAACTGGATACTACAGAAGATTCATCTGAAATTATGCACACATAACCACGCCCTTATCCAACCTTCTAAAAAAGAATGCATTCCAGTGGAGTGAAGAAGTAGAGAAGTGTTTTGAATCTATCAAAATAATTATGTCCTCCACACATGTACTAGATACCCTGAAATTCTCCAAACCATTTATAATAGAATGTAACACTTCAGGTTATTGGTTGGGAGCAGTACTAATGCAAGATGAACACTCGATAGCCTTTGAGAGAAGAAAATTAAATAAGCGAGAACAATTGAAGTCTACATATGATAAGGAAATGGTGGCCATTATGCAGGAATTAGCAAAGTGGCGACAATACCTCCTAGGGAGAAAATTCATGATCCACTCAGACCACAATAGTCTTCAATACCTACATCAACAGAAAACATTGTCCACGGAACAACAGAAGTGGATAGAAAAAATCATTGTTTTCAACATGGAAATAATACACAAAAAGGAGAAGGAAAATGTAGTCGCATATGCACTCTCTAGAAAAGAGGAGGATATGACCTCTTACTCCATTTCAGTCGTAATTCCAAGATGACTAAATGAAATATGAAGCGAATACGCGAAGGACCCAAAAACAAGCACTATAATTAACAATCCCAATCATGACTCCAAGTTTGAATGGAAAAACGATATCTTTTGGTAGAAAAGGCGGATTTATTTAAACTCTAACTCTAAATTCAAGGCTAAGGAAATGAAGGAACCCCATGATTCAGCAGTTGCAGGACACATGGGATTATTCAAATATTACTATAATGTAATAAGGTCATTTTTCTAGAAGGGAATGCAAAAAGATATCCAAGAATATGTGGTAGAATGAAAAAATGACCCCTTTCCAAGCTTTATATGGGTATGAACCTCCAAATTGGAAGGTGTTGGTTCTAAACCACACTAATTTTCTAGAAGTAAGGAACCAACTAGAGAAAACTCAAAAAATGATTGAATTACTCGAGGATAGCTTAGTCACGACACAAAACCGTATGAGGCAACAAGCAAATCAATGCAGGACAGAGAGAGAATTTGAAGTAGGAGATTGGGTGTTCTTAAGACTCCAACCCTATAAACATATATCTCTTAAACAAGGAGGAAAAAATAAGTTGCCCCAAAATTTTATGGACCACACCAGATCACCAAGAAGATTATTCAAGTTGGGTATGAATTGCACTTACATGATAAAAGTCATATCCATAATGTCTTCCATGTATCATGTCTCAAAAAAATGTTGGGGCAACATCAAACAGTGCAAACAGTACTTCCTATGTTAAATGATGAAGGAAGGGTCATTGTCACAACCAGAGGCGATCATTGCAACCAGAGAAAGAAGACTTCGTTCTCAAACAATCAAGGAATATCTCATTAGGTGGAATTTTTTTCCAGATCGATACACATCATGGGAGACAAAATAGTTTCATCAACAATATATGTCTTTGCCCTCGCTTTAAGGACAAAGCATTCTAAAAGACTGAGGAAATGTTATGTATCTAAGTACTTAGAAAAAATATTTTAAATATTAAATGTACTATTACTTAGTTAATCATAGGGTCACACCATTCCATTGAAATGGTGTGTTTAGACCTATAAAAAGTCTTTTCTCCTATTGTAAAAATCATCATTCAGTTATTATTCATTGTGGCTATTCTAGTTTGTGGGATTTCAAGTTTTTGTTTCACTCCAAGTGGCGAATATGTCAAATATGAATTTATACAATATTGTGAAGATGTAGGTATCTAGATGCAGCACTCTTGTTACGGATAATTTTCAATCAACACAGACAAAGATTGTTCCCCTAGTCTACATTGGGCATATCTAGAACAAAAATCCACAATGATGCATCCTTCTCCTAGATAATTGAACTACTTGAATGTCAAGATTTTCTTACCTCAGTGTTAAAGGTTGTCCTTGTATTGTGGATCCTTTCACGGTCAGATGTACCTGCAAAGAACATGAAGAACGAGACAAAACAGTGAAAGCAACAAGACAATCCAAAGATCTATACTAAGAGTCAAGGAGAAAAGTAATGAACAATTGATATTGACACAAATCATTCATGGAAAAGGATAACGTGTTTGTATTAATAACATAAGAAGAGGAAGCTAAAACCGAAGCCTTGACGTTAAAGCCTTATTCTCATAATTCCTTTGACATCACTTCCATATACATACCACAAACTTTACAAGCCTCACTTACATTCACACTCTGTTTCCTCCTATACCATTAATGATTCCAACAGCATGAAGGTGCTCTCTTGGTTATCTTTCGTCCCTTTACCCATGAGGGGAAGCTTGTATAAATAGTCCAAAGGAAGCCTAAAGGGGTTGAGATATTTTGGGAGGAAGGTATGGAATGATCCATAGAGGCTAGGGGCTCGAGTGCCACCTATTTCAAGCAGTTGGGATAAGCCTCCATGAGGACTATCGTCTAGAAGGTTATTGAAATCTCCTTTTTTTCATTTTTGACAATAATGACACTTTTTGCATATGGGAAAGTTGTGTTGATGACCTTTTCCTTGAGTTAAAAGGTGTCAACGGCACATTATGTCAATGGGAAAGAGGCATCAGGAAGTTTTGACACTCTATTTCTAGAGACAAGGTGCGTCAGACATCCTAGAACTAGGAAAAAATCTCTCATAAAGATGTCTTGGCCATGTCACTTCGGGGGATTGAGCGTAGAAACCAATTTCAGGTGTAACATAATGCCCCCCAAAGTATGAAGCTAGAAGGGGATGATAGGTGAAATGATTTGCTAGATGTGATCTGGAATCAAAGGAAAAAGAGTGGCGAGCGAAGACTCAACATAAGACCAGTTAAAAAACATTTGACTCAAATCATGGTTGCTGACCAATACACTATAGATCCATGTATAATTACCATGTCATGGATACCAATGATACATTGTAGATCCATGATTGACAAGACTCAAATAGGGACATAGCTACAATGTATATATATGTCATCTTGACCCAAACCTAAGCATAGCCACAAAACATACAATGTGGATCCATGCAATGACTCAATCAGTACTCCATCACAACTTGAAGATAGGAACATATTCAAGCGAATACCTAACCATTCAGGGTCCTCATTCCAATTCCAAAAAGTACGATTATGTCCATGTGAATAGATGTTCTGATGTCAAACATGGCATAAACCACTTGATTACCAGTTATTGATGTATATCATTAATAATTGCAAGGGAAATCACCATTAATGTCAATGATTCCCAAGTTACCCTATTACATCCCTTTGAATGAAAATAGACAAGCTGAAGTCGAACAATCGACGGAATTTCTCAATCAAAGGCCAATGATGAAAGCCCACTATCGAAAGTGATGAAACCTGTCATTAAGGCATGCAGGTTTCAAGGTACTTGATTGGTTTCTAATACTAATTCTTGGATGATGTGCTCGCATTGACAGGAATAGACTCATTGAAGGAGGGCCATAAATTCCCCCCCATCATCGACACGAAACTTGAAACAAATATGATCCCGAAGTGATCATGATATAGGAACAACCATAGGACTGACTCAGATAGGACCAACTCGAAGGAAGGTAAAGTAACTACAGTGGTATATTGTAGTAAATAATCCCTTTGAAAATTTGAATTACGTGACAAATGACTTGGCCACATTGACTCAATCGAGGCAAAAACTAGACATAATGCAAATGCATGACGATGCATTCTTTGAATTGACTCAAAGGAGTTACATGACTCGTGAAAGTGGATCGATTTGATGACAAGTTGAATACCCAACTGTTCAGATAAAAATTAAAACAGGTGCCATGTTCAAAGGTGGACGAAAAGTTTCCATTAACACAAATGAAAGATATTCCCCATTCCCTTAATTTCTCATCATGATGGATGAGTACCTATTTTCTTTTTAACGAGCTTGAAAAGGGTAACAAGCACTCGGTATAGCTCATCGGAGGATGAGTCCATACTCATACACTTTATGAACCTGAGAAAGGAGGGGTTCATCCCAAAAAGGGTCCTTCAACGTTTAATTTTATCAATCCAAACAAGGAAAACTCACTCGTCGTTTCATATTTAGAGAGTCTGAAATGACTAAGGAGACTCTAGAAATGGAGTTCTTTCATAGATTTCGTCCCCAAGGGCTGAAAAAAAATATAAAATGATACCTAGGAGAACTCTTCTAGTTGTGAAGAACTAGAGTATATATTATTCATAAATGAGTCTAATCGGTCTGAAAAAAGGGGTAAACTATCACCGAATAGATAACCTTTCAAGTATTGTTATATGCGTGAAAGAATTAAGTTCACTTGGCAATCTTTTTGTATTTAAGGAGTTTGAAAAGAGGTTAAAGATGACTCCATGGAGTTTCCCTTTTTCGTAATCCGTTTTAACGAGACCGAAAAAGCAGTAAAATCATAGTCGATACCTTTTCACTGGATTCTTAATGAGTACACAGAGGGTATAAAAGGCACTTGGTACTTTTTCAACTTAAGCTAGAGTGTGAAAGGGATAAAAAGAAACTTGATCTCAACCAAAAATGCCCAATAATGCCCTGAAAATATCACAAACAATGTTAGAATACTTTCACCGTGAAAACTATAGGAAAAACATAATGAAAACCCAAAATATTTAAATATTCCACTAATTATTTTTAATTAAAAAAAACATATAAATAGTGAAAAAAGTTAACCATTGTGTTTTTTACCATAGAGTGAGAGTGAAAATTGTGTTTAGGAGAGAAACTTGTGACGGAGATTCTAGGGGTTACAAGAAACCGTTCATCGAGTTGTAAGAAGTAGGTAATAGCTAACCCCTTATCCTTCCTTTTTATGGTTGAAATTTTGATTTTCATCATGCTTTTGTAGAGTTTTAGGAGGATTTTTGGAAGGGAAAGACATGCCCTAAATGAAGTTCTTTTCCCTTTCGGAGGTGCATCAATGCACTCCCTAAAAGGGGAAATAGCATCAGGGGCACTCTGTCTCTTAGGAGAGATGAGGTCATCGATTTATTCCCAAAGGGAAAGAGCATCGGCAGTCATGGGCTTCCCAAAAATCATCTCAAGCATGAATTTGCAAGAAATTTTTTAATCCATAGGGTCTAATGGTTAACTTATGGATGTCCCATAGGTTTTGGGCCCAAAGATGGTGATTTGGAAGGAACACGAGAATGAACTAAATGATGCTCATGCGGCCAATGATACTATGAACGCAAGGGTACTACAAGAGTGTGGGCTCTTAAAATACTTCAGGGTGTCGGGCATGAGAGCCTAGGTGTGTTCGTTGGATCATCTGATACAGATGTGGGATCCGAATAAACAACATTTATAGGTTGGGACCCAAGTTTTGATTATTAATGTTGATGACATCTACTTTCTGACTGGATTATCCCAGAGAGGGATCCCGATATCACTCACAGGTCCCAAGGGAGGAGACAGGTCTATTGATGACCTCATAGATGAGTACTATGTATTCACGACAAGGTCTCAAGGAGGAAAGATCTCGATGAAACATATTGTGGACCGACCATTGAGGATCGTAGCCTTTACTATAGAGAAGTTGGAAGGTATACAAGATGGTCACCATACTACTCGAGCGCATATGTTATATGCGTTAGAATGCATTGCTCCAACCATATTCAATTGGAGTGAGGGGCTACTGGTAAGCCTCAAAGATCAGCTAGCAAAATGTCGATGGGGTGAGTTGAAGCAATTTTGTTACGTGACAGTGGTGGTATCATTATTATTAGAGAGGGTTCCCTTATTACATCCATGGGTTCCTCTCAACATATTAGAGCTCGAGGAGACACGAATGTTGCAGTGGGTCGAGGCTATGTCTCGTCACGGAGGTAGTGGAGGGCCCACCGCGACCTACAGTTCTGTCTTTTTTTGCTGATTGCAGGGAAAACTATTGATGATTGAGGACTATTCCTATGATGGTACTGAATTTAGGGGTGACCCTAATATCCCATTGCTAGAGGGTGAGCAGTGGGACAACCGAGATGAGGAAGATACTACCACATTGTGTTTTTGTTTTATATCATATTTCATTTTTTTGTATTTTTGTTAATACTAAGAAATATCTTACAATTTTGTAGACATAGGTCCTTTGAGGCCTGCAAGGGCCTCACCTATCGAGAGGTGAGGAGTGGTAAAAGACATATCTATCAGTAACATGGAGGCAAAGGAGGAGATTCAACAAATTTAAGACAACCTCTAGCGGTTGGTTGTGGGATTTCCTGATATTTCCATTGAGTACCTTCCTAGGCGTTACCAGTGCCACACTGCGAGAGTGTCAGGACGTTTTGGGAGGTTACTCCATTGAGTGGCTCTTATCTTTATGTGTTATCATGAGCACGAGGATTATTCCATAGTGACTTCCTATTTTTGTATTGTATAGATACTGAAATATTTGAGGCTTCAGATTTTGACCGTTTGATGTACTAGAAACTTGATGGTTCTAGATTTTGGGTATATCGGAAGCTCACGGCTCCAATTTGTGTCGAAGTATCAGTTATATATAAAACACTCTTTTTTTACAGATATGTGTGTGTATATGTGATGTGCATGAATGGATACCTATATGTGTTTGCTTTCATGATCTTTTATATGTGATCAAAAAATTAAAAAAAATATACATTTAAACATGAGCTAAGTACCAATCCAAAACATAGTTCGCTAATGAATCATCCACTGCGTTTAAATGTCTTGGGATGTGATGGTAGGATACATTCTCGAAAGACCTTTCTAAGTGCCAAACTCTTCGGAACATATACGGGGTTGCAGATGGTGTAGACCCGGTTCAATTGATGGACAACTAAATTTGAATCTAAATAAACCCTAATCTGACTCACATTGCTAGTTAAAGCTTCTGTTAATAAACCAATCATTGCATGATATTCTGCAATATTGTTCGTAGAGGGACCCAAACAACTTCCACCCGAGCTTACCAAATCGTTGGTAGGGGAATACAATACCCAAGCTGTCGATGAGATATTCACAGTATAACAGCTAGCACTATCCGCAAAACCAAAGTAAGTGGTCATCTATCCATTTAAACACAACACTAAATAAGCATGATTACGTAAGACACATCTTACATTCACAACAAATCCACAATCCAAACTACACACAACACTCTATAAAAAATATGTACAAAGTACCTATGCTAGATGACATAGGCATAATATTGCTTGAGGTAAAGCCCATTTCAGAGCTCACCCAGTGGTATCCCATCATTATTTATCAGTCCATAAGCTCCTTTTTCTAAAATGTGACTAACGATGTAAGTCCCATGCCACATGGATTCAAGCTTACCACCTTCCAATTTATCATGTTTCTGGTCATATGTCAAGACTATATCACCTTTGTTGAAGAGGCAAGGTTGAATGGACTGATCGTACTGATATTTAATTCGTCGTTTATGTACCTCATTAGCTAAGGAAGCATCCCGACGAGTCTCATCAAGATTATTCAAGTACATGAATCATTCTTCCGTTAAAGTGGTATTGGGTAATAATTCTACAGCGAGTTTAAGAGAAGGAATTTCACATTCGATCAGGAGAGTATATTCTAGACCATACACAAATTGGAACGATTTGAAGCCAATATATGTATTAACAGTAGTCCTATAATTCCATAATGCAGAAAAAAAATTGCAAGTGCCAATTGGAATTAGCTCGTCCTACCATCCGTTGAAGCATAGTCTTCAATACCTTGTTGATAGCTTCAACTTGGCCATTGGCTTGTAGATAGTAGGGTCTGGACTTGTCATAATGAAAACCTAGCTTTGCACTCAGTTCCAACATCATATGGTTTTGAAAATGTGAGCCACAATTGGTCACAATATCTTGAGGGACTCTGAACCTAGCGATTATGCGATTGAAAATAAATAGGGAAGCGATTTTCCATCTTCAGCATATGTAGGCATTGCCTCAACCCATTTTGTAAAGTAGTCCACAACTACAATGATGTAACCATGCCCACCAGCTGAGGTAGGCATACAATGCATAAAATCAATGCCCCTTTTTACAAAAGGGTCGACAAAAATGATAGGATGTAAAGGAGCATGGTGGGTGCACTTTTTGGATTAGAAAAGCTGACAGGGTGGGCATTTTTTAACAGCCTCCATGCAATCTTTGAAGATTGAGGGCCAAAAATACCCAGCGCATAAAATTTTCTGAGCAATAACCATCCCAAAAATATGACCGCCACATGCTCCAAAGTGGTAGTCATTCAATACTATTTCAACCTCTTCATGTGTTAAGAAACATCGCAAAATTCCATCAAAATTCCATCAATTCCATCATTGACGATAAGGGAGTAATTGGCATGATGACAAATACGATGACGTTCGTCACGGGTTGCATTGGGTTGAAAACGTTGAGTCTAGAGATATAAAATCAAATCTCCATACCAAGGGTAAGACGTACTAATGAGGAACAGGGATTCGTCGGGAAACAAATCCAAGGGATGTGTATCCTCGGTAATACGGGGAAGATCACACATAAGCTCTGCGTAGACAATGGACTTCTTTGAACTAGATTTTGCAAACTATAACTCGAATTCCTGGAAAGTAATGATCTAGGGAGAGTACTTTTCCCCAAGCACTTGACGAGTCAATATGTAATACATGGGGTCAGAATCTACATACACAGTAGTTGTGCAGAGCAAGATGTAGTGATAGAATTTCTGAACCGCGATGACTGTGGCTAGAACTAGCTTCTCAACATGTGAATAATAGGTTTCAGATTCAATGAGACTCTTACCATGTAATAAATCACATGTTCCTGGTCATATGTATATGATTGAAATAGTACCATGACAATGGTCATTAATGACACATCCACATACAAGGAGTAGTCCCTGGTATAATCGGGTGGTTGCAACACAGGTGCGTGCGTAACTGTGTGTTTGAGAGTGTCAAATGCATGTTGTGCAAGGTCATCCCAAACAAAGGGTGTGTCATTTTTTAACATATGTATGAGACCATGGGTCTTCTCGGCGTAGTTGGGGACGAATGATGCAAAGCATTTTCCTTCCCTTGTAAACTTTGAAGTTCAGTAACATGTGTAGGATGGGGTAGGGCCAAGATGTCTTCAATCTTTAGTGGATCTATACAGATGCCATCCATGGAAATGATGAAGCCAAGCATTCTTCCAGTCTCAACACAAAAAACAAATTTGTGTGGGTTCAACCGAATGTTGTAATGGTGGAACCTAAGGAAAATGGATCTCAAATGGTCAATATGGTGTTCACGATGTTGCGAATGGGAGCGTAAGTCATCGAGATAGGGTTCCACGATATGTTTGATGTGATGGAAAGCATACAACATGGTGCGTTGGAAGGTAGCACCATCATTTTTTACGCCAAAAGGTAACTTTCTATAGGAAAAGGTCCCCCATGGGAAAATGAAGGTCGTTTTATGTGGATCGGAAGGGAGTATCTCTATCTGATTATATCCAAAAAAGCCATCAATGACTGAAAAGATGGCACTTCCATTGTAGTTATCGATGATTTGATCGATGCAAGGAGTAGGGAAATTATCCTTAGGACAAGCCCTATTGAAATCTCAGAAATCGATACAAACCCTAATCATTCCATGTTTCTTGTTTACAGGAACAATGTTAGAAACCCATTCTATCAATGGCATAGGGTAAATGAACCCAGCCTTGAGAAGCTTTTCAACTTCTTCTTTAATGGCTGCTACTTTTCATGGATGGACTTGATGTGACTTTTGACGGATTGGTTTGGCATTAGGGCAAGTCTTGATCTCATGAATGATGATCGAAGGATCTATCCCTAACATTTCTTCATACGTCCAAGCAAAAATGTCTCAAAACTCCATAAAAAGGGTCGTATAAGACCTAAGTTCTGAAGGAGAACAATTTTGGCCCAAATGAATATTCTCTACAACTCCAGGTTTTACTGATATGTCGACCAGAACAATATTAGTAATATTACTCGGATTACGCTTGAACTCAACAGCATGAACGAGTACTGGTGACTAAGGTGTAGTTACAATATCAAATGAAACTATTGTTTCAAAATGATCTTCTACCTTATGGTAACCGTGAAGGAATATGATCAATGATGATTGTATTTCCAATGCATCTCCTCTAAATACATGACTTCCATGATGGATTCATTTGATGGAGGGATGTGTAAAATATAATTTAGAGATGGGGGGGAATCTAACCAATATGACAGGTGATAAGGGTCAGATGCCACCAAAAGATGCTCATTAATGGTGGGGTCACTAGTGGATTGGATAGCCTGGTAACTCTCTTCAAAATGACTAAAAGGTGTCGAATCAACAATTGATTTTCCTTTGTATGAAGTGTCATGACTCATAGAGGAGATCATTCTCATAGATGTGATCTGGGTAGAGGGAGGATTGGTTAATGGAAAGACTCCCATCAGTGAGGAATCCTTGAGAAGACCTGTCCCTACATTCTGATACTACAAAGTCGTAGAAGCCAAGAGCGGGACATTGTTCACATAATTTGAAATCGTGTTTGGAGAGCAAAGCTCTAGTTGATCAATTATGACAATCTTCCCTTGGAATGGGAATTGGACCAATCGAAACACAGATGAGGAAAGTGTTTGCATTACATAGAACCAATTCCTAACTAGGAGGAGATTGTAGTATAGTGGAGCATCGATAACCTTGACATGCATGGACACTAATTTTCCCCCTAGTTTAATTAGGAGAGAAGACAATAATCCATAAGGTTGAAAACCACAACCATCAAAGGCCTTCAACTTTGAAGTTGAATGGTTAATTTCAAGAGAGCCTATATCTCACCAACATGACAGAGACATGACTGAAGTTGACGCTCCTTCGTCCAACACAGAACTATGTAATTTCTTCCCAATGACTTTCGTAGATAGTTGGAAAGATAACTTATGGGAAAGTCTCAACTTAAAATCATCCAGATTAAAGGCGATAATATTACTATTCTCAGGATCCATAGCTCCAAGAACCAACAACAAATTATTTCTCTGTGGTGGGCACATTTGGAGTACTTCGAGGGTATACATAGCACAGGGTTCCTGATCCAAATCTTCTACTACATTGTAATATTGAGCAGCTCGTGCACTCGGGTTAAATACTGATTTTCGAATTGTACTTTTTGGTGGCTGGAGGATAGTGTCATGAACAGGTTTTTCAATATGAAGATTGTTGGTAGGAGGAGGGGTGGACACTGTAGGCTTATCCGTTGAATTATTATTGTCTTTTTTCTCTAGAGGAGGGTCATAGCTCTCAGATATGGTGGTAATACTAACCAATTCACTAGACATAATTTTAACCTTATATATAGAATATGAAGAAGACACGTGCAAGGATTGATGGTCAATCAATTGTTGTTGGGTAGGGAAAGGATCAGTCAAGATTGCGAAGTGGAAGTGTTTCTCAAAAACTTGTTGACCTCTTTTCATCGATGACATTCCTTGGTGAAGTGGTCACCTCCACATATGAAGCAGGGAAATTTTGCCTTTCTCTTGTTCTTGGATTCGACATATGTGTTTTGTGTTTTGTGTTTTATTACTCTCTTGTTGGTTTTCAAAATTCTTTGATTTATTCTTTCCTTTCTTCTTCGTTCTTGAAGATTTTGAGGATTGAATGGAATTTACCTCGGTAGAGGTAACAAGAGGAAAGTGGTCTTGGGATTTGTAACGGCCTGGCTAGCAGGTTGGTTTTTCTTTTTAGGGGATTGAGACACCAACTGTGTCTAAACATAAATAAGTGCACCATTGGCAAGCAATTCTGTTGAAGGTCTTGAGGAGTCTGGAATAGAACGAGGAGCGTGCGAGACCAAGTCATAGAGAGTGCCTGACTAGGAATAAACCAAGTCCAGGTATTGAGTTCAACTAATGGCTTGTTCTTTGGTGACAACACCTCCCATGGAAACATCATGAGCAATGGGTGGAAGTAGTGACTTAGTGAACCAATCAACAAGTAATTGGTCAGGGATAGGTTCTTTAATCAATTCGTGTCGTCGTATCCACCCATGTATGTGATCGAATATATGGGTGGAAGTGGTTTGACGAAGCGAGGTTAAAATACCCGCTCCTATTTTGTACCGAATTGGGAGTTGAAAATGTGTTAAAAACGCCATTGCTAAGGTGTTAAATCCCAAAAAGAGTGTTGAGAAAATTCTATATACCACTTGGCGGTGGTTCTGATGAGAGTCCTTTGAAACAATATCAAATGGATGGAACCATACAGTAAAGAGTTGGATGAGAATCACAAATGATAGGTCATAACGTGGTTTTTGGGGTCCTCGCCAACTTTTCCATCAAATTTGGGTATATCCAAAGGAAAATATACCTAAATAACATGCCATGAAGGATCATGGTGAATAGGATCATTGATCAACATGACAAATCTGGTAGATCAAGTGTAGCCAGAAAGAGCAATTGTTGATTAGGTTGTGGATACAGGTAATACTGATAAGGCATATGAGTACTAGTAGGACTGTAAGCAGATTGATAAATGGGCGTTGATGATCCTTCGATAATAGGTTGGTAATTTGGTTGTAGTTGGTTTCTAAATGTTCCACCTGGTGGTCCCCCCGGTAGGCCTCCTAGTGGGGGGGCTCCGGGTGGACCTCTAGATGGTAGACCTCTGAGCGAGGGACCTCCAGATGTACCTATGAATGGGAAACCACCAAGTGGACCTACGGATGGGCGACCTCTAGATGGGGGACCTCTGGATGGGGACCTCCATGTGGGGGGGCTCCAGGTGGACCTCCATACATGTTTGCAAATGTGCTTCTATATGTAGCGGTGTTCGACCAATTAGGTTTCCCCCATGGGGTGTTAGGGTTTCTAGGATAAGGGATGTCAGGAAAACAAATTCCTGAGTCAATGGGTTGATAATTTTGGGTATCCATCACATGTTGATTTCCTGGGTAAAGATACCCCCGTCTAGGATGATTAGACATCCACGGTGGTTGTCCCGATGTGGAGGAAGGAACAATCACATTTACGGTTGTGAAGGGTAGTGCAACCATGGGCTATCCTAGAGCAACACTCTGCCCAAGATTTAAACTAGTTCTCATGATCATGGTGACTGCTTGTTCTAGGGATTTCCCCCCAGTGATAGGAATCATAGGAGAACTAGGGATAAAGGGGAGAGGTTGAGCTGATAGGGCAGGGATATAAGGTTGACCAAGATCATAAGAAACCACACTTTGAATCGGTATTCCGGATACAGTAGAATCATAAGACCAAACAGGGCCATGGTATTCGGGAGTGGATCTTTCCAAATGGCTTGGAAAAGGAGAGATACTTCTCCTTCTTATGATTTCTCCCCTCATGCGTAAATTGGACACCATCTCACGGATAGGTCTAAAATAATCATCATTCAATAATAAAAATATCGGATTAGGTGGAGGGGTGGCATAAGATAAAGCAATAGTGTCGTACTCAAAAATTGTCCTTTCCAAGGAAATCTCCCAAAAAGGAGCAGTTGGACCGAATTTCGATGTCACCGAGTCATCTGAGGGTGGGGAAAACACCCAATCTTATGCACCAGAATGGCCTTTTGTAGGAAAATTAAATGTTGAATCATGTGAAGGAGGAAATTGTTAAACACTCACAAGTGGTTCATCCAAGATGATGGCTAAACACTTCTACTCTAGAGATTTCCTAGTAAAAAATATCGCACACAAACAATTCTATGCAAGTTAAGGTCACAAGCAAACTTAAGTGATAGGAGGAGATGAAAAATACAGAACCTCGCTAGGATTGTCAAGTTTTCGCAACTCATGATATACCATAGGATCCAATAGTAAAACACATCAAAGAGGATTGGGACCGTACCCTTTCCTAAATACCCGACTACTTGGACAACACATGCGTAGCAGCTCCTCGAGTGATGTTCTCGGTGTATTGCTTCAACAAGATGACCAAAAGGATTTTCTTAGTTGGTATCGGTTCCTATAAGGGTCTCTCAATATACATAAGGTACGTGGGAGCTCAAGTCCATGTTTGTGTTGTTTAATGCACAACCGTTCGAAAGGGGCCTTCTGATATACTATCGAGTACATAAAGAACTTTTCAATATACCTCGAGGGTACATGAAAAGTCGTTCGATATACCGATTGGTGTGTGGAAGAACCGCACGATATCTAGGATGTAGTGCAGGAAAAGAATGACAAGTCCTATGTTTATAGACATAGGAACACGTCTTCTAACCTATAACTCAAGTTACTAAGAATTTTAACCTAATCTATCGTTCAATTTTATCATGATGGTTAGTGAATGTTTGTGGAATGTGAGGTAATTTCAAGATTAAATTATCTAAATTCCCATGCAATTTTCCTTTTGATGAAACCTATCTAGAGTAAGGGAGAGGTTCTTCCTTTCAAATTACGAAATGAAAACCATGTGATCCAAACAACTAGTTCCTTAAGCTTCAAAAACTTTCAAACAAGCAAAAAATCTAATGCTAATGTTTAAAAACTTTCCAATGTAAAAAGGAAAAGGCTCTTTAATGCACAAATTCCTATTTTCTTAACCAAGCTTCAAAAAGCAAACACTTATAATCATATAATCAAACCAAAAGCAAGCAATCAAACTTTTCTTTTGTTTTTTGATGTAATTTTAAACAAAGATATGCAAGACATCACACTACAAAAGTGCAAAAACCATACTATTTTTCCTTTCCACATATCTATAAGGAGATTCTAAAGGATTAATCATATAAACTATACACCCAAAACCAAATTTACACACAAAACTATTCGATTTCAGAGGTTCTACTAAGACAATGTTTCAAGATCTAAACTAGAAAAGTACATTTAGGCGAAACATACACTATCAAACCTGTCAATGAGCATGAAAGCACATTGAAAAAACCCACAAAAAGAAAAAAATTCGAAAGAAAGATCCTAGAGCTAGAAATGGCCTACCTTGGCGCACAAAGAACGGTTGAACCAAGGCGTCTTACAGTGGTCTATGCACTTTTATTCCTTGTAGACAATGCCAACGACGCTTCTTGATTCTGGAAAGAAGGCGTTAGTGATGCTCCTTGATAGTGTGCATAAGGCGTCAGGGACAGTCCAACACTCTGTTAAATACACCCAGGCGTGTCAGCGGATCTAGGAAGCCAAAAGAAGTAAATAACCTTTAGAATAATACAATGTAAATAAAACTAGAATTATGGCAAGTATAGACACAAACCAAAGAAAGAAAATGAAGGTGAAATAAGGGGGATTACTCACCTTAGATCCTTGAAGGAGTGAGAGAAAAAACTTTATAAGCTTGTAATCAAAAGCAAAATCAAAATTCATAGATCTGAGTAGTTACTCCCCGGTATGGTCGCCATTTTTGTTACCAGGAATTTTCAATTAGTGGAGACAAAGATTGTTTCCCTAGTCTACATGGGGAAGATCTAGAACAAAAAGCCACAATGATGCATCCTTCTCCTAGATAATTGAACTACTTGAATGCCAAGCTTTCCTTACCTTAGTGTTGAAGGATGTCCTTGTCTTACAGATTCTTTCACGGTCATATGTACCTACAAAGAACATGAAGAACAAGAGTAAACAATGAAAGCAACAAGGCAATCCAAATATTTGTACTAATAGTCAAGGAGAAAAGTAATGAACAATTGATATTGACACAAATTGTTCATGGAAAAGGAGAACATGTATGTATTAATAACATAAGAAGAGGAAGCTACAACTAAAGCCTTGACGTTGAAGCCTCATTCTCATAATTCCTTTGACATCACTTCCATATACACAATACAAAATTTACAAGCCTCACTTACATTCACACTCTTTTGCTTCCTATACCAACAATGAAGATTCCTCTGGTTCCGACCCTACCCTACATAAATTTGCTCCAGACTCATATGACTCCTCTTCTTTCGATTTTGATGAAGAAGCAAATTTAGGAGGTTGCTTTGGTCCAACCAGCCTAAGGTATCAAAGCCAACGCGCTATTTGTATCATCTCTTACTACTTGTAAGTTTCATAAGCTCTTTTAATCAAATTCCAGTCTTTTAAAATCTTTCTATGTAAAGGCAATTTGGGAACAGAGTTTATTTTTCTGAAGTATCTATCTGGAATAGCTGTGATACCTAATTCTGTTTCGGAGTTTTGTGGTTTCAACCGTTGGTTTTAGGCACCGTAAATCCACTTATGTTGTCTTTTACAAGACCTGTAGGATATCCTAAAGCCCAATGCTATTCCTTTACTTCCTGATTCCGGTAAGTGTTCCATGGATCCTTTAATGGACTCTGTAGGGCTTACTTCACTAGATTACCAATCTATAGATCAGACCATTGTCTCTTTGACTGAAAGAAGATCTTCCTTTCAGAATCCTAAAGCTTCGTCATCCATAATCACCATTGATGATACAATACCTTCCCCTGACTAGAAATTACCTGAAATTTTACCCTCTAAGGTTTATAAAATGCAGTGGTGGCAGTATAAATCCAACACACAAATTAAAATCAGTTTCCTAGACATCACTTTCACTGACCAGGAAGAGCCCATTCACATCAATCTAATTGATAAAGAACAAATTGACTAGGCAAAAACAAAAGGTTACAGATATGCGCATCTGGGCACTATGAAATTAGGACTCGTTCCATTAGTATGACCCTATATGAATGTTTCTTCTTTATGTTATGGTTTAGATACCTGTCACTTAGATTTTGTTGATGCTTTAATTGGAGGTTTCGAAGGTCCTTTACATAATGACACGTTTCTTGATACTATCTTTCCTAAATATTCAGTTAGCCTGGATGACCCCTACATCTATGATTTACTAAAAGCTTATATTCCTCCTCTAGGTTTCAAAATGGATACTGTCTCTAAAATCATCCAGCTTAAATCTCTAATTGTCATCTGCTTTGGACATGATTCCCTTCCACCTCTTACTCCTAAAGTCCATGAGATTTTGTGCTTGCTTAGCATCGTGGAAACTGATAAGTCTAAAAATTCCACCCCTATCACATTTGACTGGACCGGCATCGGTTACCCAAAGCAATGGGAGGTAATATACAGAGAGTTAAGAGACTATGACAAAAATAAGAACCAATAACTCTCTATCCCTAAACCCCTTGTCTTTGACATATTTTCAAACTCTTTTAAATTGCCTGAAGGGTTTCCCTCTCCTCAGTTTTCCCCACCTCTTGTAAAATCCTCTTCTGTAAATAATACTTTTGAAAGATCAACCATGTTTGAACCCTTCTCTTCTTCTCGTCTTTCATTCTCAGGTGTCCATAATAATGAGCATAAAGGTCAGCATCTAGATTTCCCTGCCTGCCGAAAAGCTCTTGAGAGACTTAAACTTAGAAACAAAGGAGTCACTTTGTACATGATGACTCTCCATAGAAGTGGCCCCGATTTTACCTCCACAAACCCACAAGGTGACACCTCGTTCCACCCAGGAAGAAATCTTCCTAATACTCCATTTCGATAGTTTTCTCATGATGGTATTTCTAAAAGAGAGTTCATGCCACATAGATCATCAACTTCACACGAAACTATCTCTGATGAAATAAAGTTGCTTAATTACAACAATTATCAGCAACAACTGACTCGCCAAAACATAGATGACATAGCCTCTGATATTTTACTCCTCAGACAAAAAAATAGCATATTTCCTTGCTCGAAGCTAAAATTGATCACTTGCTTGCAGGACAAGAAGAAGTAAAAGCTGATATTATCTTAGCAAGCAAAAAATTAGAAAAAAGGCTAGATGTCCTAGGAAAAATGATGGCCAGAACACAAAATGTAAATAGTAAAAAGAGCCCTGTAAGGCAAACTACATTAGATATTGCAGCTAAAGGTCATAAAGTCAAACATGAAACAAGATACTATTCTGGAATGATGAGTATCCAAGAAGATGACCAAAGACCAAAATTCCTTTTTGGTCAAGAAATAGAAGATCAAGCAGAGCTTCATGAGTAAAAAAATGTGGTCTCCCAGTTCAAACAAATGCCAAATTCCCTCCTAGATAAATATTCATCGGCATTCAGAATCCTAAAAAGAGAAAATATTGGGTCCTCAAATCCAAACGACCAAAGTCATACTAATCCTCAGATAACAGGTCCTCCCCCTTCTTTTGATACAAAAATGTCAGATCTTCCTAGCACTTCTCCTTTGTCAATACCTCGTTCCTTAGTTTCGGAATAAATGGGATGAATAATTTAATTTCCAAATGCCTGATCAACCTGTGTTGAACATACAATGTCAATCCTGTGCCCAAATTAGGTCTGCCATCTAGCTTCTATCAAATTGGGTCTTGTACAAAAGAACACAAGACAATACAATAACTAGCCAACAACTATCACTCCAGTTGGTTGCAGGATTTTCAGGGCTAGCCTCAGAATGGTGGCACTGGATTCCCCAAGAATCCAGAGAAGAAATGTTGAATGCAGAAGATGCGGACCAACAAATTCTTACTTCCCTTGGTAAAGAATTCTATGGTCCTGATGAAAATGAAGATTATGAACATCTTGCATCTTTATTTATGTCAACCAGAATCTGTGACCTAAATAAGAGTGAAGAATACTTTTGCTATATGCAAAAATTGTTGATTTCTTCTAGAAATGATGATAAGCCCACATATATGAAACATTACTTGAGAATATTTCCTAGCCATGTTCCTGATGTTGTTGAACAACATCTTAAAGATAAAAACATCCCTCTTCCAGGTCTTTCCCTTGCCCAATTGCATGGATTCATCATGGAAACTTGGCAAGAACATTGTCTAGAGAAAAGAGTGGCAATATCTTTACAAAAGCCCAGGGAAAACATTGAAGAGTGTCAATGCCAGATTGGGGGTGTGGCGCCCACAACCGAGGACACTTTGAGCGTGAATCATGTAGTTGTAAGAAGAAAAAGCAGCCCAATATATTAGTGCACCTAGATTTCATCCAGACAAAGGCTATAAGCATAAAAAAGGAAAAAGATTTCAAAAGAAAGCCTACTTTAAGAAAATATCCAAACCTGTAGATAAAGAAAAATGTTTCATCTACGGTAAAAAGGGTCACTGGGCTAACAAATGCCCAAATAAAAAGAAAAAACCTAGAATTGCTGCCATGTTTTTAGAAGACCTAGATCCAGACTGGTGGGATCTAGCTTGGTGTGCAGCAGGAGACTACCCTAAAGGTGAAATCATCTTCTTACTAGAAGAAGGAGATTCCTTTGATTCCGACCCTACCCTAGATAAATTTTCTCCAGACCCATTTGACTCCTCTTCTTTCGATTCTAATGAAGAAGCAAATTTAGGAGGTTGCTCTCGTCCTCCTTATTTCTGTTTTTATATGTTTTCTTCCAACCGGCCTAAGGTCTCCTCAGAATTTAGGATTGTTGAAATTGACAAAGAATTGTCTGAGACCCTAGTCTATCAATATATGAAAAGGAAAGATCTGAAAGATTAAAAAAGAAAGATTTTAACAAGAAGAAAAGAAACAGAAAAAGTTTCAGAAGAAAAAGAGAAATCTATCTCCCCAAAAATTGGCAAGAATCCAGCATTCTACCAACCTGTAGATTTATACAAAGGCTATCCTGATCATCATGAGGATAGACAAAAGTTCAGAAAAGATAAAGAAAATCTGCTAAGACTACAGATCAAAGATAAGTAGGATTCCCTAAAGAAGCTGGTAAAAGAAATAGAGGAATTGAAAAGAATGCTTGAAAAAACAATAAGAGAAAGAGACCATTCCTCTGATCAAGAAATGTGTAGAGCCTATGCCGAAGCATTACAGTCACCAAAAACTGCTAAAAGTCAAAAAAAATTCTCAGCACACTAGTGATTCAGGAACATAAGACTGCCATGATGATGAACCATCACTAGGATATCTAGAACTATTCACTGGTCCTAAATATTTCATTAAAATAAAGTTTTGTACATCTGAATTCAAATATTATGAGCTTGATTGTTTGATAGATTCAAGTTGCCAAATGAATTTGGCAAAAGGAAATTCTATACCATCTTTTTACTGGGAAAAAAAAAATGAACATGGTGTAGCCATTGAAGGAACTCCTGTACAGCTCAAAGGACGAGTTCTAGATTTTCCAATAAGAATCAGAGGAATAAAAGAAGTTCTACATCTCAATAGGCTAGACGACCTAAAAGAAGATTGCATCATAGGATCACCCTTCTTGCATAAAGTTAGCCCCATTACACTTGATGAGCCCAATATGATTTTTTCTTGTACAATAAATGGCAGAAGAGTTTCCACCCCTCTATACTATTCTGATTCTTTCAAATGTAAGAATCTTGCTCCCTAATCTAACCCCACTCTCAGTCTTGTAGAACTATTCAAAATGGAAAGATGCATCACCTATGCAAAAATGCATAAAGAATCTGCCCTCTCTGAAATTTCCTCTAAACTAGAGAAGGATTGCACCTCAAAGTCACCTAATGCATTTTGGACCAGGAAAAATACTTTGTCTCCTTACCTTTTAACCCCCTAGAAAAACCAAAAGCTCAAAAAGCCTCTGCTACCCTTGTGTCTCCCTCGGAAATAGAATTTTGTGCAAATGAAATCAAAGAACTCTTAGACAAAGGCCTTATAGAACCTTCTAAGATCCCTTGGGCATGTCGAGCATTTGTTGTCAATAAACACTCTGAGATCAAAAGAGGAAAACCTAGACTTGTTGTGAATTTTAAACCCTTGAACAAAATCCTTGAACCAGTCCGTTACCCTCTATTAAATTGAGCACATAGATCTGTAGACAAACACACAACTCACATGATAGATCACACAATTTACTCAGTTATTGAAGAATGAAACAGTGCAAAAAATGGCTTGCAGCTGTGAATGCTTTTCATTAATCAAGGAGTAATTAGATAGATAATTACAATGAAGTATAATGGCTTTAATAGCCACAAGCAATTCGAATCCACATGAGGAAGTTCGAATTGATTAGACTCTACTTGACTTCAGGTAACCAAGACCTTGTCTAAATCACTATCGAAGGACTCAGTAGTTAACTGACCTTGTCTAAACCATAACTGGAGTTCATCGGAGCTCTAAAACACAACTCAAGTGTTACATTCAGTGTTGACTAAGGTTAACTAACTGTGGTAGGTGAGAAATGCGCCTCACATGTGTTCAGTCAAGTAAACCTAGCGCTAACTGAATGTAGATGACTAGAACTGAATGTAACTGACTCCTAACTTATCTTGACTAGTCATTAACTGAAGTGAACTGACCTTGGTTGGTTTCGGCACTCCTAGTGGCTTCCTAAATTGTAGGGATTGGTATAGGAGGCTCCTAAAATGATGCAATCAAGTGCAATCAGTGGTAGTGAGCCTCAATTAGTGTTCCCCACACTTTAGTAACTGAAACATGTGCCCCACTTAGGTCAAGTGGACTCAATGGTGTTAATGACTATAAATAGACTGGATGGACTCCCGATTTAGACATATGACCAAGTTTGGACAAGGGAGGATTAATAATCCTAACACCCTCTTCCTAATCAATCTAGCCTGCTGCAAAGAATAGCAGGATGCACCATTTTTAGCAAGTTTGACCTAAAGTCTGGTTTTTACCAGATTGGAATTGAAGCAAAATACAGGTACAAAACTGCCTTTTTTGTTTCTCATGGGCAGTATCAATGGAAGGTCCTTCCAATTGGCATTAATAATGCACCATCAGAATTCCAGAAAAGAATGGAAGATATCCTCAGAGAAAAGAAATGGCCATTAGTGTACATAGATGATATTATTATTTGTTCCAACAATTTGCAGGAACATTTGAAACATCTTCAAGAATTTTATTCTTTGGTTTTCAAACATGGATTGGTCTTGTCAAAATACAAAATGGAAATTGGAAAAAAGGACATTGAATTTTTAGGATATAAAATAAGTAAAGGATAGGTGATCCTTCAAGAACATGTCCTGAAGGTTTTTGCTCACTTTCCTGATCAGATCTTAGAAAAAGTTCAATTGCAGAGGTTTTTGGGAAGCCTAAATTATATTAGGCCATTCTACAAAGGACAGGCATATGACATTCATCTGTTGCAGCAACGACTGAAGAAAAATCCCCCAAGATGGAAGAAAGAAATGACAGATGCAGTAAAGCAAATCAAAGAAAAAGTAAAACAACTTCCTCCACTCTCACTACCACAAGGTTTGGGTCAAATGGTGATTGAAACAGACGCCTCCAATAAAGCTTGGGGAGGTATTCTCATAGAAAAACATGGAGATCAAGAAGAAATCTGCAGCTATGCTTTAGGAGCATTCAAAAATGCAGAAATCAATTATCCGTCAAGTCACAAGGAAATCCTCGTAGTCAAAAAGACTGTAAACCATTTCAAGCTTTATCTAAAACCTGTCAAGTTCATTGTTAGAACAGATCTGAAAATAATGCCTGGTATATTCAAGAATGAAAATCTTATGGCAAAAAATAGTTCTAGGATTCTAAAATGGTTTCTTTGGTTGCAAAACTTTGATTTTTAAATTGTATATAAACCAGGATATTTGAATTATGTTGTTGATATGCTAACCAAAGAGGAATTACAGGAGAAACCTAGCCTCAATGTGTTTGGCTATGGAGCATCTAGCTCGTCAAACAAAAAATCTAAGCTTTGAATCTTTAATGATCCCTTGTCAGAGGAAGAAAGAGAATATTTTTTGAATTGCTCCAGCAAAAAGGAAGCAGATAAGTATCTGGCACTCTCCTTGATCCAACAAGTAAATGCCTCTCCTCTGAAAATACAAATATTGGAGCGATGGGAAAAACAAGCATTTAAAGGCTTAGAAATTGCCATGCACCAGCTTGATCACGTTTGGGTTGACACAGCTTATACAGATGGACGAGAATTGTATTATGTGGATATCGGTCCAGGATTTTTAACATGGAATAGTCATAACCTCGTATTGCAGTTTTGCAGAGAACAGAGAGAAATAATAATTTGTGGAGATCCTTCTACACTGGTGCAACAACAATGGTCCAGATGGACAGAAGTTTTCCTTGATAAATTCTGCCTAAGAAAAGATCGGGTTCAACGATGTGCAAAATTCATCCTACACCTTCAAGCATACATGATCGTAGCACACCACAATCATATGTGGTTTAAATTTAAACTGCGACATCTTGGAGGAGCTTACTCTCCTCTTGAACCCCTTTTTTTCACTCAGCATAAATTCAGAAGAATGGACAAAAATGGCCGCCTCCTAGATCATAAAATTCATACAAGAAGAATTCCTTTAAACCTTAAATTTGAATCCATTTTCCAAGGAGAATGCTATTGTATTCCTAATGAAGTCATGATCGGATCCGATGTAGAACAGTGTTTCTAAAATTGCTTATTTCCGGATACCAAATTTGGTTTAGATAGCGACTCTGACTCTGATAGATTCGCTGGTTGTACATGTGGGGAAAACCCATATATTTGTAATCATGACAATGAATAATAGAAAGCATCATGGGACGCTAACAGTAGCTCCACTGTGGAAAAAATCCATTCTGTTGTCAGTCCGTAGATTCTATCACATGGTTTGGGTGATTTACCCAACAAAAGGTGCGATTTGATCCACTACCATGAGATCTAAATCAAGTCTTTTTACCGTTAGGTGTAAGTTTCATGTCACCGGTTTACCTGCTAAAATTGTATAAATAAGGTGTTCCTCCTCTCATTTGGACACCGTGTGCTTTTGAGTCTAGTAAGATTTCTGCATTTTGTTAGTGTGTTGAGCACTATGTATGCTCTCCCTCTACGCCTCAAGCGATCAGCTTGGATCAAAAGCAGTTATCTTAATTGTAATGAGTCTATAAAACCAGTAGCATATGCTCTCCCTCTGCACTTTGTGTGATCAGTTGGGATCAGAAACTCTAGTTAAATCTAGTCTGCGCTTATGATGATCTTCGCCCTCCGAAGAAGAACAAGTAATATTTGAGTCTATATTGAAGGAACTGCATCATCCAAAAATTGGTGTTCGTTCGTTTTGGTCTTGGCATTTCCCTCTCTTGGTTCTCTTCCCTCCCTTTACCCATGAGGGGAATCTTGTATAAATATTCCAAAGGAATCCCAAATGGGTTGAGATATTTTGGGAGGAAGGTAGGGAATGATCCCTAGAGGCTAGGGACTCAAGTGCTACCTATTCCAAGCAGTTGGGATAATCCTCCACAAGGACTTTTGTCTAGAAGGTTCTCAAAATCTCTTTTTTTTTGCCTTTTTGACAATACTGACGCTCTTTGCATATGGGAAAGTTGCGTCAACGCCCTTTGTCTTAAGGTCAAAGGTGTCATCAACACACTATGTCAGTGGGAAAGAGGCGCCAGGAAGGTATAATGGCCTATGTCAATATACAAGGTGTGTCAAACATCCTAGAACTAGGAAAAAATCTCTCAAAAAGATGTCTTGTCCATGTCAGTCCAGGTGTAACAACTCTATTCCTTACACACCTCAGCAGAATGGTGTTGCTGAGAGGAAGCATAGATCTCTCAAAGAGATGGCCACTTGCATGATGGAATCTAAAGCATTTCCACCAAATTTTTGGGTTGAAGAAATCAACTGTGCATCCTATATCCATAATAGGGTGCCTCACAAATATCTTGATGGAATCACTCCTTTATAAGCTTGGAGTGGACACAAGTCTGATGTGTCACACTTCAGGATTTTTGGCTCTAAAGCTTGGGATAGAATTCCACCATAAAAGAGGAAGGCTTTGGAGCCCCAAATTCAAGAATGCCTATTTTTTGGGTATTCAGAATACTCCAAAGGGTATAAGTTGATCATCTTGAGCACTCAAAAAACCTTCATTGAAAGGAGTGTTCAGTTTGAAGAAGAGCTATGTCAACAACAGAAATTGGAGAGTCATTTTCACCACCACCACCTATGATTGTAAGTGAAGACTCTAAAAAGTTTTATTATTCTGATATTTCTAATAATGAAGATTTAATTGCATATGCTAACACTCCTACAAGACCAAAGTGGGAAGCAAAGACCATTTAAGTAGTTGGGGAACTAGTTGGGAATCCCAGTGATCCTAGAAGAACTAGACCTCAATTCGAGAGTTCCCTTTCTGTCAAGGACCCATGCTTTGCTGAGACGTGTTATGTGATGATTGAATCTGATCCAAAAACATATGAAGAAGCTTCAAAATATTCAACATGGAAAACAACCATGAAAGAGGAATATCATTCGCTCCATAAGAATGAGACATGGGAACTAGTCAATCTTCCACTAGGGAGAAAACTAGTCAAGTGCAAATGGGTATTCAAGACAAAGTTTGATACTGATGACTCTCCTCAGATGTTAAGGCAAGGTTAGTGGCCAAGGGATTCTCCCAAGTCCAAGGAATTAACTGCAATGAAACCTTTGCACCAGTGGCAATGATGGAATCTACAAAACTAGTTTTGGCCATTGCAGCTTATAAGCAATGGGAGGTACATCACATGGATGTGAAGAGTGAATTTATACATGGAGATATCAAATAAGGTATATATATGCAGCAACCAAAAGGTTTTTTTACTGATCCATCTCTTGCGTGCAGGTTGAAGAAATCATTATATGGGCTAAAACAAGCTCCCAAAGCTTGGTATGCTAAGATTGATGGCTTTCTTCTATCATAGAAATTTAATAGATGCAAGTATGATCCAAATGTGTACTTGAAGATGATTCATGGTTCAATTACTATTATTGTATTGTATGTGGATGGCCTCTTGATGATAGGAAGTTCCATGAAATAAATTGCCTCCTTAAAGGATGCTTTGGACCATGCCTTCTCCATGACTGATTTGGGACCGTTGAGCCAATTTTTGGGGCATGAGATTTCTCAATCAAATATTGGAATAAAATTACATCAGTCCAAATATGCTTCAGACCCGCTAAACAAGTTCAAAATGAAATATTGTAAGCCAATAAAGACTAATTTTCTCTCATGAGATAAGCTTGAAGAAGCAAACTCAACACCATTGGAAAACAATAATTTGTGCATACAACTAGTTGCTTGTCTTATGTATTTGACTCACATTAGACCTGATATTTCTTATGCAGTAAGTGTAGCATCTAGACATATGGAGCAGCCACATGATATCCATTGGAGGGAAGAAAAAATAATCTTACACTTTGTACAAGGAACAATGACACATGGGATTCACTATGTTGCAAAATCTGACCTAGAGTTGTTGGTTTTACTGACTCTAATTGGGCAGGTGATAACACTGATAGAAAATAAAATTATGGATATGTGTTTATGCTTGAAAATGGACCAATCAGTTGGTCAAGTAAAAATAAAAATGTCATTGCACTTTCTTCTACAGAGGCAGAATACAGAGGAGATGTGAATGCATCTACTCAATGTGTATGGTTACAAGGCATACTTGGAGAGTTTGGGATTGAATTTGACACTTCCATGGTCATTTATTGTGACAACCAAAGTATTATTTGAATCTCAATAGACCCAGTACAAAGGCAGCGGACCAAACACATAGAGATCCATATGCACTACATCAGAGGACTTGTGCATGATGAGATCATTTCTCTACACTACTACGTATCATCTGAGCCAGTTGTAGACATCTTCACCAAGGAATTCTACGAGAAGAATTTGAAAAATCTCAAATCATTGCTTGGTATATTTGATCACATGGTGAAGACTGATTGAAGACAATATTTCACAAATTTTGTTTCATGTTCATGTTTTGAGGGAGGATTTCCCCCTTGTGGTTTTGCCTCTTTCCTTGTTTTCCATGAACAAGCAATATGTAAATGGTGACTAAGCCTTGTTGCTAGGCCCTATATCTCTGATATATTCTTGATATTTCACATAATTTAGGTTTAAGAGGGGGTATTAGAGTAACCAAAAGCCCATTCCCATACTTAGGATACAATAATTAACCTTTTTAATTAATTTCCTAGGTCCTACACTAGCTAGTTGGCATCCACTTGTACCACTTGGTCAAAAATTTCCAAACCTTCCTCCAGGAGCGCATTCATAAGATTTTGACAACTCAGTAGAATCCCGAATTTAGTAAGTGTGCATTCCTGCCTTATCCTGAGTTTGACTAGTTTTAAGCAGCTTTTAAGGAAAAGGGTGAAAGCTAGTCACATGGCAACTGCCTTGTTTTTCGCACAACTCATCATCCATATTTTTCTCTCATGAAAGCATGAGAATATTGAATTTCTATAACTTATTAGCTGATACACCTCATTCATCTAATTTGTGACCTCCTTGACTTATTTGGAAAGTGTTTTAAGGGGGATATTTTACTTTTAATAAGCCTGCTACTGTGAGGATTCAACTTGCCTCCTTAGGAATTCTAATCCCTAATGTAATGACATGTATGGACAACATATTCCTATATAATACTGGCTGATGTATCATTAATTAATGCAAGTTAGTGTTATGTGACAATTTTAGTCTCCAAATTGAGTGGATTTATGCATGTTTTTCAAGCAATTTTGTGAGTTCAATTGATCTAAGATTGGGCTTAATTTTTGCACTATGCATGACCTGTGGAGAGTCCATTTCACACATGTTGGTTAACTACAAAAATTGAAAAGAAGTATGGGGTCTAGTTCAATCGATGGGGAATCTATCACTTTTAGATTGGGAGGGCACATTAGTCGATGCATGAGACCACTTGCACCTAGATTTTATTCTTCCCAAGATGCCATCCATTCCTTTCATCAGAAGTTGGAGTATCTAGATCAACCACAATAATAGAATCTTCAACAATATTATGGCAGCCCCAATAACAATATACGCTCTTGGAAATAGTTTACAACTAAAGAAAAAAGCCACCAAAATTAGGCATCCAACAATTTTTGATCGATCATCCACTCATGTATTCTATGATGGAGCCTCACAAGGAAATCCTAACCAAAGTGGTGTTGGTGGGATTTTTAAACATAAGGATCATACAATCACTTTTCAGAGAGGATCTAGGCACAACACAAGTAATTATGTTGAGCTGTAAAGTATAGATATTGTAATCCATATAGTACTGGAGAGGGATTTTAAAAGTCTTCATAACTTATCTAACTCAAAACTGGCAATAGAATAGATTACCAAAACAATACGTTGCAAAAATTGTAAGCTACAACATTTGATCACCAAGATCCTTGAACACACTGTCCTATTCAACAAATGCACTTTCTAACACACCCATCGAGAATTCAACACGGAGGTAGACTCATTGGAAAACCAAGCATGCACACTTCTTGAAGGCCACATCACTATCCACACAGACAATAATGGTCATTCCTCCACCAAGGAGATTTACTACATGTAAAGGTCAAACTTCTCATGTGTAATTTGATGATGGACAATGATCTTGATAGTTTATGCACTACAATCTAAGCAGGGTGAGACTTCTCCCCAATGTAATGGTTGAAATTACTCTCAACGAATAAAGCAGAGGAACTGCAGCAGGCTATATGCCCTGTTTTTTTTAAGCTGTAAACTTTTGTATATAAGTAGAGTGAGAACTCAATCCCCTCTCTTATTTTGTTTATTGAAACTCTTGGTATGGGTGAGGAAATCCCCTTTAGTGTAATTGCTAGATGGAGCAATGCTTAGTAACAACTGTAACTTTTACAAAATATTTGAATAAAGTTACCGACTTTTTTTTCTTGGATATATATATATGTTTGATTGTGAGAATGCTCGGTATTCCATAACACTTTTAAGTAGTGGTTGACATTTCCAAATGTTAGCACGTGTATGAAATATTGAAATGTATATGTGCAAAATTGAAACTTGATTCACAAGCTTTGGAGCTAGGTGCACATGCTGTAGTCTATGTCAAACATTGTAGAATTTTCGGCGTGCTATAATTTTGACCTCACAAGGGGAATTTCCCCATGACTTTAGCTAATATTCCTTATGTGTGGGGTGTTTGCACAAGGGTTAACATGTGTTATTAGGAGCATCGAGATGATCTACACATTATTGATCATATTCACACCTAGATCAATCCATGTGAAATCAATTGACTAAATGTATAGAAATAGAGAAATGACATCTTGTTAGCTTGTACGATATTCATTTAGAATATTCAAAAGAACAATGCCTCTTCTTAAATGTTGTAAAGCAAGAAAGTCAGTATGCAACTTATAAATGTACCAAATTTATAAATAGAAATTTAAGCTCAAAGAAAGAGTGTTGGGACTAGATCAAAGCCTAATAAAGATTAACATGTGAAATATAGTCGAGAATAACTAATGTTGTGTTCAAGTGCTAGCAGGGTTTAATGTGTAAGGATATTAATGACGAGTGCATGACACGTGTTGGCAGATGGTGCACCTCAACTACTATTGCATGGAACAACATTGAAAAATCCATGGCATTAATCCACATATATTGACATTATACCATGTGATAGTTGTAGGACAATGACACTTCTCATCATCAATGATATAGATAACCAATACCCTCCTTGTATATTCAATGAAGCTAACAACTCTACTCAAGTATCTCTATCCTCACTCATTATTATTAAACCCTAAATACAATAACCTAGATTATACACCCTGCACTACTAATAAAATTATTATATTCCGGTTGGTTAGCTTGAGTGGTTGAGAGCTGTATTTGTAAGCAAAATATCTCGGTGTCAAATCCTTGGGTAGCTATGCAAAGATCTCACTCGATGTCCCCACCGAATTAGACCCCGTAATTACAGCCGATAATTTACCTTAAATACCATCCTCAAAATAAAAAATACATACAAATTTACCAAACATATTCCATCTATTATATATATATTTTAAAATATTTCTATAAATATTTTACTTATTCATTCCACTGTTAATAAAATTACTTGTAAAAGAATATCATGATGTACTTCCCCTTTTATATAACTACTATGACTAAGACAATCCTTCTTACCTCTCATTTAATTCCCTTCTTTATCTCCAACACAATCTTCCTACATTACTCCCCCTTCACGTTTATAAAAGTAGATCTCTCTCCCTTTTTTGCATTCAATAACCCTTTAACTCACAATGTTCACTTTTGTTTAGTTTATACAAAACTCCACCTTCTAAATGAATGATTTCACTTTGCTGGATCCCTTAGATCTTCTTAACCTTTTTAAAAGATTTATATATATATAAAGGATGAGATCCTTTGGTATATATGTATTTTGTCTTTTATATAATCTGATTGTAGTTAAAAGTACAATGTATTCAGATATAATATACAAACTTATTTAATAAATATATAATTTGTAGTTAAAAGTACAATGTATTGAGATATAATATACAAACTTATTTAGTAAATCAATTAATTATATGGCATTGCTCCTCATTGAATCCATTAAATATAAAAAAATATTTCCATAGTGAAAGTTGTGTCATACATCAACTAACTTGACCTGAACATATATTCAAAACCTGCGCATGCTCCACTTTATTATCAGCCCAGGAGGAAGCATGTTATGTTATTGTCATGGGGTGTGGACTTTCCTAACAAGTTGTTGAGCATTTGACATTATGACAACTCCCTGTTTCTCATCACAAGCCATATTTAAAAAGCTAATGATGTGAGATAAGTTTTATTATTGTATGAGATTTTAATATGTGTAACATCACAACTACATGATGTCCCATGGTGGGTTTTAGGGATTCGAGGTCAACTTTAACTTGCATACTCCTAGTGGACAAACATGTCGCAATAATGCCTAGATATTCTTCTTTCTTATTGGGAAGTAGTTGTGTGCCACACAGTGGAAGAAGAAGAAACTAACTCCCTTGTGTACTTTATATTATTCACACCCCTCCACCCCTTGGCCCACTTATTGAAGTCCCTGCATGTCCTCCTCACTCCCTTCATGACATGACAGAACCATCATCTCCATTTCCTGGCAAAAGTTACATTGTAAGTACATGTTATAACGATGAGAATGTGGTCCCTTTCTTTTGCTCAAGATTGGGAGTGACAGGTAGCATGACCCTTTTGTCCAAGGATGCCCTTTGTCTCTACGATATTGATGGTTTTCTATTCCACACAAATATTACGGAATGGTCCCCTCCTTACTTCCCTGGCTTTTGGCCAAACCCAAAAGTCCCACCCCACCCAACTCCAAAGTTAGAATGACTATAACCCCTCATTATTGGACTTCAATGTCATTAGTTTTCCTTGTCACGTAAACAAAATAATTATATACATTATTGAAAAAAAATCAACTATGCTATACCTTTATCTTTTCACATCCATCTTCTTATGAAAGTGAAGGTGGGAATGGGCAAAGGTGTGGATCTTTCATCTTCAACATGTTTATTTTGGGGTCACCTTTATCATGTCCACCTTTGAGATGTCTTTGTTTCTATACACTTATTCATGATATTTATTCTTTATTTTTATAATGTCACTGTATGAGAAGGTGTATATTTATTTGGGTTTAAAATTTTAATGAGACATTTACTTATTATGACTCAGTTGGAAGGTTGGGCGTTCTAGGATGTAGATTTATTTTTATTGGTTAGTCTTAATACATCCCGATTTTATGTTGAGGTATGATTTTTGTGTTAAGTGATGGCTTGCAAATTGTTGGTAGTTGGTATAAAATTATAGTGACAACCAATTGAATTTGAATTTGAGTCTTGCTTAGGTACAAGGAAAATTTTAGGGTCAAAATTTAGCCCATGGGCTACTTTTCCATGTTTTTTTCCAAAAAAAGATTCGCTAATTTGCATTTTTTGAATCCATGTTTCGCACAGTTTTGATGGGGTGAAATGTTTTCGCTCTAAAAAATGCCAAATTATTATATAATCTATATAAAATCCTTAGAAATTAGAAAAAAATTTAGAATTATATCGCCAAATATTTTATAGTTGACATTTTACGTATTGCTAAGATTTGCCAAGGTTTATGCACTTTTAAGAGGATAGGTAAGGACATTTATCAAAGCTACATGCTTTGATGGCTTGGCGTATTTTTTTGGTGGCACCCTCAGAACTTCATCGTCGATTTCTTCCACCCACTGGGTTTGTTTTTCTTGTTTTCTTTAACCTTAAAACATAGGCATTGGGCGTGCTTCCCTGATTTATCTCTCAATAAAATCTCTACATAACTGCTATTTTTTTTGTTCCATTTAAAATGTCTCCACTCTATAACTTCTCCCAAAACCTTTTTATCAAGTCAAGTTCTACATGAATTCTAGCATAGGAGAAGGTGTTCTTTCCCTCTTGGTTTGGATCCAAGTTAATACATATTGTTATTGTTACCCATCAAGAAATATGGAAGCTTTATAAATAAATAAATGTTGACTTGAAATTAAGCTTGTAGGTGAGATGGTTGGTCCAACCTCATTATGTCCTTTGGTACTCTGGGAGGTCATGGATTTAATACTAAAGCATGTAAGCCCATTATAAATGACTAGCAGCATGGATGTTTCTCAATCTCAACAAATGATACGACCCTGGTAGTGAGAATGTCATTTTGTTATTCCTATGTACACAAGATTGGATTAGTCCCAAGCCCCAATGGCTTAGTGACTAACTTTCCCTTCATGTACAATAACAATACTACTAATAATAAATACATAATAACACTAATAATAATAAATACACAATGGCTTCATTGCTTTACACCACTAAAGAGAGACATACTTCTTTTGAATCTCTTGGCTTAGGAGCTTTCACACTAAAACATTACAATTTCCCCACTTTGTACTCTCTTATTTCTATTTGTTGAACTAATTGATTTGACATTGATAGAGTCTCTAATGACATTATTTGCATTGCATTCTTTCGCAATGTCAAAAGCATGGGCTCTTTTCTCTAGTTTGAATAGTCCAAATCATGCCTCCTCTTAACCCCACACTGAGAAGAGTTTAATGGGTAAGGAAGTAGTGATGAGGGTGACTCATTAGTTATGATCCATCATTGTCCACATCACATGTTTGGGGGGTGGGGTAGGAAGGTTTTCCATGCACTAAATCTAATACAAAAGGTTCTTAAATGTATCAAACATGGGTATAGTCTATATTACTAAATTATATTGGCAATCTCTAAGCTTTTAGAGGAAGGACATTCTCACGTTAAGCATGAAACATAGGTTATCTTGAGAAAGATCAATGCACAAATAAGGAAAGCAATGATTAATAACAACTAACTATTCATTCATTAGAAAACATGATATATATCGACATAATCACAAACAATGACATAATTCCCATTCATCATTCATGGCATTACACATATTGTATACATTGTTTATATATGATTTTGGGCGAGTGATTCACCCATAATGAAGGGTGAAGTGTTCATTAAAACACAACTAATAAACAATTACATTAGAATAAATGCACGCAACACATAAAGCACTACATGATGGACACAAAACCATAAAACATCCATTAATATCATCGAAAGTGTACGAAAGTCGTTCTAAGCACATGCTAGTTATTCATATCCCTTGGATCATAAGTTAATAAAGTAACTAGCACAACCACAAGTCAAGTGACCGTTGAACACTGATAGGTGTAGCTTGCCACTTAGTTTTGTAGAGATGGGTGGTTGTTAAACAAATACTAAACATTAAACTAATTAGAAGATCCTTATAAATATCCATAAAACATAAAACAAATACTATTTAATAAACAAAAAATCTGATACGAAGTATAAATCTTTAGTGAATTATACCACGATCATGAAATAAATATCCACTGCATACTTGCTACACTTTTACACTGGAGTTATTAATCTTGTTAATCTGCTAAAAAAAGGTCCAAAATATGAAATAATATCTAAAAACCTATCAATGTAATTAACACAATCTCTACTAAACATCTCACCCTAACGCAAGAGGAATCCTTAAAGAACCTCCAAGTGTTCACAATCCCCACATTACATGCCCTTAAATAATATGACACTAAGGTTAAGTTGATTACAAGGGAGTTACAAAAATATGCCAATGTGTCAAGAGTCAATTGGCATATATCCTTACACTCGATGCAAAAAAAAATGATATCAATTACGTTGGATGCTTCTCTTGCAAGTGTGATAAATTCATGCGCAATGTATCCAACATCCATTTCCAATCCTATTTTACTATTATCCAACAAATTTTGATTTTGCATCACCAGTACTCAAGGGTTTGTGATGCCTATGTATCCATCCATAAGACCATTTCCACTAACTTTTGTATGGTTATGACTAACAACCATAGAAAAGTCCAATTCAATGCCTAGTTATTCAATGTTGTTTCAATAAGGATGCCAACAACACATGCATTCTTTTTTGGTATTATCTTCTTCAACTTCATAATCAAGAACTTCCATTTGCTAAATTTATTATTTTTCTATATTTAACAGTAAAAAACGCACTCTCCACTCGATAATCTTCCTTCAAATAGCTTATCTTTGAGAAACTTTATATCCAAATGTTGTGTCCTTAAATCGATTTAAAATCTTCACAATACACTTGATAGACTTTCATATGTTTGTTTTGACAGGTGTAAATACTTTTTATTTTCAATAAAAAAACATGATCTTTTCTTAATAAAATCGTTTAAACCTAATCCATTAGTTCGTTTGACAGGTGTAAATACATTTTTTTTTCAATAAAAAACACGATATTTTCTTAATAAAATCGTTTAAACCTAATCCATTAATTCGTTCGACAGGTGTAAATACATTTTATTTTATATAAAAAAAACATGATATTTTCTTAATAAAATCGTTTAAACCTAATCCATTAATTCGTGACAAACATAACCTTCTCCAATGTTCCATTATTGTGTTTTGATAGGCTCATTTCAAAGGGAGTCAGCTAAAGTCTACAAGAAATTTTTTTTTTTCTCTTAGTTTTGACGGAATTCAACGATGTAATTTATTGTTGAATTAACAATTTGAATTATTGAAATTGCAATTTTCATTATAGAAATGGATTCAGTGCTCTTGATAATTTTTGGGTATGGTTAATTTTAACGAAATTCAAGAATACAATTTATTGTCGAAATAACAATTTTAATTGTTAAAATTGCAATTTTCATTGCAGAAATGGATTCAATGCCTTAGATTACTCTTAGGGCACCTCTATTATGCAATGCCAACAACTTAAAATTGTCATTTTAACAATTTCCACTAAATTTTAATTGGAAAATTCGCTTAATAATGAGTGCAAATAATTTAAACTTTATTTAGCTTACACCATTTTGAAGCTTCAAATTGTTTAAGAATAAGCCATAACCTACGTTGAAGTATTATAGTATATAATGGGAAGGAGGCTTTTGAGAGTCGAGGCGAACTGAACTAGTGCATGGCAGCTAGGGTTTCATGCCTAGCCGCCCCCCTTTTTTTCGCAGTGAGGTCCTGGGATTTTGTTGTGCGAGCATATGAAGACGGAGCTCTTCCTAGTTGCGCGACGTCCCTTTTACTGTGGCGACGAAGGCGTTTTTTTTGTTGGGAGGCGATGGACCGGGCTTATGCTATGTGAGCAAAAGAAGACGGAACTCTTTCTGCTTGCGCAACGTCCCTTATACTGTGGCGGCGGAGGCAATTTTTTTTCTGCTGTGAGGTGATGGTCCTTTGCGGTGTAGGTGCCCTTGCGCGACGTCCCTTATACTGTGGTGGCGACGACGACTTTCTTCGGCTGAGAGGCAACGGTCCTTTTGAAGATATGTTGGGGTTTGGTTCTCATACCCACCAAGAATCGGTGGTGGATCCCTCACTTGTGACAACACGATTTTGTTTGATGGGGGAGTGCCATTCTTTGTGGCGGCGGCGGGAGCCATTCCCTGTGGCGTGGTTGCGAGATGGTTTTCTGGCGGTGTCCACAGAGTGGTGGTACTTTCTTCCTGCGGTGACGACGACGATGCTTTCTACTTGCGGTGGTTACTGTGGAGGATCGGAGGCCCTCCCGTCTCGAAGACAAATGATCCTATGTAGCTACGTGCTTACTCTGTTGATGGACGAGTATCTTGCCCCATGTTTTGGTGGTATACACTGTTTCGGGTTCCCTTTATCTATTTTTCTGTTACTTTGCTCTCTTGAACAATTTTTGTATGGGTGTTTTATGCACCTTTTTGTAAGATCTGTTAAAGGGTGTTATTTGCTGAAGTTTTTTGGCTTTTAACAGTATTGTCCCTTAGCACGGTTGGTTGCACAATCGGTTAAGCACTGTTTGTGTGTTTTGGCTGGATATGATACCTAGTATCATAGATATGTATATCGTTACCTTTGATTCTAATGAATATCAAGAAACTGCTATTTTTCTTCTAAAAAAACATAACCTACGCCAATAAACTTTATAAACCAAACTCTCCTTAATTAAACCTATAACTTTTTTAGGTTTGAATAACATTAATTCTGACTCGTTTGTCAGATACAGGTAGTATGGGGTTGGACTTCCGGTGGTCACTGCCACACCAGACTGCCCCAACTACTCGCTAATAGATTTATAAATAAAGAAAAATGAACTTAGATTTAAAAATAAAAACCATTTAGGTTTGAATTTAGATGGCATACAAAAATGATAATTTGTTAAAAATTCTTTACAAAATTAATTTTGACCAAACTTATTTTTCTATTAAAAACCTTATCATGCGAAAAACCAAAAAAATCTAATTAAGCCTAATAATAGGTATAGTCGCAGTCTGTCAATAGTAACAGTGTTTTTACTGGCGTACTAAAACCGGAAACATCGATTTCATTTTTCATCTTTTTACCTTATCCATGTCGATGATAAATAAAAAAATTTAATAAAAAAAATATTCCTTTGAAGAGTGGAATGATGAGTTAAGTCGAAATGGGAATGAGATGAAGTGGAAGATGTCAGAAAGTACGTGTGGGCCCGCATTCACCGGCACTTGTCGCTCTCAGCTGCTCTGACGTATTTCTGTTTTTTAAACGTACAAATAGGTGGGATACGTATGCATATACGTACGAGATACCAGGCTGGAGAACGCCGTTGCCGACTTTAATTCCCGGCGGCCGATAACTTTTTGCAAGACAGGGAGAAAGTACGTCTGGTGTTGGCAGCAGTTGACGGAGAAGGAACGGCAGCGAAAAGATGGGTTGGATGGTTACCTAACCTACTTTAAAATCCATGTCCACTTGCCGGACGGGTAGACGGACGGCAGATTTGTCTGTCTGTCAGAGTCCCCAAAGTCCATTATTGTCCCGCCGGCAACAGCGACTGCCTGAATTCCTGGAACATGCCCTTCAACTGACGGACGGATTAATTACAGCCGTTAAACTGGTCAATGTAATGAATGGTGGGGGGAAGGGGAGCCCAGCGCCATAACCTCCATTTCTTTGGCAATGGCAATGGAAACATAATGAATGAATGTTTGGGCAGGGCTGAAAAATGAGCGATCGCAGCAAGGAAATTCAGTCGCAGGAGTGGAAAATTTCATGGCGGATAGGCCGGTCATGAAGATTTTCATGTAGCCAGATGCGTCGGCCATGGAAGGCAAGTGTCGTGAATTTGTTTTGTGGATTAATTTGTTTTTCTGTATAATGTAGTTAAATGTATGCATGGGATGGGAAATGGCCCAGGGGGATGAATCATGACGGTGAAGAATGAATTCTTCAAGTCCCAAGGTGGCAGAAGAGAAAGGACTGTTGCCGTTGAAGAAAGTTCTTGTCATTCAATGGCTAGCTGAAGAGGCGCGTCAGTACCGATGAGTATTTGACGTTTAGTGACGGGCGGTTTTATTTTTGATTTTTAAATAATTTGTTTGTTTGTTTGTTTGTTTGCTTATACTGTACGAAGCTTGTGGGGGTTAGAAATGGCGGAAAGAAATCAAGATTCATGGAAGAAGCATTTTTGGAGGCTGGTTTGCGTGCTTTTTCCTTTTTCTTTTTAGGGAAAAGATTCGAGGCAAGAAATGATTGACGAGGAGGAAAAGAAGGGGGGAAGATGTAAAAGAAGTAAAAGATTGTGTAGATGATTCATGCTATTGTGTTGTATTGATCAGTGAAAGCTAAGATTCGAAGTAAAGTGAATTGTTCTTCCATGTACTCGGATTCTTCTCGACATGGTAAATCTTCCACCAGGCCTGTGTTCGATTCCAGTCACGGAATATGTATGTATTTATGTTGCCCTTCTGAGTTTAGAAAAGCCAGCCGTGAAATCCTGTTAGGTTTCGCCACGTCTGAAGTTTTTTGAAATCGTTGACATGGTAAGGAGATAGGGGGGGCCCTAGGATTCGATACCCGATTTGCTTGTTTTTGGGTCGGAAAGTCTGCACTGCGCTGCAAACTTAGAGGTTATTGGAAGGCGTGATGCAAGAAGCTTCGCGTGCAGGTTAGGTGGATGGGGAAAGAAAGAAATAATAATACACACGATGACGCCATGAGGGGGAATCGAACCCGGCTCGCTTGGTTTGGCTGTTACTTTTAAGGGTCTGTAGGCAGGGGGACGTTACTGAAGAAAATTCAAGCCAGGAGCGGCATGTAGGGGCAAGCTCTGCATTGCCAGTCGGTATCCCGTGTCAGTTTCTCCTTTGTCTATTCTATTCCTTCTTTTTATTTTTATTATCATCATCTTGGATTTATTCAACCTGTGCCTGCTCATTGCGAATGTGATGCCTTTTCGTCCGTCTCTTGACAGAAGAAGACGGAGTGATGATGATAAGTAGAATAATACAAGGAAGGGAGGGTATGGCATCTGCATCATCATATGACATGGCTGGAAATGGAATAGAATAGCAGCTTTGGATGTGGCGTCCACAAGTTAGTGGGGATTGTCAAGACATTTGACGCACAATTGGGCGGCATTTTTTTCTTTTGGGTTCTTGTGGCTTTGTCCTGAATGTCGCCTTCTGCTGGCTGGATATGTTCCCCTTTTCGCAAATGGTCACCCGTTCGAATCCCCTGCCCGGCATCTATCTATCTCTAGCTTGTCACCACCACCGCCCATGCACTAGGCTCCCCTGATTGCAGTTCACCCCATATTAATTTTTTTTTCTCCCGTGTTTGTCAGAAGTCAGAAATCTGCAGCAGGCGGCCCAATTGACAGAAAACGCCTGTTGCCTGCTTCGGCCTCTGCAGATGCAAGTGACCATCGCCACTTCTCGCCTGTTCGCCCTTGTCTGCCATGGGACCATCTTCCTCAAGTAAAACCCATTGGGCCTCTGGATTATTCATTATTATTTTGCTTATATTAAAAGATTGCAACGATTTTAGCCCGAGCATTGCACAAATCTACCAAATATTCAGCATTTATGTCTGTGTAAGGGTATGTTTTTGCTGCTGTTATTTCTATCATGGCGGCAATCTTTTACCATAATAATAGACTGGTTATGTTTTGCGGTACCTCCCTCTTTTTCGCATTGCCCATCTGTAAACGCCGACAGAATTTTATTTTCTGTCAGTTGTTTTGGTTTATAGTAAAATCCACAGGTAGCTGCACTTCAAAGCAGTATATCCTTTATTCTAAACGGCCGGAAAATTTCGTTTTTCGTCGCAATCGGGTTTAAGCAAAAATAAAACATAGTCCAAATCTTGTGTAGTTGCTGGTCGTTCACAGTTTTTTGGAGCTTCTGGGTCGATTCAGAGACCCTCAAAACCTCGAGGGTATGGAGGAACTATATTACTGGTGGATAAAGGATATCTTACACGGCGGCGTTTCTGCCAGAGATGGAAAGTTGAATTTTTGGATGTCTGTGTGTGATTTATTGTTCTTGTACTTGGGCAGTTGGCATTTGATGTACTGCTCTTTATTACATTTATTTTGAAATTAGTTTTCAGTGTATTTCCATTAAATTCGATCAGCATTTTGATTCTTAGACAATGACAAACTTAATTCAGATTTGCAGAGATTGTTTTTTTTTGTGCAGATTTCTGTATTTGTGCATTAGATTTTTGCAGTGGTGTTAAATGTCTGAACTCGACACCTGAGACCTTAGCTAACGAAGCGTAGAAATTAGACAACTGTCCTTGCAGAAACTGCCCCACTCCTGTTTTTTCCTTTGGCCAGAGTGGGAGTGGGGTCAGTCATCTGGGACATGTGGGTTTGCGGTTTATCAGGTTGAGCTATACTGAATGCTCTGAGAATCGAAACTGGCCAATGGTGGTGATTCGGTGAACTCCTAGCTTTCTACGTTGGACCACAACCCCACCTACCAATATTAGATATATATTGGAAGACTTTTTTAGGGAATGCCGTCTAAAGGAGGCAAATTATTGATAGAATTAGCCGGTGATGGTCCCATTTGTTTGGCTGTATGCTGGGACGAAAATTTCTATTGTATGGTTAGTTGGACTTGGGCCTCCACCGGACTAGTAACCTTCAACTATGAAGGCTTTAGGGCTGCCTGCTTGTCTGCTTTATCCAAACTATTATTGTTCCTGAGCACATCTGACCCATTTATGACTCCCCTAACCCAGAGCATAAGCGTTTAATCTCACTTCAAATTGTGATTCGAACTGAGATTGTTCTGACCCACTTCTTACCTTTTGCTTTTCGTGATCAGACTTTGCTTTTGGATTTTTGGATTAACGTTCAGGTTGTGCATATAGGCTTGTAATTTTGTTTGTTAACTTTAATATTGATTTTGATGGGTTATAAAGATATCTTTTGAATGGGTGCAGAGTTCAGGGGTGGGTTGCAAGCGTAAGAGACATGGGAGGAACGGCGCGTTGAAGTACCTGTCTAGTTTGGTTTCAGCCTTTTTTTGAAGGCTAGTGCTTTTTGATAGGAAAATGCAGATGCGAGCAAGTATAAGCATATGATGAATATTATGAAAAATTGTAGCATTGATTTGGAAGGAAGTGAGAGTTATTTTTCAGAGGAGTCGGTTATCAGCCAGCAATTATCAGCCTCCAATGTTTCTGCTGGTCTCGAATCATCATTATTTGCCCAGCAGCAGCACCAACCCCACTATATGTTCCAGGTCCAGGAGAACGCACCCAAATCTAGGGAGAAGTCTTCTGCAGAGGACTTCAAATTGGAGGAGACTTCAGAGGTTTCTCTAAATCTGACTATCGGATATGACGATGAAGGAGGAGGTATCGTTCGAGAAGGAAAGGATCTGCAAACCTCTAATTTCATCGACTATTTCGGCCAGAGTAGTAATACAGAAGAAGTAGAAAAGGAACATGATGCATCAGTAGATACCAAAGGGCCCCTGGAGTCCAGCAATGAAGGTGGCCATCCCACCACATACCCTGAAACTTCTTCATTGTCAGCCCAAGGCTCTGAGCCTCGAGTGTTTTCCTGTAATTACTGCCAGAGAAAATTCTACAGCTCGCAGGCCCTAGGAGGCCACCAGAATGCCCACAAGCGAGAACGCACCCTGGCAAAGAGGGGGCAAAGAATTGGGGCTTTTCAACACAGGTACATAAGCATGGCATCCCTGCCTCTCCATGGCTCTACAGAATCAGCCACAGGCCAAATGAACAGATCCCTTGGCATAAAGGCACATTCATTGATTCACAAGCCAGCTTATGCGGAGCCGGGTTTGCCTCTGAGCCACCATGGATGGTCAAGGCCTCCTATAGAACAGCACCCGGCGGTTGGTAAATATGTTATGGAAGATATGGGTAGTAGCAGGATGATAGTGGGTAACAGGGGTGGAGTAGCTAGATTTGAAAATAATAATTTTGGTGCGGGTAGAGTTTTGGGGGCAAACCCTTTCCTCCATGAGGAAGCAGCTAGTTTTTGTTGGCCAGGAAGCTTCAGACGGATGCAACAACAGAGTCAAGATGGGGGTTCTTACCACACTCAGAATCATGAGACTTCGTCAAATGGGTTTTATGTAAAACCGCAGGACGATATTTCCAAGCTGGATTTATCTCTTCGCCTTTGATTTGGAAAATTTTGGGTTTAGGTGTCTATCTAATATCATCTTTTGATGGCCATTCCAAATCCAAATGGCACATTTTGGAACATTTTGGTCCAAGCTCTGGTCAGTATGCTAATTTTACACTGTAAATGCTTGAATAATGGGAATCTGTCGTTTAATATCTGCCTTCTTGTTGTATTATTTCCATAATGGTGTGTGAATTTGCAGAGGTATATATACGGCCTTACTTTTAAAGTTTTATGTTAATAAGATGTCCTTATATAAGTTTGTTTAACGTTTTAAGAAAATAGTAAAATTCAAACGATGGATAAATTTCGATATTGATAAAATAGCTTTTGAACGTTACTTGCATTCCACTATTAGCTTCCCTTGCAGTTTTATAAATGATTGTTATGTACCTTCTGTTGCAAGTCCTGCTGTGTTTCAAGTTCATTTCTGAATGTTTCAGGATATCCATTTTATTGGACTTTAAAGAACTGCTCTGAACGTAAGATGCTAATCAGTACATGTGCGTAGTTGTATTCCTTTTCCCCTTGAATTCATATTCTGTGTGCTATGCATCGATTAGCAGTACAAAGTCATGTCATGGTAACCCATTATCCGAAAAGAATGTTAGAATTAATCAGATTAACTTTTTTTTTTCGACATAAGCATTGCCTTCCACAATACTGGCTAGATGTCTCAGAAAATTGGGCAATCAAACACAATTCACAGCTGATCCTATTCTCAAATTGAGAAAAAGGCAAGTATTATGCTGTTTCGTAGGCCCTCTGCATCAACATTCATATATAAAAATCGTCAGATGCCATGGTTGGTGGCATGAACATTGATGTTTGCCTCTCCTTTGGTATCGTGGGATATGGAGGAAGGTTTAGAAATTGCAGTCCAATTTAGTCTGAGAAGATCTTATGATTGAACTGCATTTTTGATTCCGATCTTTCTAGTTTTAGTCTGTAACAGATCCTCTTGGTGGTGACCTGAGCGCTCCTACATCTTAACCATAATTTTCCTCTAGTTTAAGCAAAAAACATAAATAACCATTGTGCCTTGTATTGAATGGGACCATAACCTGGATAAATTACTGAATTTCATGCCTAACGTTTTTCAATGGGGTGTATAAAGAAGCCTTTTCTCGTTCAATTCACAAAATATATGAACATTATTGACATCCCCTGCATTGCATGGTGGTACTCTCTATGTGATTAGCTCCCTCTGCCTTGGGAAGAGTTTCTTTGTTGATGCATATTATAGTTCTTAGAGGCACTTTTTCATTGTGCATGGTGGTAGTCTCTATTGAGGCACTGTTTTGGCTGATGCATATTTCAGTTCATACAGGCACTTTATTGTATTTTCTGTTTTTCGGAATGTTGCATTTTCATGGTGTCACATGAAAATGATTCTCTTGGCACTTACATTGATGTTGTTGTTGTATCGATTTTTTAAGATAGCTATTTTATGTCATCGTCTCTCATCTACAGGTATTTCTCAATCTCTTCTTTGTAAATATCATATGATTATTATATGAATCTTTATCAAACTCAGCCAACTTATATTCCAATGTTATCTGTTCACCAGGTTTGAACCTGGGTTAGTTGTGTGGCAATGCGTTTCAGCCACTTCACATCACAGGCAGAGATCATGTTATATTTTAAACATATTTATTCTCTTCTAGAAGAAATGTTACTAGGTAATTGATATATTGGTCTTAAAATACGGTCTCTTTTAATATTATGCACAAAGAAATTGGACAATTCAAATATTACAATGAATAAATTGTTCTTAATTTTGGACTGATATCTCGAATCTTAGGGTCTGGGAACACAAGTTGTTAGGAGAACAGTACATGATCGTCTCATGGATCTAGATCAATAGCATGTTTTGCTCTTTAGGAAGTTTTTTTCTGAAATTTGAAGTTAGCTTGAGCATGTTAATATGGGTGAGAGAAATCTCATCTTCACATTTTTTTTAAGGGAGTTTGTATAAGTTGTCCATTGGGTTGTAGTTTAGTAGTTGATACAGGATATTTTGCCACGCTGTTGCTGTTGATACTAAATGGGCGTGGAGCATTGGAGACAATGTAGCAAAAATCAATTCAAGAAATTGTTAGAAGAATCCAATATTCCAACAAAACCCCCTTTTCTATTCCTCGTCGTTCTTGTTCTTTAGCAACCTGTTTTCTCATTCTGCCGATTTTTCACAATACGAGTTGGATGCCAAATTGCACAGTATGGGTTTGTATGCCAAACTGAAATCATGGCATGCGGTATGTTGTGACAACCATCATAATAGAGGGGACAATACCTTGAATTCAACACAAGCTAACCAACTCAACAGTGTTCATGAACCCTTGGGAGTTAAGGCCCCTTGTATTTCTTGTGTTTGAATAGCATTTTTTGTCTCATTCTGCTGGTCGTTCACAGTACGAGTTGGATGTCAAATTGGAATCATGGCATGAGTTATTTTGTGACAACCATCATACAAGTTGGGGGGGAGGCGGGGAAAGGTGCTATGTTGTGACAACTATCATACAAGTTGGGGGGGAGGCGGGGGAAAGGCGCTATGTTGTGACAACTATCATACAAGTTGGGCAGGGGGGGGGGTCTTGATTTTAACACAAGCAGCAAAATTAACAATGTTCATGAGCCCTTGCGAGTTAAGGCCTTGTCTTTCTTGTGCTTGAACTGCATTTTTTGTTTCATTCTGCTGATCTTTTACAGTACGAGTTGGATGCCAAATTGCATAGTATGAGCTGGATGCTAAATTGGAATAATGGTATGCGGTATGTTGTGACAACCATCATAAAAGAGGGGGGAAAAGCTCGAATTTAACACAAACAAACCAAATCTACAATGTTCATGAACCCTTGAGAGTTAAGGCCTTGTCTTTCTTGTGCTTGATCAGCATTTTTTGTCTCATTTTGCTGACCTTTCACAGTACGAGTTGGTTGCCCACTTGCATAGTTTGAGTTGGATGCTAAATTGGAATCATGGTATACGGTATGTTGTGACAACCGTCATAAAAGAGGGGGGAAAAGCTCGAATTTAACACAAACAAACCAAATCAACAATGTTCATGAACCCTTGAGAGTTAAGGCCTTGTCTTTCTTGTGCTTGAGCAGCATCTTTTTGTCTCATTTTGCTGACAATGTTCAGGAATATCACTCTCCATTAATCCACCAAAACATTGTTCAGGAATACCACTCTCCATTAATCCACCAAAACATTGTTCAGGAATACCACTCTCCATTAATCCACCAAAACATTGTTCAGGAATACCACTCTCCATTAATCCACTCGTGTTTAAAACAAAACCCTTCACTAGAAGCGAACATGAGTAACAAGCCTAACTAGAAATCTATAATTGAATATTAGACATTGGCGCCTTTGAGGGTGGTCTTGTCTTTGTCTCCATACTTATTAGGATATCCATGCCTGCTAATATGATACCGTTTACAATACTTAAGAGCATTTTGAGCAACTATCTCGATTTTCTGGGCAGTTAATTTCACAAGATAAATTTACACCATAATCAGAGAGAATTGTGTAAAAACATTTATTGGGAAGTTTTCAAAGATATGAGCACATAAGGAGCTCGAGCATAATAAAGACATACGTAGTATTGAACAAGGGTTTCTCTCACCTTCTCTTGTGGGAGGAACAATGACCTTTGACCTGTTACAAGTTTTTGCACACTTGTAGGTCTCAAGAATATCTGGAAAAGCTCAAGTATTTCGTCCGGAAATGTCTCTCAGTGGCATCAGAAGCACTTAAAGATGCAGCGAGAAATCATACGTGGCACACAGGTTTGACATCAAGCTTTATGAATACGACATTAAGGTTATTTGGGCTGGACATTTTGAAATGCGCAAAACCAAGGCTTGGTAGTCAAACTTTAACCACCTACGTGGGGATTTCAAGGAAGATTGTTGTCTTCTTTGTCAAACACAACAACTGCAAGTCTGATTTTGAATTTCAAGGAGGGTATTGTGCCCTTGGTAACACAACTAAACTAACAAGTTTGAATGCTTAACAATAATAAAAAGACTAGGATTTTTCTGCCGTTTCGTAGGATCTACGTGCTAAAAGGAATACTATAAATTATTGCTTTGTAAACGTGTTCCAAGTCGAGCAATGCAGCCTATATGAATGTATTATGTAACCATAACCAGCCCATATGAATGGAACCATAACTTGAATGACTGCTCTACCTTTTTTAATCCGAAATGTTGAAATAAACACTAGGATCATTGCTTTGTAAACGTGGTCCATGCCGAGCAATGCAGCCAGCCTATCTGAATAGAACCAAACCATAATGCCCAGTTGATGTTGTTGAAGTAATTATGGAAAGCGACGACCAAATGTTTGTTGGATATTTTAGTTAGAATTGTAATACTATTATGTATATTTAACAATGAAAGGACAAAGCACTGATTTGATTATTATTTTAAGTAGAATACAAAACACTTTGTCGTAGATTTGTTTATTATTTCAAGTAGAATAATGTAAGCCTTCGACATCAAAACTATAACGTGCATGTAGTATATTGGACCAATGTATATTATAAAATATCATTCTAAGTATAATATTTTAAATTGTATTGTAGTATATTCAGATTTGTCTTTTCATTTTCATTTTTTTTTATAAGAATGAAATGTAAATGGTTGATTCCTTTCATTTCAATATCTGATATTTTAAAATGGTTTTTTTTAATAAGAATGAAATATAAATGGATGACTTCTTTCATTTCAAAATCTAATATTTTAAAATGTATTTATATATATTATAAATGTATTGTATAATAATATCTAATATTTTAAAATGTATTTATATATATTATAAATAGTTATTTAGATTTGTCTTTCCATTTTAATTTTTTTTATTAGAATGTATTTTATATATTATAAATAGTTATTCAGATTTTTTTTCTTTTTTAAAGAATGAAATGTAAATTGTTGATTCCTTTCACTTCAATATCTAATATTTTAAAATGTATTTTATTTATCAGTTATTCAGATTTGTCTTTCCATTTTAATTTTTTTATTAGAATGAAATGTAAATTGTTGATTCCTTTTATCTCAATATCTAATATTTTAAAATGTATTGTATATATTAGTTATTCAGATTTGTCTTTCCATTTTAATTTTTTTATTATTTTAAAATGTATAAAATGTATTGTATATATTAGTTATTCAGATTTGTCTTTCCATTTTAATTTTTTTATTAGAATGAAATGTAAATTGTTCTAAAATGTATTGGAGATTTGTCTTTCCATTTTAATTTTTTTATTAGAATGAAATGTAAATTGTTGATTCCTTTCCTTTCAATATCGTTGATGTTTTTTTGAATAGCAACATTTAACTACATTAATCAAATGAGGTTGTATGATTACATCATGATATGGAAGAACAAAAGTCCAAAATTATAATCCAAAATTATAATAAATTTTAATTTTATTTTGTTTTTAAATAGAATCTAAAATTCAAAATGAAAACAAAACTGTAATATGTATGATGATATATTAAAATAAAAATCTTATTATAAAATATCTATCTAACAAACCATAATACTTTAAAATGCCTGTGTATAAATTATATATATCATATTATAAACTAGCACCAACCCTGTTACTAAGATTAATATGTTTGAAATAAGTCGAGAGGTATATATTTGACATATTGATGATGCTTTTTTAACTAAAAGAGTGTGTCAATTACTTGTATCTAATAGTTAAGCTAATATAACAACTTGATTTATGCTTGCTAAGCTCATAGTTGAAGCTAGGCCCATAGTGGTATCATCATTGGAGTTAAGCTAACAGTGGTATCTAATAGTTAATTTAAAAGTTAATATAAATCTTAAAGTATGCTTTATGCACATTAACTCGACTTGCAAGAGCCATATGGAGTATGGAGTTCAACTGTCACATAAATTTGCACATTACCCAAGTGATTGTTCTTGGTGCATGGTTTGTCACATAAATTTGCACATTACCTAAGTGATCGTTCTTGGTGCATGGTTTCACTGCAATCAAGGTCAACTTCTTATGCTAAGAGATGAGTTCATCTAAATTTATTTTAATAGTTGTATCACTATTGGAACATTTTAATAGTTATCCGATGTAACCGCGATTAGAGTTGAAGTTAAGCTAATAGTTGTAAAATCATTGGAGTTAATCTAATATTTACTCAATATAACATTGATTAGAGTTGAAGTTAAACTAATAATTGTAAAATCATTGGAGTTAAGTTAATGGTTGTATCTAATAGTTAATTTAAAAGTTATATTGACAATTGCAATTCAAGTAAAAGTTATGATTGGAGTTGAAGTTAAGCTAATAGTTGTATCATCAATGTATTTAAGCAAATAATTGAATAGTTGCATATAATAATCGAATAGTTGAACCTGAAGTTTGATTTTTCCAAGTATCCCTAATTGTACTTATGAGATGTTAACTAAGCTATTTTTAAATTTTTTTGAATTTGTTAATTATGAGTTAGACTAACCTCCTTTAATAAGAATCGAAAACCTAATTATATCTATATGGAAAACCACCTCCTTTAAAAAGATTCGAAACCTAATTATATCTATATGGAAAATCTAAACATGTAATATGAATTATATATTAGCTATATGTCTAACTAGGAGATGCCCGAGTTTATTAGGATTTTGGAGGAGTTTATTAGGAGTTCCAACTATAATGCAGTTGGACTAAGCCTAAAGTGATTAGAGTTGAAGTTAAGCTAATAGTTGTATAATCATTGGAGTTAAACTAATAGTGTATTTAATAGTTATCCAATATAACTATGATTAGAGTTGAAGTTAAGCTAATAGTTAGAGTTGAAGTTTGTTGGAGACATTTACCACCATACACACTCTTTTTGGTTGGCCTAGTTAAACCACTATTCTAAGTATAATTGACATTAATTGACATTAGTGGAGCATTAATTGACATTATTCAGTTACATCCACGTCTACCTATAGTCAAAGAGGCTAACTTAGCCTTCTCCTACAGTCAAGGAGGCTAACCGGAGCACTCTAGGGGTGATCTGAGTGATATTAATGCACCTAATTGCTAACTGGTGGTTACAATCAGTTCAACCAGTCAGTTAAGATGCCTCCTCTCATTAAATATATTGTTTAATGATTATTTATTATTATTTAATGATCTGGAGTCAATAGGGGCGCTTCCACCAACTTTTGATGATCAATTCAGCTTCAGTTAACCTCATCGGGGTTCATTGAAGTCATTGAAGCACTAGCGCTTGATGGTTGGATTGCTATGAAATGTGTTTGATCTTTTTCAGTTGAGATTCAGTCATTTATTGCACTTCAACTTCAGTTAGGGTTTGGTGAGTCAATTAGGGTTTTGGTCAAGTGGTTAACTAAGTGTGAACCAATGGCTTACAGTCAGTTAAGCTAGACTCACTCATTGAATTTGAATGACCTCCTTACGTATTCGAATTCCTCATTTGATTCAAGCAATTGCTTGACATTGTTATTGTAACTATTCATTGTTTATTAAATATACAGAGAGGAAACCATTTAGGTTCCGATTAACACCATTTCTGAGTTATTTGTTGATTATTTCTTGATGAGATTGATTATTTGTTCCTAGATCAATGTGCAAGATTAATATGGTATCAGAGCTTACGGCGGGACGAAGATCTATCTCTCAAAAACAAGCTTTTTGACAGATTTCTCCAAGAAAAGTGAGCAATAGCTCAAAAATCTAGCACTGCACCAAAAGCCAAGGCTTACCACTCAATACCCCAAGTAAAGAACTTGTTGATAAAGCTTGCTTGATTGACTATGCTGGGTGTGATGAAAGTTTAGAATGTGCAGGCTGTCCGACCTTATTTTTCCCTTTTTGTTTTCATTTTCAGGTTTCTACAGGTGAAGCATTCGCTCCAGCACATCCAGATGGCCTCCTCAGCAGATCTCTCGACTCCATACAATTTCCACTCATGGAAAAGTGATATGGAGATTCAATTGCGCTCCAAAGGACATTTTAGAGTCACCATGAACACTGAAGTTGAGCCTGGATTCGCCATAGAAAAATCAAGATTCTTGAACAAGAAGGATGAAGCCTTCGATTTCTTGTGCCTCTCTATTTCTCGAGACCTTCTCTTCCATCTTATGGATTTGAAGACACCAAAAGAAATATGGGACAAATTGGAATCTCTATACAAAAAGCATGATGACTTGAGGGTTTACCAGCTCAAAAATGAACTCATGTCTCTCCAACCTTCCAATTTCGAGACTCTGAATGATTTCTTTACAAAGTTCAAGCATACCATGGAGAAGGAGGATGATCAGCTCATCCTTGCCATACTCTCCAAACTCGGGGCTGATTATTCAGTTTTTGTTTCTACATTCTGCGCGGGGAAGCTCACAACCCCTGGATGGAAGATGCCTACACTCAATGCCTTCATTGAGTCCCTAACAAATGAACATGACAAGCTTGTCCAGATGGGGATCATCCGATCTTCCCGTGATCAAGCCCTCCATGTCTCGGGGCCCAAAGATCTGAAGGGTAAAGGAAAGCTGCAGAAAAATTAGAAAAACTAAATTTGATGCTCCCAAACCTAGAGTTGAAAACCAACAGCATGATGAATCTTCCAGCTCAAGGAAGAACAAAGGAAAATGGCACAATGGGAAAGAAAAAGTCAAGTGTTCTTACTGCGGGAAGGGTTTTCACCCTGAACATGCCTGCATGAAGAAAAAGCTTGATGAAGCAACCTCTCTCCTTGAGAGGAATCACATCAATCTTCCAAAGAGCTTTTGGAGGAGAGATCACCAAGATCGGGAACCACAAACATGAGAAAGGTCATGCTCTCATGGCAAGCACTTCGAAGTCCAAAGCACTGCTGATTGACTCTGGAGCTTTGAATCACATGATGGTTGAAAAAGACTCATTTTCATCCTTGGAGACCGACAAATCCATCCCCATCCACATGGGAGATGACTCCACCATCATTTCCGAAGGACAAGGTACTGTAGATCTTGAAAATGGTTTTTTCTCTAATGTTTTGTATGTACCGTCTCTAGCAGCAAATCTCCTTAGTGTCTATCAGATGACACATACAAGAATACCTAAGAGAGTCTCTTTTAGCCCAAATAATGTTGAGATAATAGAAATTGCATCCGGGAAACTCATTGCAAAAGGGCTTGCAAATCATCATGCAAAAGCCTATGAGTTCTCTCACTTTGTTGCGGATGCAAATACCACTTCTCTGCTAACTCATGGAAATGAGGTTAGTAGGATGTGGCATGAGAGGTTTGGCCATCTTAATTTCAAATATTTGCAGCAATTACAGAAAAACTCCATGGTTGAAGGCCTCCCGGTCATCAAGGCAACCACGAGAATTTGCAAGGGCTGTGTGATTGGAAAACACCCTGAGCACAAGTTCGATCGGGGGGAAGGCAAACCGAGCTACAAGCATATTGGGGCTGATATATTCTGATATCAATGGTTCGATGGCTGTCACATCCATGAATGGATCAAGGTACCTCCTTACTTTTATTGATGATTTTTCAAGGTATACATGGGTTTTCTTTCTCAAAAAGAAATCAGAAGTATGTGATTTTTTTTTTGAATTGAAGGCCTTGATTGAAAATGCCTCTGGGTTTAAGATCAAGATATTGAGATCTGATAATGGAGGGGAGTATGTCAGTAATGAGTTGCTGTACATATGCTCCCAAAGTGGTATTCAGGTCCAGCATTCAATTCCCTACACTCCCTAGCAGAACGAAGTAGCGGAAAGGAAGAACCGGTCTCTCAAGGAGATGACCACCTGTATGTTGGAGTCAAAGAAGCTTGCTGCAAATTTGTGGGCTGAAGCCATGCATGCTGCAGCATACATTCAGAACATGGTGCTACACTCATCCGTGAAAGGAAAGACTCCTTTCGAAGCATACTTCAGACACAAGCCAGATGTGTCGAACCTATGGGTGTTTGGGTCCACTGCATGGGCCTGGATTCCGCTTGATAAAAGAAAGGATTTGCAACCGCAAAGCATAGAATGTTTGTTTATTGGGTATCCTGATGAATCTAAATGATTCAAACTGCTGGATATCAATACCAAATAGATCATCATCGAGAGAAGTGTCAAGTTTGATGAGCCTCTTCAGGAGATGGAACTAGTGAAGGAGAAAACTGCTGAACTTCCTTCCTATTCTACGGAATATTTGGATGATGAAATTGGGGGTGATGACCTTGATTTGGATCCTATGATTTCTGATATCAATGTGCAGCAATCATCAGATTCCGAATCAGAACTTGAAGTGCAAAATCATCTTTCTACATGGGCCCAACAGACACTCTCCTCCGCAGGAGACAAGATTGGAAATCCGGATGATCCAAGGAGAACCCGGTCTGATTTCCAAAGAGCAGGTATTGCGCTTTCTTGTGCTGATAATTTGCTGTCCGAAACTTGCTATTTGATGATTAGTTCAGATCCAAAATCCTACTACCATGCTCGGAATGATCCGAGATGGCAAGTTGCCATGGATGAAGAGATGAATTCTCTTCAGAAAAACACTACTTGGGAGCTAGTTTCTCTTCCTTCGGGAAGGAAATTGATTCAATGCAAGTGGGTGCTTTGGACAAAGGTTGCTGCTAATGGAAGCACTTGCAAATATAAGGCAAGGATGGTAACAAAATGTTTCTCTCAGGTCCAAGGAGTGGACTACCATGAGACCTTTGCACCGGTTGCAAAAATGGACTCCATCCGCCTTGTTTTGGCAATTTCAGCATCCAAGCACTGGGAGGTGCATCACATGGATGTTAAGTTAGCCTTTCTGTATGGAGATATTCATGAGGATACATGAAGCAGCTTGAATGCTACATCACTGATCCATCTTTGGTTTGCAAGCTAAAGAAGTCACTATATCGGTTAAAACAGGCCCCAAGAGAGTGGTATTCCAAGATGGATGCATTCCTTTTCTCGCAAAATTTTCAGAGATGTAGATCAGATCCAAATGTATATTTACAACAGCATGATGGTCATTTAATTATCATTGTTTTATATGTTGATGACTTACTGATCACAGGTAGCACAATTGCCTCCATTTCAGCCATCAAAACTGCTCTCTACAATGCCTTTGAAATGAGTGATTTGGGGTTTCTAAAACAATTTTTGGGGCTCAAAATCGAGCAAAATTCTGATGGTATGGTCACTCAGTCCAAATTCACTTCAGACCTATTAGTCAAGTTTAACATGGCTGAATGTAGGCCTGCACCATTCCCTTTCTTTTCAGGGATCAGCCTTGAAGAAGGAAAACACACACCTCCCATGGACTGCACTATCTATCGACAACTAATTGGTAGCTTGTTGTACTTGACACATTCCAGGCCTGATATTTATTATGCCGTGAATGCTGTATCAAGATACATGCAGTAGCCTCATGATCTTCATTGGAAGGCAGCCAAGAGGATCCTTCAGTATATTCAAGGAACTAAGACCTATGTCATTCACTATGCTGCAGACTCCGAACTAGAGTTGGTTGGATACACAGATTCTGATTGAGCGGGTGATTTTATTGATCGGAAGTCGGCTTCTGGATATGTATTCATGTTTGGTGGTGGCCCCATTTACTTTCAATGTATTTAAGCTAATAATTGAATAGTTGCATCTAATAATTGAATAGTTGAACTTGAAGTTTGATTTTTCCAACTATCACTAATTGTATTTGTGAGATGTTAACTAAGCTATTTTTTAATTTTTTTGAAATTGTTAATAATGAGTTAGACTAACCTCCTTTAAAAAGAATCAAAAACCTAATTATATCTATATGGAAAACCACCTCCTTTAAAAAGAATCGAAACCTAATTATATCTATATGGAAAACCTAAACATGTAATATGAACTATATATTAGCTAGATGTCCAACTACGAGATGCCCACGTTTATTAGGATTTTGGAGGAGTTTATTAGGAATTTCAACTATAATGCAGTTGGACTAAGCCTAAAGTGATTAGAGTTGAAGTTAAGCTAATAGTTGTATAATCATTGGAGTTAAACTAATAGTGTATCTAATAGTTATCCAATATAACTATGATTAGAGTTGAAGTTAAGCTAATAGTTCTAGAATCATTGGAGTTAAGCTAATAGTTGTAGAGTTGAAGTTAAGCTAATAGTTAGAGTTGAAGTTAAGCTAATAGTTCTAGAATCATTGGAGTTAAGCTAATAGTTGTATCTAATAATGGATGGAGTTAAGCTTGTAGTTGTATCTAATAATCAAATAGTTGATGATTAATTTTAATTTTTACAACTATCACTAATTGTACTTATCACATGTTAATTAAGCTATTTTTTTTTTTTGAAATTATTAATTATTAATTTTGAATGACACCCATAAAATCAATCTAGAGAGTACACTTGTCTCATTTTCGTTTAATTTTGGACGACGCCCATAGAATCAATATGGACAGTACACTTGTCTCATTCTTGTTGGTAGATAAAAAAGCATAGATGATAGTCCACCCCAAAATTCTAACATATATACACCTTCGGCATAAATATCCTTCTAACAAATCATAATATTTTAAAATACATTATATCCATTATACATAATATATTTTAAAGTGTATATATAAATTATATATCATTATTTAAAGTCGAGGTTTGAACTAGAACTTTATATATTAAAATGAAAATCATATTATAAAATGTCTTTTTAACAAAGCATAATATTTTAAAATGCCTTGCATAATTTATATGCATAATATTTTAAAGTGCATGGCATAAATTATACATCACTATTTAAAGTTGTGCCTTGAACTAGAACAATAAAGGAATTGTGGTAGTTCACTATGCATGACAACTCTTTGCTATTTTCTATAGTATGTATATGGACAAGTGATGTGTGTTACATTTGAGAAAAAGAAAAATAGAAGAACCAGCCTTTATTATGATAAAGAATCTAAAGATGCTAGAAGAGTCATCGATGAAACTATTGAAGAGACTTTAATATTAACAAGATAAATAGATACAAAACTTTAATTAAAAAAAATGCATAATAAAACTAAGGCGGTTCCTAAAAAATTTTGGAGACAAATTCTAGCTAATAAAACTAAAGATAATAATAGGATTGCATTGAAAGATTAGAATTCTTATCTTATGAAGCCCTACAAATCCTGGAATGTCATAGATAACATTCAAACCCTATTTACTATGGAAGAAGTTTTCTCATTAGAAGACATTGACTTTGGAGTTAAGCACCTAGCAAATGGAAAAGCTATGGACATTTAAGGATATCAAACTAAAATCTTAAAAATTGAAGGACCTACTCTCATTCCTCACACCCACAAACTCTTCAATCAAGCGGTCACATAAGGTTTCCTTAATCCATGAACTTAGAGCCTCATTATTCTTATCTATAAAAGCGATGATAAAAATAATCCCTCTAATTATCAGACCATAGTGATTATCCCTTTCCAAGCAAAACTATACAATATCATTTTAGAAAAGAAAATTAATGTATGGCTTGAAAATGAAGGTAAGCAGGCTAAATGTCAGATGGGCTTTAGAAGACATCACTCTACCACATACCACCGCATTACATGTAGGATCATTACAAAGGAATGTTGTAATAGTAAATCCAATCTCTTATGTTGCTTTGTGGACTTTAGGAAAGCTTTCGATATGATGCCTATAAATAACTTGTAGAATAGATTAGAAGAGCTAAAGGTCCGCGTTGCCAAGATAAGGTGGTACGAGATTCCCATTGCCAAATTTAAGAGTACCGAGCGGTGGTTGAAAGATATTATTTGTAATATTGGAGTTGAGCAAGGTTTCTCTATTTCCCCTACCCTTTTTAGCATATACATCGATAAGCTAGAAGGTTGTTTAGAAGAGATAAGTTTTGTTAGCACGACCTTAGTTGGAATAGTGTAGCACCCTATTTTTATTCAGACTCTTGAGATTATGATAACTGTTCTTTGAGGGCAATTATAATTTTCGCGGCTTGGCTGAGCTCACGGCCCTCACGAGTCCTCCTTGGACTGCCCGCCCGCCTCTCAGAGTTGGCTTGGCAGGAGCTTCCTGCTGCTACGTTTTCTAGCCCCATGGGCCCGAATGGGGGCCCTAATGGCTCCACATCTATTCCTCCAGAGATTGCAGCTTTCCGGAAACTTATAGTAAGAAGTGACAAACGTAAGCTGAACGAGACTCAAAAAAAATTCGTGAAAAATATGGATAGCATCCCTATGTTTTCCCTTCCAACTGAAGAAACGTGCAGATCGACTTTGAATTTGTCAGATCAAGGCCTCATTGGTCAATTCACAGGCTTGTGGCCCTCCCCCAAGGCGGTTGAAGCATGGGTGCAGAGGAATTGAGGATCACTAGTAAAAGCTGGCATCAGAAGCTACTCCGTAGGCAGGGGATTCTTCGTATTCATGTTCGAAGAAGAAGAGGACATGAACCTCATATTTAGGAACATATCATATTTCATGGGACCTATTGTCGCCTTTCACACACCTAGGGGAGACATGGCAGAAATCTTCAAGCCACTCGGTGTGTCCTTGGGGGCAAGTCTCTAGTCAAAGCTGTCACCTTGTTCTTGACTCCTCTGTTTAGGCTCAACTCCTAACGAAGCCAAGGTGGGTAGACCCTATTAAGTTACTAAGGCAAAATTATTTAGTATGATGATGGTATCAAAGAGTAAGCTTTTTAGGAGTTTTGATTTAACAATTGTAAACAACAAATAACATGATGAGATAATCACAAGTAAGCACGAAAATGACACCCAATCATATAGATTGAAAGAAATAAACAGTTGACCAGTGCCTTGAAAATGGAGTCGAAAAAAATTAGGAGTGCTTACAAGTGCTGGAATGAATGTTGTGCAATTGTATCTTGGTTAGTTTTAAATTAATGTGAAATGATGAGTAAATTAACTTAGGCGAGGGGACTCCAGATATACCCAGGGGATACTTGGAGTATGTCCAAAACTAAACCTTCACAGCTACCTGCAAGGAAATGTGGGCTGAATGGAGTCTCTGAGACTGTTGTTCATAATGCACCCGAAGGTGTAACAGAGATCGACGCCCTGAGGTCACTTTTCAGGAGTTCCTGCTTCCTTTGTGTATTTTTCCATTGTTACGGTTTGATCGAGGCATTGGATTTTCGCCCGAGGTGGTTAATTTGGGGAGAGTGAATATTAATTATTCTAGTCACTCGCATTGCTTTTGATGCAGCTTGACTGATCGGACGAACCGCAGCCAAGTGCAGAGCATACACACCGGAGTCTTGTCAATTTTAGTAAATTTTAAGAGCGTGTTCTTGTTAAAAAAGAAGACCCTCCAGGAATCTCTTTCGGTCCAAGTGGACCTCAATCGGGAAATCAAGGAGGGGTTAATTTTATTGCTTGCATGTGAAAAATAACAATGAAAACAGAATCAGAGATACACAACACCGATTTTCTAATTAGTCCTACCATGCATCTCTTTCCCCTTGCGGATCAATCGGGAAGTCGTGGGGTAAGTAGTATGATTACTTTTGAATTGAAAATATGGAATAATGAAAAATGTAATCAAAGTATACAATCCTAAATGTCAAGACTAAACTAGAACATAAAAAAGGGAAAAAAACAAAAAAGTGAAATGGACGCGGATCCCCCCTGGGGGGATGGGGAGCGGGCTCGAAAGAGCCTACTCGAAATGATTCCTTTATTATTATTATTGGTTACAATATCAACAAACTGAACTATGCACTTTGGTCCTTGTTATCGGGGATCCAAAGGTTTACAAAAAGCTTGTAACAAGCTGAAATAAAATCATAGTGGTGGGGGAAACCTCCGGGAAGCTCCGGTTTGCCCTAGAGTTGGAAAACAGGTAGAGTCTCCTTCTCTTTTTTGTTAAACCTGCTAACAAACAGTGAGCAATTAAAATCAAATGTGCCCAAAAACACTTTGAAAGTGTTTCGGGTCACCACACAAATCACCTAAAAAAACTAAGTGTTTCGGGTCACCACACAAATTACCAAAAAAAACGAAGTAAAATTGTCAAAAAAGGGCTAATCTAGTTTTTAAAAAAAGAACCAAGGAAAGCAAGCTTTCCTTGGGATCTTGGTTTTCTGTTTGGGTAGCCAATGAGATATGCACTTTTCTTACAGAATATGAAACTTTAAAGAACAGCAAGGGAAACTACCTTATTAGCAAGCTACACATTTCCTTTATAATGCTTGCAAAAAAGAGGGTAATTTCAGCTAGATCTCTTCAAATATAAATTTGTATGTAGAAAGGAACCGAGATCTAAACTTAAGATAGGATCTTACTATATAGATATATATGTGATTTTATTAATGAGATAGATCTAAGCAATAAGATTCTTAAATAGTATAACCAATTTGAAGAAAATTTAAGATTTTGAAGGAGGAAGAGGAAAAGAGAAGTGCTTGTTGTTGAAGCAGATCTGCAAAAGAAACTTGTTAGTGAAGCACCGAGGGGCACAATCTTCACAATCTTTGTTGGAAAACCAGTGGAATCAAACATGAACCACAACTCTTCCAATCACGACAGACCCGCAAGCTAAACAACAAATCATGCAAACAAAACCATTAAATCTGAAGATACATATGAGAAGTAGATGATATAGCATGAAAATAATCTTATTTAGCATGCAAATATTAGCTCATTCAAACATATGTATCAAAATAGGAGTAACTAAGCTTACTTACAATGATCTATTCCTATGATTCCAATAATCATTCAGGCAGACAACAGTTTAATGCAAAAATTGAAAAAAATAACAGTTCACTTCAAAAGCAACATGATAATGATGATCCACACATGAAAAGTACTCCACAATTTAACCTCCAAAGCTTCTCTTTATTTCAACAATTGATGATCAATACAATATTACAATAACAAGCCCTTCAATCCAGCTCTAACTAGCTTGGAAGAGGTAATGGTTGCTTTATTTATAGCAAAAACAGGAGATCTAGCCTAGGGGGGGCGCAAATCCCAAGGAGAGAGAGACTGTAGCTGCATGTGGGGTGAATATGGGCCTGATACATGTCTAACTGAGCCTGATCTAAGTCTCACTGAGTGCAAATATCAATCGGAGAGCTGATCTTCCTGACACATCTACCTGCTGACTGAAGCATCCACCAAAATTGAACCAGAAGGGCCCACACACGTGGATGAGAAAAGGAGGGCGCAATTCCCAAGATTGCATGATGTGGTGCACTCCCAGATCAACCTAGATCACCTCCTTCAGTCAAGGATTTGTCAGATCCAGTCAATCCCAAGCCGATGAAACTGATTTAGTCAAATCGAAGCAAATCCCAATGATTTAGGATTTTGAATTCTCTCCATTATTTAATTAATTTATGAATTAAATAATCAATATTTGAATTTTAGGGATTTTTGACCTGAGTGATGGACAAATCACTCAAAACTTAGAAAAAAAGGGTCTATGGGTTTACATGGTGCTCTAAGCTTGAAAATGAGCACCCCCATGACTGAAACTGATTATTGAGCCCACTTTTATTACAAAACCAATTTTTTCAATTAGACTATTAAAAAATAGCCTAAGTTTTGTGGAAAAATTAAAATTTAAAAAACTTAAAAAAAAAAAATAAAAACCTAGGGGGACTTAGACATGTTCATATGACTCGACCATGATGCCTAGCATCTTTATACATTGACACATAGACTCTAATAACCTCAATAGGCCTAAATGCCAAGTTGACCACCCCAACTTTGGAGGTATTGAATGAAAAACTCAGAAAAACTCAGTCGTTTATTCAACCACCAATAATAACCAAGGGAAAAAACACCCTGGGCTGATCGGATTGACAAATAAAGTCTAAGAGACCAAGTCTTTTACAGACACTATCATGCTAGAACATTTTATTACAACTCCCCCACGGGGTATGAACATGTGATATAGTACAACAAGCACTTCCCAGAAGCAATTCAGAAGGTCTTCTGAAGTCCGAACAAATCATCTTTGTCCGGTTCACCAGGCTCACTTGATAAAAAACCACTAAGTACAACTTAGGTGGTAACATCTAGCTCCAACTGCGGGACGTGTGCTTGATATGGTCATATGCCAAGGAGAGGATACAAGAACACTAGAATCTCTGGTTTATACACTTTGTAAAAACATCTCAACTTGACAATAAAACCTCAGTAGCACAAGCTTTATATAAAAACCAAATGAACCATTAAGCTGATTTATTTAAACAAAATAAATGTAACTAACTAATGAAAAAAAAGTTTTATTATAGCTAAGTACAAATAAAAAATGCAGAAAGTAAATGCTCTTTTTCAAGGAGCTTATTTTCCTACTCTAAGCATGATATAAAAAGGGTTAAGTGTAATCGGAAATCCAATACCTAAGCATTTTATTCACATAATTTTTTTTTCCTTGTCTTTGGTTACCAACCAAAGTAAGGATACTTTATTTAGAAAATGCAAACCTGCGTGATGATCCGGAATGGGCAGGATGGATGGGAAATCATATGCATGAATAATGTCATCAAACTTCTTCCCAAACTAGTAGGTGCTTGCACAGGCTGCTTCTATCCATGATTGGATAGGGTTGATATACAAATCAGAATGATGAGGCAGATTGACTACACCATCATACTGATCATCAAGGCTTACTGGATGATAACTCATTGTATAAGCCCCAAGAAACTCCAAATCATAAGGAAATTCTATAGGTGAAGATGATAGTTGAGACTAATATTCTACTGACTGCATCATACCTGTCTTTTCACAACACTACTTCTCAATGTCTTTATTATTGATACCTTTGTGCGGCTCTGCATGGTATGACTCTGAATGACCAAATAAGAGTTTTGAATGCTGCTCTTCTATACTAGGATTTTCCCAGGTCTCCAGATCCATGCTTCCCTCTATGAAAGTATAGTAGATTGGAATTCCACAAATTTCTAAATAGACACTCCCCTTGCTCGATATAGCATAGATATGATTCTTAATAAGATATCCACAAAAATCCCAATAGTCATCACCACCATCTATGTCAGATGTGATGGATTCCCCATTGTTGATATCAAGTTCCAATATCAAGTTCTCTTTGTCTTCATTACTGATACTGATATATGGCAGTACTGATACTGATATATGGCTCAGACTGATCATATGGATAAACTACATGCTCCTTTTCCATATCAAAGTTTCCCAAGGCCACATGGTCCATGCTCTCTCCTTTAGATATGCCATAGACAGGAGAATAACCAAAACCATCAAAAGTTTTTGGTTCATTATTTTCCTCTTTATTCATGTCATAGACTGGATTTTCCATGAATGTCCAGGACTCCTCATGAACATCTTTGTCGGAGATAAGGGAGTCTTCGTCACTTTTATCATGTTCCAAGTTATACTTGTTCTCATTTTCATATTCATCTTCTTCAGAGAAAAGGTCACAAGGCAGTAAACCTTCCAGACTGTCATCATTATATGGAGAACACATAGGAGTTCCATCATGCACATTACGGTTTTTATCATAAGTTTCACTATAAGATTCTGCAATGGTTTCATCATTAGGTTTGTACTGTTTAGCTGGTGACAAAGGGTAGGCCTAGCCTACCATGTATACATGATCATGCTCGCTTGAAGTTGTTTCCTGACTACTGACCTCGGGAAGTCCATGTTCCATGACTTGATTTGCAACATAACAAGTGATTTCTTGGTGGAATTGTTCACAGGGTCTACACCATGGAATTACTTCTTCTACCATGTTAGCTGAGTCTAACTGGTTTGGAATCCTAGGCTCTTGCTGGGGAAATTTATTTTGATACATATGATTTTGCTTGGGTTGAAAGTTCCTAGGTCCATTATTCCATTCCATTGTGATTATTCTATCTTGCAAATGATTCAATTGTGCAAAATGATTGGCCATTAGTTGGTTTTGACTAGTAACCAAGTTTTTTATCATGTCCGTCGCCTTTTCCATGGGATCTTTAGAAGTTCCCTTTTATTTTGTTTCAACGGCTTTACCCTTTTCTTTGTTGTAGGAAGTGTTTCCCCTAATGTAACCTGGAATGTTGGACTTGCCTGAAGATTGCATATTCTTTTCTATTTTCTCGGCCAATTCCTGGGCAGTTATCAGATCGGTCGGTTCTTTATCTCTCAACTGGTACCTTAAGTCACCAGTGAAGGTTTCAATGTAGGATATGAGGATAGAGGCATTTTTTGGCTTGATGTCTCTAGGAAGGTCCGCAACCACACGCTTGAATTTAGTGTTAAATTCGTCCATGGTTTCATTCTCCATCTTTGTTATAGCTGATTTTACCACTCCAGGTGAATCGCATTGTGTATGGCATTCCCCTGTCCCTCTGCAGACTCCTTAGACCCCTTGGACCATTTTTTGTCCTTTGATGTTTCCTTGACCATCCCTAAAAACATGTGAAAAATGATACACGCGACTTTTAAACCCTTAATCGTGTATATACGCGGGTTTGACCACTAAAACTGCGTACATCGGGATGTGTACAAAATCCAAATCCTTTTGGAGTTTTCCTTGACATGGATCCGACTCACTTGACTCCTGGCCTTCCCTATGCCTTGAGATCGCTTGGATTCGACCTTTCATTACCCCTTTGAAAAGCTATATAAGGAACTCTATGGTACATTGAAGGCATATGAGAGAATTGAGAGCAAAGAAACTATAGTCCATTGTTTTCGGAACTTATGCTTGAGTCTGCATCCCTTTGTTCCTTGGAGCACTTTGGTGTTCTTCCTAAGCTTGCCTTTTGATTGTGAGCTTGATATCGAGAGATGGAGGATTGAGGTGGTGGAGGCCTAAGTGGGGGATTCAGTTTCTCCAATTCCCAGACGTGCCGATAGAGGTTGTATCCATTGTAATCTCTGATTTTATATTAATAAAAATATCTTTTCCTGTCCAATAATGTGTGTTTGAATGAATATTTTATCCATGGATGTTTTCAAATGCTTATACATTGTTGATTATATATGCTAGAATAGATCTAACACCAATATATATAGTATGCTTGTATTGTTTACTTGTTGTTGAGGAAGTAATCTATCAATTCAAGATGACGTTGGAAAGCTCAACGGAGATCTACTTCAATCGTCCGGAATAAGGTACGAGGTCTGATCCTTTAGTGTTAGATATTTAATTTCTATTGCATATTGGAAATGATTGATTTCTGGAGTCAAGCTGTCTGTTGTGGTACCCCAAGCCATATGAATTTCTCTCCGTAACAGAAGTGGCGACTTCGTTGGGGAGTTTCTAGTAGTTGTCCTTTGGGGGTTTTCTATCGGCATTCAATGACTTTGAATTGCTCTTTCTCTCTTGTTTCTGTGTCGGGTCTGGGGGCATGTTTTCCTGGTAGTGTCTGATTGGTGTGAATTTTGTCTCAGCTTGTCTGTTTGCCTTGATTTTTATGCACCTTTCTTCCTGTACGCGAGTTTTTAACTCACAGTCATGTATACATGCGGGTTTCTCTGTGATTTCCGTGTATACACGCAGGTTTACTGTGCACAGTCACGTATGCCCTTAGTTTTGCATTTTAGTGGAAGTTAAATGGTTGCTGGGTGAAGTTTGATGATTGTTGAGTCTCCTTTGATACTGACTGAGTCTGTATACACCTCTGTTTCTAACCAGAGACGTTTTTTTTAGGGTAATTTTTTTTTTAAGAAGGTTCTTGTCATGGCATTTTCGATTTTTTGTTTGGGATTAGTGCATTAGATTTCTTTTACCTCAGTGCTTTGCTTGAGTGCTGATTGAGTATGCTTGCAGAGTCTGGGGGTTTTAGAATCATTCTTTTGCTTTTTGTATCTCATTTTATTTCAAAAAATCCAAAAATATTTGCTTATCATCATTCATTGCATTTTGCATTTTGCATAGTACTTGCACTAGATTTGTTTTAGAGTATTAGTCAGGATTTCATATAAGAAATCTTGCATTCATCATTTGAAGAAAAATTGTGTATTTCATGTAGTAGCATACCCTGTTTTCATGGTCACAATGCATTTGCATTGATTGTTAGGTGTGCATTTTATTTCATGTTGTGTCATAACACCATTAGTTGCACGGCCATATCCGTCTTTTGAGTAATAAAGCCAATTAAAATCAACGCTTAATTAAAATGAAATACACTCTTTTATTTTATAGGGTGCACCAACAAGTTTAGGTTTTAGGGTCTTGGAATAGTTCATTGTGAGTAAATTCTCCAAGACCACTAAACAACAACATGTATGTGTCTATCCAGGTGAGTGTGTGAATTCCTTGGTATAATCAGTGTTTCTCAGGATCCTCCTCTCAAAAGGGAGTTAAGCACAAGGCAGTGTGAGCGGTTATTGATTGGGATGACCCCTAGTCATAACTGAGTAGAACCGGAGATATTTCCAGGATTGTATTCATATCTGGGGGCTCTTTCGAGAGTTTTGGGCTTTGCTACCCTGCCCATATGGTCAATCCCGCTTGCAACTGTCCGCCTGAGCATTGATTATATTGAGGTGACCTTAGTGGCCTTACCTAGGATATCGAGGGGGTACTTTGCAGGGGTTATTCTGTAGGTGTCCCGACCAGGTTGGGGTTAGACAGCACAGTCCCTTTACGCGTTGAAGTTGAGGGCCAAAATAATTGGTTACATACCTCCGCTTGTTGTGTATGAGAGTCTCAAGCCTCTCCTAGGCAAGACATACCTACTTCATTCAGGAGCTCACTTATCCTGCCCTTGATTGCTTGCATTTGGCTTTAGATTTTATTGGTGATTGCTTTGTGCACGATAGCTTGCCTAGGGTTTGCGTAAATAGAGAGACTTTTCTATTTTTTGAGTCATTGTGGATTCGGGTGCGGCTCCTCGCCGTTCTTGTTTCTTAGCAGGACTTACACCTTCTACATCTCCTCCTCCTTTGGGAGAGAGAAATAGATAGTCTAGGTGGACTACTTCGCACATTGATTCACACACCATGGGAGACCATATAGAAGGTATTCCTGAACCACCTTCTCCCATTCATGTGGAAGATGGAGAGTTTACTCCTACCTATGATCCTTCACTCGACTTGACTGAGTTAGGCCCTGTGATTTCTGAGATAAGAACCTTTCATGATAGACCTACTCACTCTAGGGTTGATTCCCCATTAACGCATTACCAGTATGGAATGCCGGAGGATGCTGAGACTCATTTTGAACCCGCCAACACTAGTTATGGTAGTTATGGTATGTCTGGTTTTCCCACACAGGATTTGGCATTTCATGTCGAATCCGAGTTCGAGCCTAACACTATGCCTGGGGGCACTCTCATTCCTTACCATGTGGAGAGGTTTGGGAGCACTAGTCACATTGCACCTTCCATCCCGGTGGTGGAAGTTACATCACATATTCCTCCTAAGTCTAGGGTTAGTGATCCTATTAGGATACCAGATCCGAGACGAGTGACTATAGGGAATAATACGTACTTAATTACACAGATCCCTTCATCCTCTGTCCCTAGTTATTCGAATGTTCACCCTCCACCTTATTCATGTGGTCCTTTGGGCCGAAACGTTGCTACGAGTTATGTCCGTACTATGGTTACTAGACCGGCTGTGTCTCAGCTTCATGCACCGCTCGTTGTTTCAGGAGTTCATGTTTATACTTCTAGAGGTCACATTCCTACTTCCGGAATGTATATTCCTACTTCTGGAGCGTATGTCCCTACTTACGGAGTGTCTCATGGGGCATCTCATGCGATGACTTATGGACCCTATTATGGGACGCAGTATGGATAGGGTTCTTCACCTTATGGGGGTGGGTATCAACAACCTACTTACTCTCCAAATTACGGCTTTGTAGCTCCTAATAGTCAAGGTCCACCACACTATGGTGCTTCCATGCCACCCTATATGGGTCAAACAGGAGGAGGGCACTATGGCCAAGGCCATGGTGGTAATCAGACCTATGTGAATCAGAACTATCAGGGAGCAGTCCATCGACCTCATCATCCTAGGCTCCCTTTCCTCGTGACGCTGAATATTCCTGACTTGTCAAGATTGATGAACGATCCTATAGCTCATGACCCGGCTTGGACGGCTGTCCCTACTAAGCTTCCCTCGGACATACCTAAGTTCGAGGGCAAACCAAGAGAGGATCCGAGCGAACATGTTACTACCTTTCACCTATGGTGCTCTTTGAATTCCCTCATTAGAGGAATTTTGGGGTCTAAAATGGGCCTCTTAAGGAAAATAATGAAATAATAGTTAAAATAATAAAATTATAGTTAAAATAATAAAATAATATTGATTAATTTTGGAGGAAGAAAGAAAAAAACTACTTTTTGTGTTCGTATTTTCGACATATCTCCCTGTGTTTTTACTCAAATTTCGATCGGGAGAGCTCGTTGGATGTGGAATTTGATTCCGCATCCAACGAGTACCCACACTGCATACTTTTGACGGACTCCGCTACCCCAAAAACAAGAAATACCTGAAAAAACGTGATGATGACATGCATCCAACGAGCTCTCTCGATCGAAATTTGAGTAAAAACACAATGAGATATGTCGAAAATAAGAACAAAAAAAATAGTTTTTTTTAATGACAAATATGTCAATTCAACCATTATGGTTGACTTATTTTATTGAAATTCTATTTGTTCTTGAATTCCAACTCACAAAAACTTATTTTGGCACGTTTTCTTATAAGGCCCATTTTAGACCCCAAATTTCCTCTAATGACACCAGGACTCCATCCGTTTAAGGCTATTTCAACACACCCTTACAGGGCCTGCCACGAAATGGTATATAGAGCTACCTATGGGGGCATTCGCTTTGTTCGACGACCTAGCGATGACTTTTCTTAACCACTTCCAGCTACCAGTGTGTTATGACGTTGGTACTGAACTCTTGTCAACATTTCGGCAGGATAAAGCCACACATATCTCGGATCATATTCAAGAGTGGCGTAGACGGAACAGGTTAATTAAAGCCTTTATACCGCCAGAATTCCTCCTTGAATGGTTCCTTAAGTTGTTATTGCCGTATATAGCGAATGATGTTTCTACATCCAGAGTACAGAATGAGGAACAAACGATTTTTAGGGTGCAGGAACTGGACTTGATTTGTGCTCAGTCTGGTTTGTTATATGAGATTATTCCCAATGCCTCGCGTTCTAGTTTCGACCCCAAAATTAAACCTGGACCACATGCCGATGGCATTGTTGGTTGTGCAAATGCTAAACCTGTGGATTCGGTTGCAAAACAAGTTAGTCAATTGTCAATCAACCAATCTGCTTCGGGACAAGCCACGACTTCGTCTCAACCCACCCAAATGACGAGTATACTCTCGGTGCAATTTTCGGACTAGAAGGGTAACCAGTAGCCCGAACAAAATAGAAACCTGATCCACCAGGGTCTCCTTTGCGTATTGAGAAACCCGTGGATAAACCTGAAGCTGCACCTCGCATTCCTAAGGGAGTCCTTAAGCATTCGGGGCACAATCCTAATGCTCGAGCCACCCAACAGTATTCAATTGTCGAGGATTTGGGCCACACTCCTTGTGCGATGTCTGCATTCGAAGTGCTTCAGAGTTGTCCTTCGCAAAGGAAGGATTTGATTTCTACCCTTGGTGTGAATGATGATGATTCTTCCTCCGTGATTAAATTGGAAACCGCAGGACTTCAGCCTCGCTTGCCTTACTATGTGTCTCTTTTGATTCACGTAGAATGTCTTAATATGACCGTCAAGCGCACTGTGATTGACGAAGGCACTGCTGCTTCTGTGATGTATTTATCGTGTTGGAAGGGTTTAATTTCCTCTGAGCTATCTAAATCAGCGACCATGTTAACTGCATTCGATGTGAGATCATTTAGGTCGCATAACATCCTTCCTTCCCTTAAGGTCCATTTGGGAGGGAAGACCGTTGCGATAGAGGTCGAGGTGGTTGATGCGCCCCTTGAATACAATCTCTTGCTGGGTAGGAATTGGATGTACAGTATGCAAGCCGTTGCTTCTTCCCTATTTCACGTTGTATGCTTTCCATTTAACGGGAAGATAGTCACGATCGATCAAACGACATTCAAGAATCCGTCTGTTACCGCATCTTTAGGTGCTTCGATCCCGATCATTGAACACTCTCAGCTGGCAACTGGGAGTGTGGGTGTAGGCATGTATCCATCCCTCATGGGAAGCTTTAGTTGTCCTGCACCGATCCTTATGATAGGGTCTAGTTCCGGTGAGGCTTCGACATCTATGAGATCGGTGTCTTTTCGCACGAGTCATATGGAAAATCCCTAGATTCTTCATACACCGAGTACTCCGAGTGAGCCCATCATGAAGGACGTGCCGTTGCCTGCAACTATGATAACTTATCAAGCTAATCTTAAATCTGTTGCAGAACCCAGTCCTTCCTCTTCGCGGACGGAGGAGGAGGACCCTTATGTGCTACCGGCATGGGCAGTGCAGTCTTCTCACGCGCATGACTGCCTTGATACAGTTTTCCCTTCAGATGAAGCGATTATTGAGGCTATATCGGGAGTTGAGCCAACATGGGAGGAACTCCATCATAGATCTTAATTTCTTCCCGAGCTTGACTGCTTGGAGCGTGAGGACTTTAGGGCAGTTCTTAGTGAGAGAGTTGGTAGTCCTATGGTTCCATTAAGCTCTCCTAGTCCGATGGCTGATGTAAACATGGCTAATATATCTTCAACGATTCCTATCAATATCTCTCACGATCCTGGCAGGATAGACAATGTCTATATTGGGGCGGAATGTTCCCATGCTAAGATTCAAGAATACACCGAGCTATTTAAAGAATTCCGTGATATCTTTGCTTGGTCTTACAACGAAATTCCAGGTATCGACCCTCGTATTATTGAAAACGAGATTAAGACTTATCCCAACGCTAAGCCTGTTCGACAACGCTTGCATGCAGTGAATCCTAGGAAAGCACCCGCGATTAAGGTAGAGCTAGAAAAACTGTTGAAAGCCAGTTTTATCTATCCCGTTCCCTTGACGGAGTGGGTTTCAAACCCCGTTCTGGTGGATAAGAAGCAGGGAGCGATCCGCATATGTATTGATTTCCATGATTTGAATCGTGCTTGTCCTAAGGACAATTTCCCCACACCATTTATTGATCAGATTTTGGATGAGTGTGCGGGTAGCGAGGTTTTTTCCTTCATGGACGACTTTTCTGGATATAATCAAATACAAATTAAACCTGAGGACCAACATAAGACTGCATTTATCTGTCCTTGGGGAACGTTTGCATATCGAAAAATTCCTTTTGGCCTTAAGAACGCTGGAGCTACTTTTCAGCGGGCAATGACCTTGATCTTCCACGATATCAAGTCAATTATCGAAGTATTTTTGGATGACCTTGCTGCTCATTCTCGTATGAGAATGCATCATTCCTATCACTTGAGATTGGTATTCAAAAGATGCCGGCATTGTTTTTTTAGGTTAAATCCTCATAAGTTCATCTTTTGTGTGAAGTCAGGTCGCTTGTTAGGATTCATCATTTCTAAAGAGGGTATAAGAGTCGACCCTTTGAAGGTAGAGGCAATACTTTAGTTGTCTCTCTCGAAGAATATTCATCATCTTCAATGTTTGCAAGGCATGACAAACTTCTTACGGAGATTTGTTATCAACTTTGCCAATTTGACTAGAGGCTTCATGCGTCTTTTGAAGAAGGACACCACCTTTTGTTGGGATGAGCGAGCCCAGGAGTCCTTTGATGCACTCAAGTGAGCCCTAGCAACGACCCCGGTGATTAGTCCCCCAGACTATAGCCATGATTTTCTACTTTATGTGGCCGCGTCCATGGAGACGATTGGTATGGTTTTGGTTCAAGAGGATGAGGAGCTCCAAGAGCATGTCATATATTATCTGAGCTGGAACCTTATTGATGCAGAGATTCATTATTTTCATGTCGAGAAGCTTGCTTTATTAACCGTACATGTGGTTCAACGGTTGAGACATTATATTCTCCTTCTCCAGACCTTGGTTGTAGCCCATGTGAATCCGTTTCAATTCGTCCTCACTCGAAGGATGATTGGGGGAAAATATAATAAATGGATTGTCATCCTACAAGTATTCGATCTAGAATTTGTTTCGACAAAATCAAAGAAGTCTTTAATTTTTGCAGAGTTTATATCAAATTTCCCAAGCGAGGCTAAGGAGCTGGTTTGTGAAGATACGTTTGTCGATGAACACATCTTCTTAATCTCAACTTTAGACCCATGGTATGGGGATATCATTATATATTTACAAACATTGAAGGTCCCTACTCACCTCTCACGAGATGAACGACGACGATTACGTCACGTGTCTAAGAATGACCTCATAGTGGATAACACTTTGTACTGACCTCATAGTGGATAACACTTTGTACTGCCGTGGGGTAGATTCAATTTTACAACGTTGTTTAACTCATGAAGAGGCTGAGGTAGTGCTGAATGATTTCCATAGAGGGGTGTGTGGTGGTCATTTATCTGGTCTTTCTACATCCCAAAAAATCTTACGAGCGGGTTATTTCTAGCCGTCGATATTTAAGGATTGTGTAGATGCGGTCAAGAGGTGCTACCCTTGCCAGGTGTTTGCATGTAATATGCGCTTGAAAATTTCTCCGTTACATCCCATTATCATCGCCGGTCCCTTCACCGAGTGGGGGCTTGATTTTATGGATTGCAACTCAGCTTCGGCTGGGGCATCATCATATCATAGTGGCTATTGATTACTTCACGAAATGGGCTGAGGCCATGCCTACAGTTAAATCTGACGGTGAGACAGCCGCGCACTTCGTGTTCAACCAGATTATTACTCGGTTCGGAATTCCAAAAGAGCTTGTCATTGACCATGGCTCACACTTTCAGAATCGTATGATAGAAGAGTTGGCATCAAAGTTAGGGTACAAGCAAGAGCATTCCTCCTCTTACTACCCTCAAGCGAATGGACAGGTAGAAGCAGTGAATAAATCACTCAAATCCATTCTCCAATGAACCATCGCACAGAGCAAGAATAATTGGTACATCATGTTATATCCTGCTTTGTGGGCATATAGAACCGCTGTTAAGACTGCCATGGGTTTTTCTCCATATCAACTTGTACATGGAGTGAAGTCGATATTGCCGGTTGAATGCGAGATTCCTTCTTTGAAGCTAGCCGTATAACTCTTACCAGACACTTCACCATTGGAGGAGCGTTTGGTCCACCTTGAGCAACTTGATGAGCAGCGTCGAGATGCCTTGGTGGCTCTAGAAGTAAATAAACGTCACGTAAATGTTCAATATGATAAGTTTGTCTGTCCAAGGAGGTTTAGTGAAGGATACTTGGTCCTTTTGTGGGATCAACCGAAAGAACCCTTGGGGGCAGGAAAGTTTAACCCCATGTGGTGTGGTCCTTACGTGGTCAAACATGTGTTAGAGAAGGGTGGTTATGAGTTAGTGGATTATGAGGGAACGACCTTGGTGGAGCCTAGAAATGGGCTCTATCTCAAGAAGTACTATGCATGATTCTCAGCCAAGGCTGGTTATTGTATACTATTGTATAGTTTTGCATAGTTACGTCTTTTTCTTATAGTGATCGGGTTTGTGATTAGTTTCCATTTTTTTTGGCAGATGTCAATGGAATCTTCCACCTACATAGGATTCACGGATGGTGCGAGCCGTCACACTCAACACTCAGCCTATGCTGCTTGGGTGATTTATAGTCCTATGGGTCAAGTACCATCTTCAGGAGGCGTATGTTTGCAGCCATATTCCAACAATGTTGCTAAATATAGTGCCATTATTGAGCTTCTACGGGATGCCATTTCACATGGCGTTCTCTCTCTTGAGGTACGTCTTGATTCGGAGTTAGTAGTGTCATAGCTTAATGGTTTGTACCATGTTAGAGATCCGACATTTTTAAGAAGATTCTTACGTGTGAGATTATTAGAACGATAATTTGACAATATAACATCCATACACATTCCAAGAATTAATAATCAAGTTGCTGACTCATATGCTAACTATGTGTTAGATTGACATTTGTTTCATACACAATAAATTCATCACAAACACAATTTTTACACATGTAAATAAATAAACCGATCACCATAATTTTTTTTATATAACATCCAAAATGTGGTAATACATAGTGTCATGATACAAAAATGGGGCTCTTGAGCAACCAACATATAATACACGGTAGTACAAAATGTATAGACTCCCAGGTATCTAATCCTGTGAAGGAGGAGGAGGGTTGTGATCATGGAAGGTCACTACGGCTCTAGCTAGCTGTCGAAATAATCACACCCATGCTCGTGGTACACCCACCACATGGCGCTGCATAGCCTCAGGAAAGTCCTCGACTTGTGCCATGGGAACCCTGTGTGTTAGCCTCACAAAATTGGTATGAATGCTCTGGAGCATCCGCTCTACATCCACACCCATGATATCTTCTCTTCTTCCCCTTTTTCTGTGACGAGGGAAGCCTTCCGGCCGCCGTGGTCCCACATCTGCACACAAATGGTAGATGTCACTATGTATTGTCACGCAAAAATATGTCTTTTGATTCCATATAATTAGAAAACACAAAAAAATTAAATAACTCAAAAATTAAAAGAGAGGGTCGAGATTCGTTACCTATATCGCCATATGCCGATCCTGGTGGTAGCAGCATGTCCGGGTCCCCCTGAAAATCTATCCCTGCATAAGGGTAGTCATCGATGGAAACTATCTGTCGTCGCCACCATGGAAAGAAATCAGCTGGATAGGGGTTGGCCACCCTACCTCCCCCTAGTCTGCGCATTGCATCTGCCCAACGCCGTTGGGCCGGATCTCGAACCCTGTGAAGAGGAACGTCAACTCTGGGGCTCAATCCTGGAACATGCTCGAAGAAAAACGTGCTCAATATACTGCTGAACCCAAAGTTTCGCACTCTACAAGCCTTACACTCACTGAGTTGATGTTTCATGTTGCTCAATAGTGTAGTGCTCTAGTCATAAATCGTGGGTCTCATGCACTCCACTGCATAGAACATCAAAGGCCGCAAGACCTGGTGGAGTGATGCCAAGCCTGCTATCCTGCCCAATGTCAATAATATGGCCTTTAGAACCAACACCTGTATAGAGTTGGTAGGAACCTGACTCCCCACCTTCTCATTGTTTGGATAGCAATACACCACAATGTACTCATTGATAGTCAGGCCACCTCTTGGCCCACCACGAGAACGAAGGTTCACTACTTCCCCCCGTCGGGAAAGCCTAGTAATGAAGTATATGTCCTCCACCTCTATAGTGAGGGACATCCCATCTATCTAGAAGGACTCAGAGTCTGGATCCCAGTAATCCACCAGCATCTGCAATAGTCTTGGTTTGGCCCTCAAGCCACCAAGACACCAAAACTTATAGAGTCCACATGCACATAGAGCTTGTTGAGCCATTAGATCAGCCCTTACTTCCTCCTCTACCTCACCATATTCACGCTCTCTCCATTCTAGGACCATCCTGCACAAAAAATTGCAAGTTTTCCCACTAGATTACTTGAAAAACCTCATGCGCGGCCGCATATGCGACTGTTTTCCAAACAGCCACGTATGTACGCGGGTTTGAGGGCCTTTTCCGCGTATATCCAGCCCTATATGCAGAAAAACCCTTGATTTTTGCGTGGGCCACAACGCCCTTTTTAGTTTGGTCTAGAAACCTTAAATAACAATGGAATTTAATAAAAATTGCATCAAAATGAAAGGGAAGAGCATGGGTAAGTACCTGGAAGAAACGGTAGTGGATTCCGCCGGCTGGATTTCCCGGAATTTGCTGTTGAAAATCTGAGCTCAATTAGGTAAAAATTTCAAATGTTTTATAATATTTTGAATTGTTTACTATTTATAGAAATTTTTCAAATTTTTGAAAATTTTTACCCCTTTTCCTATAGTTTGGACAGTTTCTAATAATTTTGGACCGTTTTTGACCTAACTCATGATGTAGGAGGCTTTTTTCAGTGCCGTTTCAGCCGTTGGATTGACCCGTTCATGCCGATCTCAGGTATCATGTCTAAACTAGCATATAGGTTAGGTTTCATCACTATTTGCATTTTGCATGACCTTATGACCTTTTCATCATAACCTTAGGTACGAACCCACTCTATTATGTCACCGAACCTTCTTGTTGTTTTAGAAGTGGCATGATATGAGTGGTAGAGCTTGACCTTACATGGGTACCCTAGTTTGTGCCTTATTTGCATTTGGTGTCCATGCTGACGTTTTGTCCTTTAGGGTGTGGGAGTCCGTTGTATAGTACTGCCATGACATTTCGCAAGAGCTTCATACTCCTCTTGATCTTTTGGTGGCCTATTCCCCTCAGGACTCCCTTATGTCAAGTTGTGATTGCATTATCATGAGCTTTTCCTACCTTATTGAGCTTTATGCTGGCTTCCCTAACATTGCGCTGCAGCCATATAGCCCGATCTTGTCTCATGTCTAGCCATGCAGAGCCATTTTATATATCCTTTGCAGCTTGATTCCCTTTTTACCGGGAGGGGATTTTCCCTCGAGTGTCGATATCCTACACATGTGTCCTTGCATTGAGCATAGGTATGTTCCACTGCTTGGAACTAGTTTGTTTTCCCTTATGACACTTGTCTCCTCCTAGTCTGTAACTATAAAGCAATTTTATTCTTTTTCAAGCTTTTTAAATATTTGAAAAAGTCCAAAAAAATTAAAAAACCAAAAATATGGACAAGGAAAGATGTTATCTTTGGCAGCTGTCGAGTCGTGTCGCCTTCGAACAGAGCACTGTATATCACATCCATTGGTTGGATTTATAGTTTGACTTTAGGAGATGTACTTGTTTGTCTGAGTTTATCTCCACCGACTGGTTAAGCTTCCAGTCCCCATGGAGCCTCTATCGATGCCTCCTGTGTCGGAGAGATGTCCCAATTTGTATATCGAGTCTATGCTGCCTTTATTCAGTCACCATTTTCCGTTATGCTCTTGTTCGTAGGAAGTTGAAGCCTGAGTCGACCATTCCTTAGTTATCTTGACTTTGAATGTCGACCATTCCCGGTACAGTTACTGGTTCATGCACCTTATGATTGAGTCCTTCCACATTATACAACTTTGCTGAGTACCTTGTGTTGGATGATGGGGGATGCCTTAATTCCCTCTTTCCAGCGGATTTCATCCCATCGAATTCAGATCATTTATTCTGGGATTGAAATCTAGAGTCATTTTGAGTGCCTTGAGACTTGCAGTCATCAGTGGCAGGTTCTCTCGCCATCGACAGTCTTTGGGAATACATCAATGTCCCTTGATCGACGGATCCTCTCAAGTGTTCGACCTCAACACATTTATTCACACTTGTTAGTTTTCACTCTAGTACCTTGATTCCCATTTTCATTATCGGTGGGTGATCTCGTGTCTATTAATGGTATACATCAATGACCGGTAATCAGATGATGGACTACTATGTTCGACCTCGACACCTCTATTCACATAGTAGGACATGTACTCGTAGCGGTTTGTGTAGAAGACCTTCCAGATTGGTGGCATCTCTTATATGCTACCTCCTTGATCGTGCCAGTGTTCATGAGATTTCAGCTCTCGTGACTTGATTCCAGTATATGTCAGACATTTCCAGCTGTTATGGAGATCTTGATCTATTATATCTTCAACTCTTATGGAGATCATGGTGCCTTTTATATCTTCATCATGGAGATTCTGATCTATGTATATTGTATGTGGCGATGACCACTTATGTGATATCTTGTATCATGCCTATTTATGGCCATTGTACTCTTATGTATCCGGGACTACTATATGTATTTGCAGTATGTGCAGAGTTGTATCATTGTACTATGTTGATTGGGTGGCTGGTATTCCATTTGGGATCCTTCATCACTCCACTTCTGAGATGGACTTATAATGTATTTCGGCCATCGTATGACCCCTCTGACCTCACACATTATGGGGCATTTGTTATAGCTGATTTTACCACTTCAGGTGAATCACACTGTGTATGGCCTTCCCCTGTCCCTCTGTAGATTCCTTAGACCCCTTGGACCATTTTTTGTCCTTTGATGTTTCCTTGACCATCCCTAAAAACATGTGAAAAATGATACATGTGACTTTTAAACCCTTAATCGCGTATATACGCGGGTTTGACCACTAAAACCGCGTACGTCGGGATGTGTACAAAATTCAAATCCTTTTGGAGTTTTCCTTGACATGGATCCGACTCACTTGACTCCTAGCCTTCCCTATGCCTTGAGATTGCTCGGATTTGACCTTTCATTACCCCTTTGAAAAGCTATATAAGGAACTCTATGGTACATTGAAGGCATATGAGAGAATTGAGAGCAAAGAAACTATCATTCCATTGTTGCCAGAACTTATGCTTGAGTCTGCATCCCTTTGTTCCTTGGAGCACTTTGGTGTTCTTCCCAAGATTGCCTTTTGATTGTGAGATTTCTATCGAGAGATGGAGGATTGAGGTGGTGGAGGCCCAAGTGGGGGATTCAGTTTCTCCGATTCGCAGACGTGCCAACAGAGGTTGTATCCATTGTAATCTCTGATTTCATATTAATAGAAATATATTTTCCTGTCCAATAATGTGTGTTTGAATGAATATTTTATCCATGGATGTTTTCAAATGCTTATACATTGTTGATTATATATGCTAGAATAGATCTAACACCAATATATATAGTATGCTTGTATTGTTTACTTGTTGTTGAGGAAGTAATCTATCAATTCAAGCTGAAGTTGGAAAGCTCAACGGGGATCTACTTCAACCGTCTGGAATAAGGTACGAGGTCTGATCCTTTAGTGTTAGATATTTAATTTCTATTGCATATTGGAAATGATTGATTTCTGGAGTCAAGTTGTCTGTTGTGGTACCCCAAGCCATAGGAATTTCTCTTCGTAACAATCTTCTTTATGCTATAAAGGGCAGCAATCAGATGTCTTGGTTCCTTCTTTTCTCCCCACTTCTTCCTAAAACCATATTGGAATTCGCTCAGAGTTTTATATGAATCATCATCTAGGTCGAGGTACCACTCTTCAGAATTATCTTCTAAGGATAAAGCAAAGAGCTTCATTTTGACATCGTCATGGTCATGGGCAACATCATTGCAATAACTGACCAGGTGCTTTTCAAAATTTCGAAGGTGAGACTTGGCAGTGATGGCATTATTGCCATGAAATATGGGGAGATTCTTGATAGAATCTTTTGGAATGGCATGGGGAGCACCTATTATTTGAGAAAAGTCAAGGGGTTTGAATAATTCCATCATTTCTTGAGATTGGTGAACATGACTCTCTACAAATAAGTGATGGATATATGAGAGGGATTGGTCTCCTAAATTTTCAAGGTTTCTACAAGAAGTCCGCCTATTCAATATTTCCCTAATAAACTTTTCAGGATTGGGGAGATGATTGAATAATTGATGGCGGTTTCTTCGGGTAGAGATTCTTGGAGGGATGTTAGACAGTGGAGTCGCCAGATGGATCGAGTTTTAATTTTTATGTTTTTTAAAGAAAAGATCAATCAATTTTTTTTTATCTTTTTAGTTGTTTAGAAAAAGTTAAGCTAAGTCGTACTTGGGAATAAAAATATTTATCCTTGGCAACGACGCCAAAAAGTGTTGCCGCCTTTCACACACCTAGGGGAGGCGTGGCAGAAATCTTCAAACCACTTGGTGTGTCCTTGGGGGCAAGTATCGAGTCAAGGTTGTCACCTTGTTTTTGTCTCCTCTATTTAGGCTCAACTCCTAATGAAGCCAAGGGGGGTAGACCCTATTAAGTTACTAAGGAAAAAATATTTATTATGATGACGGCATCAAAAAGTAAGTGTTTTAGGAGTTTTGATTTAACAATTGTAAACACCAAATAACATGATGAGATAATCACAAGTAAGCACGAAAATGACACCTAATCACATATAGATTGAAAGAAATAAACAGTTGACTAGTGCCTTGAAAATGGAGTCAAAAATTAATTAAGAGTGCTTGCAAGTGTTGGAATGAATGTTTTGCAATTGTATCTTGGTTAGTTTTAAATTAATGTGAAAAGATGAGTAAATTAACTTAGGCGAGGGGACTCCAGATATACCCAGGGGGTACTTGGAGTATGTCCAAAACTAAACCTTCACGGCTACCCGCAAGGAATATGTGGGATGAATGGAGTCTCTGAGACTGTTGTTCATAATGCACCCGAAGGTGTAACAGAGATTGGCGCCCCGAGGTCACTTTTCAGGAGTTCCCGCTTCCTTTGGGTATTTTGCCACCATAACGGTTTGATCGAGGCGTTGGATTTTTGCTTGAGGTGGTTAATTTGGGGAGAGTGAATCCTAATTATTCTATTCACTCGCGTTGCTTTTGATGCAGCTTGACTGATCAGACGAACCACAGCCAAGTGCAGAGCATACACACCGGAGTTTTGTCAATTTTAGTAAATTTTAAGAGTGTGTTTTTGTTAAAAAAGAAGACCCTCCAGGAATCTCTTTCGGTCCAAGTGGACCTCAATCAGGAAATCAAGGAGGGGTTATTTATATTGCTTGCATGTGAAAAATAACAAGGAAAATGGAATAAGAGATACACAACACCGGTTTTCTAATTAGTCCTACCATGCATCTTTTTCCCCTTGTGGGTCAATCGGGAAGTCGTGGGGTAAGTAGTATGATTAATTTTGAATTGAAAATATGGAATAATGCAAAATGTTATCAAAGTATACAATCCTTCATGTCAAGACTAAACTAGAACAAAAAAAGGGAAAAAAGCAAAAAAGTGAAACAAACGCGGATCTCCCTTGGGGGATGGGGAGCGGGATCGAAAGAGCCTACTCGAAATGATTCCCTTTTTATTATTATTGGTTACAATATCAGAAAACTAAATTATGCACTTTGGTCCTTGTTATCGGGGATCCAAAGGCTTACAAAAAGCTTGTAACAAGCTGAAATAAAATCACAGTGGTGGGGGAAGCCTCCTGGAAGCTCCGATTCGCCCAAGAGTTGGAAAATGGGCATAGTTTCCTTCTCTTTTTTTTTTAACCTGCTAACAAACAATGAGAAATTAAAATCAAATTTTCCCGAAAACACTTTGAAAGTGTTTCGGGTCACCACACAAATTAGCAAAAAAAACTAAGTAAAATTGTAAAAAAAGGGCTAATCTAGTTTTTCAAAAATGAACCAAGGAAAGCAAGCTTTCCTTGGGATCTTGGCTTGCTGTTTGGGAAGCCAAAGAGATATGCAATTTTCTTGCAGAATATAAAATTTTAAAGAACATCAAGGGAAACTACCTTATTAGCAAGCTACAAATTTCCTTTATAATGCTTGCAAAAAAGAGGGTAATTTCAGCTAGATCTCTTCAAATATAACTTTGTATGCAGAAAGGAACTGAGATCTAAACTTAAGAAAGGATATTACTAACTAGATCTATATGTGATTTTTTTAATGAGACATATCTAAGCAATAATTTTCTTAAATAGTAACCAATTTGAAGAAAATTTAAGATTTCTAAGGAGGAAGAGGAAAAGAGAAGTGCATGTTGCTGAAGCAGATCTGCAAAAGAAACTTGTTAGTGAAGCACTGAGGGGAAAAATATTCGCAATATTTGTTGGAAAAACAATGGAATCAAACTTGAACCACAACTCTTCCAATCACGACAAACCTGTAAGCTAAACAACAAATCTTGCAAACATAACCATTAAATCTGAAGATACATATGAGAAGTAGATGATATAGCATGAAAATAATCTTATTTAGCTTGCAAATATTAGCTCATTCAAACATATATAGAAAAATAGGAGTAAGTAAGCTTACTTACAATGATCTATTCTTATGATTCCAATAATCATTCAGGCAGACAATAGTTTAATGCAAAAAGTTGACAAAAAATAGCAGTTCACCTCAAAAGCAACATGATAATGATGATCCACACATGAAAACTACTCCACAATTTAGCCTCCAAAGCTTCTCTCTATTTCAAAAACTAATGATCAATACAATATTACAATATCAAGCCCTTCAATCCAGCTCTAACTAACTTGGAAGAGGTAATGGCTGCTTTATTTATAGCAAAAACAGGAGATCCAGCCCAGGGGGCGCAAATCCCAAGGAGAGAGAGACTGCAGCTGCATGTGGGGTGAATCTAGGCCCGATCTGTGTCTAACTAAGCCTGATCTGAGTCTCATTGAGTGCAATGTCAATCGGAGAGCTGATCTTCCTAACACATCAACCTGTTGACTGAAGCATCCACCAAAACTTAACCAGAAGAGCCCACACATGTGGAGGAGAGAAGGAGGGAACAATTCCCAAGATTGCATGCTGTGGTGCACTCCTAGATCAACCCAGATCACCTCCTTCAGTTAAGGATTTGTCAGATCTAGTCAATCCCAAGCCGATGAGACTGATTTCAATCAAATTGGAGAAAATCCCAATGATTTAGGATTTTGAATTCTCTCCATTAATTAATTAATTTATCAATTAAATAATCAATATTTGATTTTTAGGGATTTTTGACCTGAGTGATGGAAATTCACTCAAAACTTAGAAAAAGTGGGTATATGGGTTCACATGGTGCTATAAGCTTGAAAATGAGCACCCCCATGACTGAAACTGATTATTGAGCCCACATTTATTACAAAACCAATTTTTCCAATTAGACTATTAAAAAATAGCCTAAGTTCTGTGGAAAAATTAAAATTTAAAAAACTTAAAAAAAAATAAAAATCTAGGGGGACATAGACATGTTCATATGACTCGACCATGATGCCTAGCATGTTTATACATTGACACATAGACTCTAATAACCTCAATAGGCCTAAATTCCAAGCCAACCACCCCAACTTTTGAGGTATTGAGTGAAAAGCTCAGAAATTATCAGTCGTTTATTCAACAACCAATAATAACCAAGGGAAAAAACACTCTGGGATGATTGGATTGACAAATAAAGTCTAATAGACCGAATGTTTTACAGACACTATCATGCTAGAACATTTTATTACAACTCCCCCATGGGGTATGAACATGTGATATAGTACAACAAGCACTTCCCAGAAGCAATTCGGAAGGTCTTCTGAAGTCCGAACAAATCATCTTTATCCGGTTCACCAGGCTCACTTGATAAAAAAACACTAAGTACAACTTAGGTGGTAACATGACCCCATGGTTTATACTTAAATATATGGACACCAAACCTCGATCCAACACAAGCTGTGCCGTTGGCAGTCCCGATATGGGTGCACCTTCCCCATTTACCTCTCCACTGCTGGAACCCGAAGATTCTGGAAACCATTGGCAACACCCTTGGGAAACACATAGACCGTGCAGAGAGTAAAGACCAGTACTCTTGTGCGAGAATCTGCATGGAGGTGGATCTGGAACTAGGGCTTCCAGAATCAATCAATTTAATGGTCTCAGATTGGTCACACATCCAAGAACTGGACTACAAATAACTCCCATTCAAATGCAGGTATTGCCATGAACACAGACATTTCACGAGATACTGCAAGAAGAAGGCTGAAGAAGAGATAGAGAAAGATTAATGGATCTAGGCTCAAAAATCTGCCCCGATAAGGACAAATAGTAGGAAAAAGGGGAAAGAAACGTTAGGGGGATCTGATGTGCTAGAAGTAAGACATGAACAAGAGAAGGGACACAAAGACCAACCAAGGCCAGAAATGGAGGAAAACCCTTTTGAAATTCTAGGGGAACCAGAAGACAACACTGAAACAACACCGGAGGAGATCGAGCAACAGCCCCCTCCATTAGCTACCGAGAAGGAAATGACAGACGCACCCCAACCGAGATCTCCAATTGGGATCTTCTCCTCGCCTTCCTACGCTGAGGTAGCAAGGAAAAAAACTCTGGAACCCTCAGGGTCATCGGATGATGAGTCATTTGAGAAGCCATAAAAAAAACAACAGGGAGGAAATCCAGTAGGGAAGCTAGAGAGGAAGAAGCAGCGAGGAAAAAAATGCAGGGTAGCCAAGCTACAATTGAAATTTCAATGGGGAGAAACACCAAAACAAGGCCTCCCAAGGGAGGTTCAACCAACCCAATCTCAGTAAATGATGCGGCTGGTATATTAGAATTACAGAGGGCTGGGGAATCCTGCGAAAGATGAAGCAGTAAAAGACCTTCTGAAAATAGAAACCCCAGAGATCCTCATGCTCCAAGAGACTAAGATAGAAGGGGATTCCCTCCTTCAGATTAGTAGTAATAAGTGGAAGAAAAATGCAGGGAAGGCCATCAGTGCTAGAGGCTCCTCCGGGGGTCTAGCAACGTTGTGGGAAGATGAGGAGTTCACACGCAAAAGCTCCTTTGATACTCAGCATTGGATCTACATCAATCTCCACCATAAAACAAGTAATCTCATCCTTTCTCTCTTTAATTTGTATGTCCCTGTCCTGTAGGAAGAAAAGAAAGAGTGTTGGCTAACTCTAGTAGATTTCATAGAAATATACACCCCTCATAAAATAATAGTTGCGGGAGATCTAAATCTGATTTTAGAATCTAAAGAAAACAGGGGAGGGAACAACAATAAGGATAAAATGCTCCCCTTGGTTGAGGACCTCATGCATCAGTGGGATCTACTAGATATCAAACCAAACCGAGGACTGTTTACATGGAAAAATAACAGAGTTGGGTCAGATCATATAGCTGCCTGTTTGGACCGCTTCCTGGTTCAAAGTTCATTGCTAGATCAGAGGGTGATCTCCTCTAAAACTCTCCCAAAGCTGAAGTCAGACCAAAAACCCATCCTACTTCAGCTAGAAGAAGAAGAGAACTTGGGGCCCATCCCCTTCAGGTTCAACCCTCTATGGATTGAAAAGGAAGGGTTCAAGGAAATAGTAAACTCAGCTTGGTCTACCCCAGTGAGAGGGTCCCCTCCTTTGTGTGGGAGCATAAATTAAAACCCACGAAGGAAACTTTGAAGGAATGGATTAAGAATCCCATCAAGAACCCAACTACCCAAAGAAAGGAGACTACCCAGATTCTTGAAAATATTCAAATAGATTTCGAAAAGAAAGACATCACCAGAGCAGATTTGGAAGAAGAACAAGAAACCCAAGCAAAAACGTTTCTCTCTTTCCGCCAAGAAGAAGAGTTCTTGAGGCTGAAATCTCGATGCTTGTGGCTAAAAGTAGGAGATCGTAATACATAATACTTCCATAGAAAATGTATAATCAGGCTGTGCAAGAATCATATCTCCGAAATCACCATATCAGATGGGACCCTCCTCAAAGGCCAAGACCAAATAAAACTTGCAGCTGAATCTCATTATCAATTTCTGTTTAAAGATAACAATGAAGGAAATGAGGGTGTCTCCGCAGATTTTCTTTCCCACATTCCTCTCCTTGTCAACAAGGAATATATTTCAGCCCTCTCAAAGCATTTTACAAAAGAAGAAATATGCAATATAATTTGGGCAATGGAACTTGACAAGGCCCCTGGGCTGGACAGCTTCTCAGTTCACTTTTACCGCTAGTGCTGGGACATCATTAAAGTGGATTTCTTGAGAATGGAAAAATCCTTTCAGCAGAAAGCGAAGGCGGGTGGAATCACTAATTCCACCTTTGTTGCGCTGATCCCCAAAAAGTGAATCCGAGCACCTTTAAAAGATTCAGGCCAATCTCCCTCTATAACTCATCCTACAAGATACTAGCAAAATTACTGGCAAATAGAATCAAACCTCTCCTTGGGAAACTCATCTCTCCCATCCAAGGAGGCTTCATCAAAGGGAGACTTACGATAGACAATGTAATCCAGGTTCAAGAAGCTATCCCGTCGAGTTTCCACTGGAAGGAGCAAGGAATGATTATTAATCTAGACATGGCGAATGATTTTGACCGGGTAAAACACTCATTCCTTTTCAAAGTTCTTCTCTCTTTCGATTTCAGCTCTAATTTTGTCAGTTTGATCAAAGCTTGCATAACAAAACCGTGTATAGCTCCATTGGTAAACAATAGACCAACCAATTATTTCCAGGCCATGAGGGGAATTAGGTAAGGCTGCCCCCTCTCCCCTTTTTTGTACATTTTAATGGTAGATGCATTGAGCAGAAAGTTAGATGCAGAGAAGAAGGTCGGGACTATCCCAGGCATAAGGATAGTAAAAGGCATAGAGCCTATAAATCACTCACTCTTCGCTGATGACTCTCTGCTCCTCGGGGGAGCTTCCTTAATGATATCCAAATCCTTCTCCAGAATGATTCAATACTTCTGCAGTATAACCAGAGCACTCATCAATAAAAGAAAGAGCACAGAATATGGCTGGAACACATAACAAAATGTCATACAACGAATTGCAAACAGTTTGGGCTTCTCGCGCTATGCCAATTTGGATAAAATTAAGTACCTGGGGATTCCCATCACCTTGGGTCCTAACAGAGCTTCTTTGTGGAATGATGTTATGAATAAGCTAAGATAAAAAATTAAGGCATGGGGATGTCAATGGCTCAACAAAGCTGACAAGTTAACGTTAGTAAAAGCAGTTCTCTCTTCTCTACCAGTCTACCAAGCTTCTTTTATTCTAGCACCGAAATCAATTATGGATCAATTCTCAAAGTTAATCCGAGAATTCTTATGATAAGGAGGTAAAGGAAACCAAAATGAAATTCCACCTTATTAAGTGGGACAACCTCAAGCTTCATCTCACTGATGGTGGCCTTGAGATTCAGGATCCAAGATTAGCAAACCTGGCACTTGGAGGAAAAATTCTGTGGAAACTCCACACAGACAACAAACATCTAGTTAGTAGAATAGTAAGATTAAAGTACATGAAAGGAGAGTCCCTGCGCAGTCGTTAGGAAATAAATTACCAAAATGGGACTGTCACTTGGAATTTATGCAAGAGGAGCCACACTTTTTTTTAAAATAGTCTTTTTAGAATTCCTGGCAGAGGAAACAAGATGTTGGTGTGGACAGATAGCATCATGGGGAAGATCCTCTAGACACCATGGAGGGAATCAATTACATTGGAAATTGGTTGAAGCTGCGTGGGGTCTCCACGCTGGCAGACATTTCAAGTTTGGACGTTAATGGTGGATGGCTCGATTGGTCTCTCCCATGTATTCCTGATCAAGATGAAAATAAAAAAATGCATTTCCTTATTGCACTCACTGATCTGTCCCCAGTCCACTTGCAATAGGAAGATCGTTGGGGATGGGGAAAAACAGGTACATACACTGCTGCCCAAGGATTTTATTCTCAGCAAAAAAATCATGAATTGGGTCTTCCAGCAGATATGTGGAAACGTGTCTGGGATCAAGGCAACCCTCCAAATTTAAATTTCTTTTTTTGGATTTTGATGAATAAAAAGGTATTAACTAGAGAGAATCTAGCAAAGCGTGGCATCATTAGACCCCATAGATGCATACTGTGTTGCAGAGAACCAGAAACCAACAAACACTTGTTTCTAAACTGTAAATTCGCGTGGGAGGTGTGGTCACTCATTATTCTTGGTCTAAATGTTTCAGTCCTGGGGAATACATCAATGCTAGCACTATATTCCACTTGGAAAATGAGATATCCTCACCCAATTCATGGTAAGTCTGTGTGGAGAGGAATCTAGGAGGCTATACCCAAGTACGTGTGTTGGAGCATCTGGCTGGCCAAAAATGATAACATTTTTAACAATGTTCAACAACAACCATTGAAGGTGGCTGCAAAAGCCAAAGCATTTCTCATTGAAATGGCTGGAGTTCAATCTTTAAAGAAGGGGCATTCCTTCCTTCTGGATGAAAACAAATGTATGGGTACTTACACCTTCAGAGACTGGAATAAGAATCCAGTTAGGCCAAGCATAACCCCAAAATGGCGAATAAGAGATTCAGAATCTAAATTTCAGATTTGGTGGAGGACTCAGGGGAAAGATTCGATCTTCTTTGATGGTGCCTCCAAAGGAAACCCAGGGAGGGTAGGAGCTGGCGAGGTTTTTTTACTCCGTGGATGGTAAAAGTGTTGATAGCTTCATTTGGGGCCTTGGTCATAAAACCAACAACCACACAGAAATACTAGCCCTATTAAAAGCTTGCCAGATTGCTTGGGAGAAAGGGATCAAAGACATTCAAGTATTCGGAGAATAAAAAATCTTGATAAAGACTCTATCCTCAAATGCCCCATTCAATGATCCACTGCTCAACAAAGTCTTACAAATATTGAGATCAGTGATGTACTACTTCTCTTCGCATATTTTTTATCATATTTTGCGTGGGATAAATAAGGAAGCTGATGTAAAGGAAAATGAGGGATGCTTACTGAATCAAGGAGTCCTGAGGGTAAATGAAGAAGAAGCCCATTGGGCTTCCATTCCGTAGACTGGTGGAATTTGTTTGGGGCTGATAAGAAGTCTTCTAAGAGACTGAAGATTGTTTCTAATAATGGCTGATTCAGAGTAATCCCAGCCCCATTCTTTTTATAAAATCTCATAACCGTTATAGTTAAAAAAAACTACTATTCTTTGAGGGCATTTGATGATGAATGCCTTGGTTATATGTGGGTTGAGCACTAAAAATATGTATGGACTTATTCTTTGAGGGAATATGGTTTTGGATGACCTAAACATGTGTGAAACAATTATTTGTTTAGGAAAAATAACTAAGTGGATAATAGTCTGACGTATTGTCAAATGATAAGTAATTGTGACTATGAAAATGATGTCAACATTGGTAAAAATATGAGTACAGTTATATTATGATGAATGAAAAGTCATGTGATGTTATCAACAAAGAATGATTGATGTGCAAATGAAAGATGATGTTATAGTAAATGAATGTTGACAAAATTTTATGTGATATCTAGCATGTGATCTAATGGTCTGTTGAGTGTGATAGGAAAGGCAAGAACATGAGACTAAAGAAGACGTCATTATACAAGGAATCTAGTTGAGTAGAAACTTATTGCAGGTGATATCCACCTAAGTTTATGTTATGTTTAATTATGCAATAAGATATGATGTGCATGGACTCTGGTTGAGTCAAAAACCTTCGACAATTGATGTCGATTTGAGGTTCATATTGTGTTTGAAATATTCTTTATAAGATTTGATGCACATAAGGTATGATGTGCATGGGATATGGATGAGTCTAGAACCTTCGACAATTAATGTTAATTTGGTGTTCATATTATGATTGAAATCTTGTTTATAAAATTTGATGCACACGATGTTTTATGTGCAGATGATGGGATTGTGATTGCCAATTGATCCACATGAGGTGATGAGGCTAGAAAATTATACTTGTAAGTCTAACAATTGGATGCTGCAATGAGCTTTGAATAGAGTGAGGAAAAATACGGTTCATCACATGCGTGTGCCATGAGGGTAGGCCGCGAGTTGGTTGTTAACGAAGATTGTACTGGGGGGTGCACAATAAAGATTCAGACTTATTCCCTAGGAACCACCTGGCATTCTATAGGGTAGGATGATTGATGTAACATTGGCTTAGCTGTCATACCAACTCTCTGCATGTGGGAGTTATCAAAAGGGCATGTGAGAAGCATAACACATTGATAATCCTGGTCGCGAAGAGAATGCAACAGTAATTCACATCAACTTTGAATCGAAGGGATTAATAAAATGCTTATAAAGAATTTTAGTAAAATTCTTGTAAGTTAAAGAAATAAAAAAATAAAATAATAAAAATAAATAGATGAATAATATAAATATATTGTGAAATGAAGCTAAATAAAACTAAATAAAACTAAATTGAGAAAACAATTAAAATAGTAAGTTAATGAACTTGAACTAAAGTAAAATCCTAACTAATCGAAAAAGAACCAGAGAACCTATGATAACTAAAAAGTGTGTGGGTAAATAAAATTAATTAATTAATGAGTTAAGTAAACTGAAGAGTTAACTGAAAGTGGTGCATGGGATGCATAAGAATGAACGGAAATGTTAATAAAAGCAAAAAGAGAGTAAGAGCTTAGGGGCTTTTGACCTCCCATATTTTTGAGCACTTTGTGGCTTTGAGGCGACTGTGGTTGAGGGTGAGGTTCAATACAACGCGAGAGAGGTTGGGAGCCTCCTAACAACAGCCTGATGTCGTACTTCCTTTGCTAACCAAGTATTGTCCGCCCTGTTGATCTCGGGGGACCCAGGAAAAGGAGAGTACCCGTCAGGGCATGGTAGTAAGAAACTGATGGACTCGACATGATTGACAATCCAATGACTACAGTGGATTTCGACGACAAAACAACCTTCGACTTTGTCCTCAACCGTTAACGACTAGCGATGAGCATGTATGTTAAAGTTATTGAAATTGTTATTATTACGCATGAAAATAGAAATGGACGAATCTAAAAGAATGTAAATCGATCTGTTTAAATTTGATAATGTACATATATATGTGACTTAAGAAAGAAGGAAAAGAAAAAAAAATGGTGCTCTTAACTTGGTTTTTCAGATCTATATTTTATTATATGCATGCATATTAGTATTTTAGTTGGAACCCTTGGAGGGTTGTTACATATGGTATTAGAGCGAGGTTCAAATGCTTGGAAATGAGGGCTCTTAGTATGCTTGTCTTCATTAAACAATTTATTATTGGTCATTACTTATATATATATATATATATATATATGTGTGTGTGTGTGTGTGTGTGTGTGTGTTGTTTCCATCTATACGTTCTGATTTTAGAAAAAAATACACATATATGCTATAGCAATGCACGTTGTTTGTATCTCAAATATTGATATACACATGCTGTTCGATTTAAAAAGAGGATGTAAAGAGGTTGTTTCGATCTTAGAAAACTAGTGTATATATATTCAAGGATTTGCTATTCAATTCCCACATACGCATGTCCTGGGTGAGTTGGTTTTAAATAGAAAGACATGGAGTTCCTTTAATAAACTTGTCGATCTAGTGGTGTAAAATATGTAGACCAAATTTATTAGTTTTCGAGTGAATTCACATGGACCCAGTCATTAGGGGTGTAGAAATTGTTTAATTAAATAACATATACCCATTATCTAGTTTTAAAATCATGCCACTGACAATTCATTCGAGATCGACGACTCAATTGCTGTCAACCAATATTGAATCATGTTATCACTAGTTGTGAGGGATCATCTGTGGAATCATCGTTAGTGCTGCCTTGGTTGAATGCTATTGATTTTGATGATGGATCCAAGTCCACATGCAGTATTAGAGATAACCAACAATGAGCGATTCCAACCAACTAACAATAAGTTTATTTCCCCTTCACTATCAATAGCAATGATCACTAAGTGGGGCTAGCTGTGAGGGGCGTATACATCTATGATATTTTCTTGTAGTTGCACTACAAACAAATTCCAGATAGAGAGGATTTATGTTTATGGTTGGATCTGTGTCAACGAGGAACCCTAGATCCTGGCGTAGATAGGAAATGTCATAGTTAATTTCTCACACCAACTCTCTGCACTCAATCCAAGCTTATCGACCCCCTTTAAACCATTGTTTCCATACTTGACACCTCACACTACCTCATGACTTCACCTCTATGAGCATTACTCCTCTGCCTTAGCTAGAACTCACTTTATCTTTAGAATTGATTAAGGTAATCATGAACTGTTGATGAATTACCAGAGGACCTAGGAAGTTCTTATACTCTGTGTACTTAGCCCGAATACTTATCCCGTGGACCACCTGTTGATTCCTGGAAAATACTGGGTACCAACAGTAGGGATTCTCCCCAATAACCGTTCCCAATTAGATCGTTTATCGTTTGGTGTGGGGAATCCTTCCAGTCAGCGGCCCTGCTACCGTAGAATTAAATGAAGGTTTAATTCCATTTTATTGGTTGTGGCTTGGTACACCATTTATGTGTGTGTGTGTGTTTATGTTTTATGAATGATATGCAAGTGTATAGATTAAATGCAAGTGACAAGAGAACAAATACCTCACAATGTTATGTGTAGGTTCTTACCTTCCGTCTTATCCCCTTTGTTCCCAAATCACTGAAAGCAATGAACAATTAATCTAACCTAGTCTATCTAACCTATCCCCAGGGAGCAAGATTATTATTTGTATGAGTAATGTACTACATTTTATGCACAAAGAATTTTACAGGTAGATAATATATTTCAGAATACATAAATACAACAGAAAAGATAACCTAGAGATAACTTAGTGTTTGTTAAAGCATTCATTACTCATTTACTACATAAGATTCATCACATGGAAATGAAACTATTCACACATAGAAATAGTTCAACAGTTAGAAAGATCTCACAGGTTTGTATAGTAAGCTAAAATTGAAATAGTTCTTTATTCAACAATCTACATAGCATGCATTTGAAGCTCAGGCAGCCCCTTCTCTAGCAAAAACTTCGGTCCTCTTTATTATAACAAGAAATAGTTCTTCTTACAACAAGAATTTTCACATGAGAGCTATAAAAGTCCCTCTCCTATTCAACTCTACCTATATTTATACATTTCAAGAATTACTTTTGGTCTCCCCGCCCTTTGGGCTTCCTCAAATTCCGGTTACAAAAAAGTTTGTCTTCTAGCATGTTCACTAATAACATAGGATAAATAAAAATATTACAAATAAATTTCCAAGTGCATATGGGACAAAACCACTCAGGTTGGCCCATTCAACTCATTTATGAATTGTTTCCACGCCATAGCATCTGAAGCAATGGTTCCAAAATCTGTTGGTTCTAAGAATATGACTGTGACTTCATGCTTGGAAATTTGAGTCTTTATATCAACCACCCTTGCTGGAATAAATCAAAGATGTTCTTCCAAAAGGAAATTACTTACTGCAGCTTGAGCAATCACACCTTTTATTACTTTTTCATTTAAGCTTTTAATTAGTTTTATACCAAGTTCATCCTCCAGCCTATCATGCAGGTGCTTCATGTGTTCTTCATGGGCTGGAAACTCCTGTAGCCTTTTTGTGGATGATGGCTGGAATTTATTATGAGTTGTCAACACCTTCTTATAAAATTCCTTGCATTTGTCTGATTTCCTCTCGACTGCCTCTATTAGTTTCTCAACAGCTCTGTTACTGAAATTCATGAGATCATACTCGAGCTATAGCCTCTATGGATTCTTCACTGGTGCATTTTTCTGAGGCTCTTTATTTGTCTCCAACCATGCCAGTTGTTCTTGTATGGTATCTGCAATGTCATGAGTCTCATCTTTGAATTCAACAACTATGACTGAGATCTCCTCCAGTCTAGCTTCTACTTGCTTAATTTTGAAGGCCTCTTCCGTGAGCTTGACCCGTACTTGATATATTTTACCTCTAAGTAAGAGGGCATGTTCTTTTAGAGGCATTATATCCATCTTTCGTTCATTGGATGCCTTCAACAATACTTCCAAGGAACTATTTTGGGCTTCTAGTTTCGTAATTTGGGCGTTATAATGCTCTGTTTGTTGATCAACTGTGGATTTCTATGCTTCCATCTCTGCACACTTGCTCTCTAATTTCTACTTCTCCCTATCAAGGGTCATGTTTTATAACTTCAATGTATCCTGTTCTTCTCCTAGCATTTGGTAGTCCTGCTGAAGACTCTCATAGTTTGAAAGAGTGGCTTCATATTTTCTATTTGACTCTCGACCCAATTTTTCCTCCTTTCTTAAAACCTCCTTCATCTCTGCAATTTTACCGTTATACTGATCAATGGTTTCTATAAGTTTACTAATATTATGGGCATTTGCATGTGCAGTTGATTTAACTAAGGAGGCCATTTGTTTCAGGTCTTCCTCTACATCTTTTACGACCGTCTTCTCTGTCATTGTGGTGATCTCAAGTTGGATTCCCATCTTTAAAGTCTTTTTTGTTCTCCACACAATGGAATTTCTTTTGGGATCAAAAAATACATTTTTCAGGCACGCCACATCATGCTGTTTGGATGGGGTAAATGGAACCAACCCCAATTCAACCATAGGGAGATGTACTCCCATAAGTATACTACCTGAAGTGGAAGGGAGGTTCTCAGTGCTGTCCTAAGCAGGATCTTGTCCCTGATTTTTATTATCTAGCTCTTCCTGGTCTTTATTCCTTTGTTCTTCTATCACCTTTCCCTAGTTTTGTGCTTGCTGCTCTGGATTTTGAGCTTCTTGAGCTATTGATATTTCCAACTCTGCAATCTTCTCTTTGATAGCTTCTTCTTTCTTTCTATGTTCTTCTTCTTGCTCCTTTCTGGTAGCTTCTTCTTTTTATTTTCTTTCAGCTTCTTGTTCCTCCTTTTTTCGCTGGGATTCTTCAGCTAAAACGTTTCTTGCACCTTATGCCAGTCTATGGGCAGTCTCTTCTTTTTCTTTTCTTGTAGCTTCTTCCTCTTGTCCCTTTGGTTCCGGATTTCTCCTGCTACTGCCTTTAAATCTAGCTATTGTGCTCTTCCTTTTAAGCCGCTTGTTTAAGGTGGTCATGTTGCAGAAATTCCTGTACACTTCTTTATCATTGTCCACATAATGACATATTTGAAATTTACCTTGAGGAGTGCCTAATGGGCTGCAACCCTGCCTTGGGAATCATTCCGGTGAAAGCTATTCTCACTGAAATGGAAGGTTTCTAGTTCCTTAACGAAATTAGGGGCACTCTTAACTTTAGAGAACTTATAACTCCCCACATAGAAAGTTAGTGGTGGAAACACAACTTTTTTCAGATCGAACAAATGACTTCCAGAGCCATCCAAGAAAATCTTACCCACAGCCTCCTTATGAATTATGTAATCTGTGGCGTACATTGGCAGTAATGAGGGTGCTTTGGTTCCTCCATACATCCTCAGGTATGCACCTTCTTCAGAGAAGAAGTAATCCCCAAACTCTTTGATAGATGCCAAAGTAACTTAAGATAGGAACTTACACTCCTCCAGGAAAACTAGTTGGTACAGAGGCATCAGGAACTCTTCATAGATTAGCTGGTAGTGACTGTGATATTTGTGGGCCCACAGTATCTGATATGCTGTGTAAATAGGATCTTTTCCTCCTTTCCACTTGCAGTTGAGTCTCTGAAACGGGTGGAATCAAAGTATGCAGTCAACCAAAAAAGATCCCATATAGAATTCGTATTTGCGTTGGTGAAAACCTCGTTTGGATGCAGTGATGGAAGTAGATAGGTTATTGGATACTATGTCAGCCCAATTGAAAATTTTCCCTTTCATGGATACATAGTAAATTAGTGGAATCCATCCAAACTTATAAGATCTACCGTTAAATCTGTTGAAAATCCTACTCAACATTAGTGCTACCATTATGTATGGGGTACGTAGATGAGCAGTTTATTACTCCCCATATTGTTTATGCATGAAAGTCTTACCTTCAGCTACCATCATATTTTATGTAGCTATGTAATCAAACTTTAATCCCTTTACCCAGTCAGTGGTCATTCTAATTTTTGACGGTGGTAGACTGTATGCTTTTGCTATAAATCTAGGTGTGAAGGATGCAAATCCTTTATTCTCCATGTTGTTCGTGATCATACCTGTTGCATCCACTTTGGACAAAATCCATTCGATAACCTCTGCGCAAGGAAACATCTCTGGTCTAGTAGATACCTTGGTGATTCTAGATCTCAGTATGTTATTGTATAAGGCTAGGTCCTCCAACCCTGCCTATGGAAGCTTCTTTTCCACTAGCACGTGGTAGATTTGACCCCATTTGAACTCAGGTTTAGCCCCAGTGACTGACTTTCTATATTCATATATCATTTCCACCTTGGGTACATGTGAGATTTCTGCATCTAAATAAGGGTCTACGATCTTGGCCTTCTTTTTTCCCTTCTTCGTCATGCTGTTTGGTACAAGTTGTAACTGCAATAACACAAAAAAATGTCTTAGCATTTTCATCATTAAATGAACTCATGCATTTCGGAAAACATTAGTGCTCATGACATCAAAACATTGACACATTGGGAAAACCATGTTTTTTACCACTTTTTCCTTGCCCATTGGAAGTAGAAAACCGCACCACATCTCAGCGAGACCCAAATATGGTAAACACAACCCTTTAATACAGGAGGGCTTCGACTAGGGCATACTCCGCGTTCTAAAACCTAGGAAATAACCCGAATCCGAACTATCTTCTCACCACTAGTCCCAAAATCTCTAACAACCCGTAGGTAGTATGGCAAAGAAAGCCCTAGTTTCAAATACCAGGATCAAAACCCCTTGACGAGGAGACACATCATAAAAGGAAAAACCTAAAAGTATTTCTTGGATCAAACAAAACGTGGCCTCTACCACTGCATAGGGGCGAGACCCAGGTCGACGAAAAGGTCTAGCCTCTGGGGATTCATCATTGGCTGCCAAGCCCGCGGGAAAAAGGCCTTAGAATGAAAACGATGAAACTCCATAGGAGCAGGTAAGGTGGCCATGGAAAGGTTAAAATTATAAAGGAAAGCTTCTAAACCTAAAATGCAAGGAGGGTACCCTTTTAACCAAAACAACCAACTCCAAAAACGCTGCATAGTGTATCTAAAACAGACAGGTTGCATTTCAAACAAACCACCAATAAAAAATAAGGCAAACATAAACCTACCTGGCAGGTGAAAAGCTTGACAACAGTCATGGATTCCTGATCCAATGTGCCACGTGAGCTCCAGATAGCGGTTTCACCAAATCACAACGGACGCTCAAACAGGATAAATCATGATTTTACAACTCTCCACGCTCACCTAAGAAAACTAAGGTGAAAGAAAACTAACTTTTTTTACCAGCGTATAAATAGATAGAAACAGGTAAAAGCTACTTAGGGTGGTAGGTAAGCCTTTAAAACCCGCAAGCGCGAGGTCAAAATGCCGTCAGCACCAAAACATAGCGCATCGGATGACCGAACTAAGTCAAGTTGAAAAGAAGCCCACTAATGGCGGTTCAATTCTTGGCAATACACGTGCTTTAAGTGGTAGCCTCGACAAACTGACGACATCAGATGAGAAACCGTAGGAGACAGCCATCGTAGCAGCTGAAAGATGAACAAGCCTCTAATGAAAAGGACCCGATGAGGATTGGGTGATTGACAAAGAAAATCTTCCGCCGTTGTGGCAGGAAAAATAAAATCTGTCAAACAAAGCGGGGCATAAGAATCGAAACAAGTTTCGACTTTCAACAAAAAATGTCACCCACCGTAGCGGCTCAATATCTGGAGAGCTTTCGATGCATCGATAAGCAATGAGCCGCTCCGCTCCTTTTTGAAAAAAACATTTGCTGTAGCGGCTCGAAGCCTTGAATTAATTCTCGCAAAAATCTCCATCGCGGCGGTTCCAATGAAACAAGCAAAGCGTAACAAAACCTGTTCGCTGCAATAGTTTCAACTTAAAATTCCGCTTGCCATAGCGGGTTAAACATGACGAATCATCCGTTGTGGTGCATCAAAAGACTCTTTTCTGCCTTAGAGTGAAAAACCAATTTCCCGACTTCCCCATGAAGAAAACAAGTCACAAATGATGGACTTTAGAACTCAAAAGTGTCCAAGTAGCAAAGACTAAAAATTTAAAGGGGAGTCCTAAAAAATGAATTTTTTTCTAGGTAATAGTTGTAGCAGCAACACCACTCTCTACCCGTTTGCTGAAAGGACAAAAAGTGGGTGAAGAAGAACGTAGTGTAGAAAATATGTATATGATAATGTATAATATGATTACATAAGAAGTTCCCCGGGTAATTTATACCCTAAGTGGGGAAGGGTGGTGACTTTTCAAGTCACCTCTTTAATTTAATTACATTAATTACTAAAATTATCCAAGATTAACCTAGTTTAATGTTTTAAATTTAACATTTATAACATTTCCTTCTCCTTTTAAAATGCTTTGTCCTCAAAGCAAGGTAATGATGGATAATGCTGAACGAATTTCTCTGTTTCCCATGATGCGTCTTCTCTGGAAAATTCTTCCATTTAATGAGGTATTCCTTAATCATTGTAGTGCGTAATATCCGTTCTCTGATGTTGAGGATAGCTTCTGGTTCTAAGATAAGTTTCCCTTCTTCGTCAAGAGATGGAAGGGTTGTTTGAACTGATTGGTGTTGACCCAACTACTTTTTTAGATTTGATACATGGAGGACGTTGTGAATTCGACTTGTCTATGGTAACTTTAGCTCGTATGCTACGCGACTAATCTTCCGTATAATTTGGGATGGACCATAGAAATTAGGTGCTAATTTGTTCTTTCCTTGTTGTTTTAGTGATAATTGTTTGTATGGTTGAAGTCTTACAAATACCCAATCCGCTAATTCAAACTCTCTCTCGGTTCTATGCTGGTCTGCTTGTTGTTTCATACAATTTTGTGCCATAGTTAAATTATCTTTGAGTGTTTGCATGATTCGTTGGTTGTCTTCCACTTGATATTTTACGGCGGGTACTTTTGTGCTTCCTTGAATGGTTTCCTTTCATCTGGGTGGTTCATAACTATATAATGCTTGAAATTGAGTCTTCTTAGCTGATGTGTGATATGTAGCGTTATACCACCATTCTGCAAGGTGTAACAATTGTAACCATTTGTTTTGTTTGCCTGTGATGAAACTACGGAGATAGGTTTCTAGACATTTGTTGACCGCTTCTGTTTTCCCATTTGTCTGTGAGTGATAAGATGAACTCATATTAAGAGTGATACATGTTTGCTTGTAGAATCCTTCCAAAATTTGCTTGTGAATATGGCGTCTCAGTCGCTCACTATAATTTTTGGAAAAGCATGTAATTTGTAAATATATTTACAAAACACTTCAACAATTTTCTTAGCGGAGTCAGTTTTCTTTATGCCCATAAAATGTGCATATTTTGTTAGTAGATCTACTACCACAAGGATTTTATCCTTACCATCTAATAAGGGTAACCCTTCAATAAAATCCATAGAAATTTCCTCCCACTTTTTCTTTGGAATGTGCAGTGGGTGGAGTAGCCCTGGAGTCATGACGTTTTCACTTTTATTCCATTGACACCTGTCACACTCAACTACACATTTTTGAATGTATTTATACATTTCTTTATAAGAGAACGATTGTATGGCATTGTAATATGTCTTGATAAAACCTACATGTCATGCGGTGGGTGAATCATGAGATTCTATCATCACCTTAGTTTTAAACCTTGATGTTGGGTTTACATAGATCCTTCCTTTGTACCACAAGATGTCATTTTGCCAATCGAATTTTGGACCTCTATTCGGATCTTCGATTAAGGCACAAGTGTTGGGGACTTTAGCGTATTCTCTTTGTATTTCATCCATCCATTATGGAATAATGATTGAAATCACATATGTTTGGAATTCATCCTTCCTAGATTGTCTTTCCCTCTTTTATGTAATATCTCCAAATCAAAGGTATCAATTTTTTCTATCCACTTCTATTGTTCTGTTGACAATGTTTTTTGTTGAAGGAGATAATGAAGATTGTTTTTTTTAAACTAGAACGGGTATGGATTTTTAGTATTACCTTCTGGCTAAGAGGTTTCCAACAGCCTTACACACTATAATTCTGTTACACACTATAATTATGATGAGATGCTACAATTTGTCCAGTGACATAGGGCATAGTCTTGCTAACATCTCCCTTTACAAAAAACTGGGCTTTACTGAACAGAAACAAGCTACACTATAATGCTGCATACATAATGAAAAACCAGCCTTGGATTGGATACCAAGAGGATTCAAAAGGAGATATTTTGACTACGAATGACAATGGGACTTCCTCAGCAATCTGTCTTCACGTGATCCTTGAACAGTTCCCCAACTTTCTTTTCCAACTCTTCCAGTCGATTCCCCAAGCCTCCAGTGATATTAGGACTGTCCTTCATGTTAGTCAGAACCTCTGAGAGAGCTCAATCGCTTCCTTCTCGACCAACAAATTATTCAGTGGGAATATTGCATACTTGAACCTCCTGATATAGGCTCGAGTCAGTGATCTACTCCATCCTCTATTTAGATACTCACCAAATTTGTCAGAGACCTTGCATTGTGGTCTTATCTCCATGGAGGGCTTCGATTGGGGCCTGGTTCCCAAGATGACAGACCCGGAACTCGGAGCAGAAGCCATGTGACTTTCCTGTAAATTATCATATTTCTGTCTGAAACCACTGTCCAAATTTTGTCTTTTCCCTGAGCTTGGTTGTTCTTTTTTCCCTCAGTCCTGCATGCTATCAAAATGGCGAACATCCTATCATTTATCGGGCAGCTGAGAGAAGGATTTCTTAAGTCCCATTCTCCAGAGACGCTAGGGGATTGGCTCTTGCTTCTCACTACCATTGACAAGAAGAACTCCCTTATTCAGGGAGACACCTGTATTTGCTTGATAATCTGCCATCTGATTGAGATCTCTAAGGACATGGTAGAACTTAATGTCATCAAAGTCCTTTAGCTGGGTTATTACCTTCCGATAGTAATGAGCCAGACCCATGTTTTTGGGGGCCTTTTTCAGATTTAATGCTTGAATTATAATTCTGGAGTCCCCTATGACAGCCAGATTCTTGATAGAAAACCTTTTGGCCTGAGCCAGCCCTTGTCAGAGGGCTAGAATTTCTGTTGTGTTGTTGGTGTTTTGACCCAACCCCCAGGAGTAGTTGAGAGCATTTTTCCCTGCGCTGTCAAGTAAGACCCCTCCACTTCCCGCGGGCCTGGGATTCCCTTTCGAGGCCCCATCCACATGCAGAATATGCTTCTCCAACGCGGATCTCCATTTAATAAACTCTTTCTCTTCCAGCCTTATTTCCCAAGGGGAGTAGTGCCTGGAGATGTTCTTGGTTTTGGTTAAAAGGGGGGAGTCGAGATTATAGAACCAGCTGTGCTCTTCTTTGTTCGGAGTTACCTCATTGGTGACATTAGAGTTTGAAGCTAACAATTCTCCCAGCAGAGCTTTTACTTTGAGAGCAACTTGGTACGGCATCACTGCAGTATCCCTGAAAATCCTGTTGTTACGTTCCAGGCAAAGTTTCCAGCATATAATTTTTGGAACGCACATCCAGCACTGTTTTAGTAACTTCAGCTTGGAGAAGGAGAAGGGGGCTATCTCAGGCCAAGAGGAAAAAAGAAAGGTGACTAAAGGAGGGAGAGCAAAGTTCAGCTGGCCAATCATGACACTCCAAAGATCCAAAGCGAAGGTGCACTTGAGAAACAGGTGATCATAGGTTTCCTCCTGGCAGGCACAGAGAGGGCATCTTGAAGGCCCATCCCATCCTCTTTTTTTAAGTTTTTCCCAGGTAAGGATACTAGCATGCATAAGAGACCACCAGAAGAGATCAATTTTGGGAAGGGAGGGGTGACTCCAGAGGTTTTTCCAGACAGTGGGGTCGGGGGCTGCCCAAGGGATAGCCCGCAGATTTGCATAACTAGCAGCAGCTGAGTAAAGTCCAGTCGATGAACCCCAGCCTCTTTGGTCCTTCTTCTTGGCCAAAAGAGGAGTACACCCTTGAAGGGCATCCAGAAGGAAGCGGGATTCAAAATCTAAGTTTTGCGGGTAGTCTCCAAGGTCCCACTTTTTCCAAGAATCATCATGGTTCCAGACAAAAATGTCCCAAAGGGTGGATTTTCTTTTGGAGAGGAGCCAAATTTTGATGTTATCCATCCCTTATTGATGCTTTAGCGGGGCCTTCCCTAACAAAGAGTCTTCCCAATACTCGATTTTTTTCCCATTCCCCAGGATCCAAGTTAGATTGGACCAGATCCAGGTCTTTTAGGCAAAGATAGAGGATGGGGGAGCCTTTCCTAGTCCAGAGGGGCCGCTCCAGGCAACGATCTTTGTGACCGCAAAAATATTTAGTCCGGAGGGCTTTGGAGCTCCAAGTGGGCTTGCCGCTTATCATTTTCCATAGAATCTTGCCTCCCATGGCCAACTTTTGAGTGGCCATATCTCTAATTTACAGCCCACCTTCCATCTTAGGGGCTTTTATCTTATCCCAACTGATTAAGTGCATTTTCCTTCCTTCATTTCTTCCCCCTTCCCAGAGGAATTTTCTCAAGAGGCTGTCCATATCTTTCACAATTCCTTTCGGGGATAGCAGGATAGATGCCTGATAAATAGGCAGGGAGGTAAGAACAGAATTTATAAGAATTAGCTTCCCTGCTTTGTTTAGCCAGGTGGCTCCCCAGGCCATGATCCTGGCCTTAAGCTTGTCCATCAAAGGCATCCAGAGACTCTTTCTAGGGGCTGTTCTAACAAGCGGAATTCCAATATATTTAATGGACTCCCATACGGTGGTGCCTTCCATTTCCAGAGCCCTGGCTATGTCAATCATATCCTTAGGAGGATAGTTCCAGCCATATATTTTGCTTTTCCTCAGACAAATTTGACTGCCAGATATATCAGTATAGGCATCAAGCTCTTTCTTGAAGGATCTAGCAGTAGTGAGGTTGGCCTAGCCCAGGAGGAGAGTGTCATCGGCAAATTGGGCGTGATTTATTCTCTTAACTCTTGGAGAGATTACGAGACCAGTCAGAGAGCGCAGCTGAACGCTGTTATCAAGTTGGAAACTTAGCACCGATGCTTGGATAGCGTATAGCATCGTGGACAATGGACAACCCTGCCTGAGGCCCCTAGAGGCTTGGAAGAAGCCAACCGGTCTCCCATTTACCAGGGGGGCTATCCAAGGCCCCGAGATACAAGCTCTAATCCAGCTTACCAACTGGGGGTGGAATCCTATCTTGAGCATCACATCAAAAAGGAAATTTTGCCAAACTCTATCAAAAGCATTAGGAAGGTCCTGTTTGACTATCATACCTTTCTCTTTTCTTTGGCAGCTTGAGTGGATTGCCTCTTGCACAAGGATAATATTGTCCTGGATATGTCTTCCCTGAATGAAGCCCCCCTGGTTCTCCAGAATGATATTGGGAAGAATTCTTTTGATTCTGTTAGGTATCACTTTGGTGATGATTTTGTACCCAGTATTACAGAGCGATATAGGACGGAATCTAGAGAAGTTTTGGGCACCTTTCTCTTTAGGAATTAGCGCTAGAAAAGAGGAGTTGGTGCTCCCTCCTATTTTCCTGCAATTCTGGGATTTTCTCACCATTTTAACCATATCTTTTTGAATGATGTCCCAGCAAGCGATGTAAAATCTGGCCGAGAAACCATCAGGCCCAAGAGCTTAGTCAGGGTTCATTCCATGGAGAGCTTTGCTGATCTCCTCAAAGGTGATGGGGGCGATCATCATTCTATTGTCTTCATCCTTGATTAGATTGGGAACCACAGTGAGTGGATAGAGCTCCGGTCTATTTGGGACCTCCGTATTTTCAGTGTACAGATTTTTAAAGAACGCATGGGCTGCCTGTTTTATCTCATCAAACTTTTTGAAAGTTTGCCCCTGAGAGTGGATCTCTCTGATTGTGTTATGGTTCTTACGATATTATGCTTGTTTATGGAAGTAGGACGTATTATTATCCCCCGCATGTAGCCAAATATTTCGAGATTTGACACGCCAATAATCTTCCTCTCTTCTAAGCGCGTTGTGGAGAGCCTTTTGCAGCTCCAGCTCGGCGTTCATCAGCTCCGGGGTGACCAAACCAGACTCCATTTGTATTTGGTGGTTACCCAGGGCCCTTTGGGCTTTCTTCCTTTCAAGAATCGGAGAGGGCAGGTTCTTTTCCCAGAATTTGAGATCAGCTTTGAGCCTTCTCAGTTTTTCTTCCCAGATGAAGAAGGGAGAGCCCGATACACTTTTCTTCCAGGACACTGTAACCAACTCGTAGCACCCCTCCATGGAGACCCATAGCGGGCTAAATTGGAACGGGATCGGGCCCAAATTTTCTCCAGGGGACAGAGTAAGCGAAATGGGCTTATGATCTGAAGTGCAGGCTTGGAGGATTTCAGAAGAGGTGAAGAGACCAAGGGTCAGGAAGGAGGAATGGACTAGAAAGCGATCCAATCGAGCTGCAATATGCCAAGGTCCCACTCTTCTATTAGTCCAAGTGAATTTGCCTTTGCTGGGTTTGATATCCTCCAGGTCCCAGTCCAGCATGATGTCTTCAACCCATTCTCTTGCCGGATCTCTTACGGGAGAGCCTCCTTTTTTTCCCCAGAGTGCCAGGGTGACATTCAGATCTCCAACGAGGAGAAGATTCTCATGTAGATTAGTAGAGAGAAAGGAATTCAGGGAATCCCAACATTCTTTTTTTTCCCCTAGGAGAGCCGGGGCATAAATGTTAACAAGGCTCACCTTATGTCCTGAGTCTTTATGCAGCAGTTTCGTGAACATCCAATGAGTGGTGCTATGTTCTTCTAGAAGGGCTAGCAATGAGGAGTTCCAGAAGGTGGCCAGACCTCCTGAGGCTCCCCTGGCAATTACAGCTCTGCCTTCTCCTTTGTTCCAGAAATTTTTTCTAGCCTGGATGGTCTCAGGCTTCTCTATTTTCATCTCCTGGATCAGAAGTACATCTGGGGAAGTCATTTTGACTAGGTCTTTGACGACTTCTTCTTTAGATTTACTTGCCATCCCTCTGCAATTACAGGAGACGTACTACATTTAAGAGCCGAGGGGAGGGGGGGTGGCTCCTTTCGAAGCCTTACCTTTCTTAGGAGATCTGGTTTCTATCATATTCGGGATGGTCTGCTGGAGTCCTGCTGTAACGTCCCTATATGATTTCTCCTCCCTTTTTTTCCTCTCTAGCTTCCTTCCTCTTGTGGCCTTCTCAGGGGTTCCAACTGAGCTGCTAGTCTCTGTGCCCCCCCCATCCGAATCTGCTCCAGTTTCGGTGCCTAGTGAGATATGCTCCTCATCCAATTTCATAGGATCTTCTGTGTGAGGAGTTCCATTGGCCGATCTTATTTTTTCTGAGGGGGGCGGGGACTGAGAGGCTATATCGATGGGTTCTTTTACTTGGTCCTTTGATTTTCCATCAGGTTCTTTCGCTGGCTCCTTCGGAGGGGTTGGGTTGGAAGATGACGATTGATTCGCTTTCCCTATCCTTGGTTTTGGGCCTACTTTGGATTTCTTCACCCTTTGCCATCCGTCAGCATCTTCCTTTTCTAAGTTTTGGTTCTTTGGACAGTTCCTCTGGAAGTGCCCATGCTCTTGACAGGTTCTGCATTTGAAGGGGAGATGTTCGTAGTCAACTTTCTGATAGTGGGACCAGGAACCAACTGATATCTTCACAGCCTCCGGGAGCCCTGCCTCCAGATCCACTTCCACACATATCCAGCACAGTTGTAAATGGACTTGTTGTCTGCTTTATCTACAAATTTCCCTATTCCGTTCCCTATATTCTGAAGAGCTTCATAGTTCCAGCAGTGAACTAGAAAATTGGGGAGCCTGATCCATACAGGTACCTCCTTGGGCAGTTCCACCATGGGATCAAAATCCGGGGTCCAGCGATTCAGATACAGGCCCTGGGTGCCCATAAAGTATGGCCCGTTTCTGAAGATGAGATCTTTATCTTCCTTGTCTATAAATTCGAAGAGGAAGAAGCCGCTGCTCAATGGATAGCAGGTGACTCCTTTTTTGAGATGGGGCTTCCAGTTTCTTTGAATCCAGTCGTCGGTGGTTTTTGCGGAGGGCCAAATCCCCATGAACTGGCCAACCGGTCCTCTCTCAGAGAGGGCAAGAGATATTTTAACCGATTGCGTCTCCGGTAGTGTGATTTCTGGAATCTCGTCAAGCTTTTTTATGAATTTTGGGACAGCAAGGGGGGTTTTATGTTTTCCTCCATTGCCTACCAGTCTCCTAAACACTTCCTCCTTTGAGATCGGAAGGGGGGGGGGGGGAATCCCCACACCCGGGGGCGGCCATGGCTGTCTCTTGTGTGCTCCTGGTCGCTCCAAAAACCCTAACGCTCTCTCACGTAGGGTTGCTTAGAACTGATTGCTCCTGAGATAGTGAAGATTGTTATGGTCTGTTCTTATCGATATTTTTCTCCCTAGAAGGTACTATTGCCATTTTGCTAATAATGTATAATGGCCAGCATCTCTTTATCATAAGTGGACTTCAAACTTTCACTCTTGTTTATCTTTCTACTTTCGAATGCTATTGGGTGACCTTCTTGCATCAAAACCGCTCCTAGTCCGAAACTTGATGCGTCATTTGACTACAAAAGGTTTTGTGAAGTATGGCGTGGCTAATACAGGTGTTGAAGACATCATGCATTTTAATGTTTCAAAACATTTTTCTACTTCACTATTTCATTGCAAGGAATTTTTCTTCAATAAATTTGTGAGAGGGTTGGTTTTATGGGCATAATTATTTACAAATATTTGATAGTATCTTGTTAGGCCTAGAAATCCCCTTAGCTTCGATATGTTATCGGGTTTGGGCCATTCTATGATTCCCTTGATTTTAATTGGAAAAACTTTGATTCCTTCCTTCGATATCATATGATCCAGGTAGTCCACTTCTTCTTTTCCAAAGGTCCATTTAGACCTCTTTGCATAGAATTGGTTTTATTCCAAAACGGTAAGTACTTGACTTAAGTGTCTCAAATGCTCCTTCCATGTTCTGCTATATATGAGGATGTGATTAAAAAATACTAGTACGAATTTTCTTAAAAATGGCAGGAACATTTCGTTCATTGCGGCTTGAAACGTAGCTGGAGTGTTAGTCAATCCGAAGGGCATTACTTTGAACTCATAGTGGACTTCATGAGTGCAAAAAATGGTTTTTGCTATGTCTTCCACTCTAACTTTGATTTAATAATAGCCAGGTCGGAGATCCAATTTTGAGAAGTACTTGGCCACACGAATTTTATCCAACATTTCATCGATGAATTAGATTGGAAATTTATTTTTGATAGTTATTTTGTTCAGTCCTTTATAATCTAAGCACAATCTGAATGAACCATCCTTCTTTCATACTAACACTACTGAAGCTGCATATAGGCTTCTGCTTTTTGAAATGATGACACATTTCAGAATATCCCGAGTTAACCTCTCGATTTATGTTTTATGGTGATGTTGGTATCTGTATGGTTTGCTATTGGCAGGATTTGTCTCTGATTCTATTTAGATTATGTGATCGATGTTCATGTTTGGCAGAAGCTCCATGGGTAGCTCTTGAAACACCTTGTGATGTTTTTGAATCAGCTCTTGTATCTCTGGTTGTTTGTCCATATCTCCTTCACATGTTAGAAGCTCCATTTCTTGACATTGAAGTATGTACGTTGGTGTGCCTTTCCGAAGTAGCTTTTCCATATGATGTGATGTAACTAACCGTGTCTGAGGTGGTTGGAACCCGTATAGTTTCTGTGTCTTCCTAAATGACCAGAATCAATAAAATGTTTTTGGTGATTTATGAAGTATGTAACCAAGGTTTGTAACCATTGTATTCCTAATACTACGTCGACTCCTCCTAGCAGTACCACAAACAAATCTGATTCTAAGTTATACTCTTGCAGTTGTAACTTGACCTTGTGACATTTTCCCCCATTGTCAATCTTCTTTCCATTTGCTACCATAACCTTCATGTTAGGTATTGGACAAATAAATAAGTTAAATATTTTATCAAGGGTGACATTAATGAAGTTATGTGTGCTGCCAGTGTCGATGAGAACTGTGACTTTATTCTTTTTGATATGTCCTTTAAGCTTCAATGCTTGCGGTTGGGAGATTCTGCTAATAGTGGATAATGATATTTTTGGGGTGTCTTCCTCAATTTATGTTTGGTATTCTTGTTGACTATTTGCATAGTTTTCAATTGGTTCCTTGACTTCAAACTCAGCTTCTTCTACTTCATAGGCATACAACTTCTTTTGTAAGCATCTGTGCTTAGGATCCCATTTGTCTCCACAGAACTTACATTTCCCTTCCTTTATTCTATGGGCCTCTAAAATGGGCTTTGTTCCTTCCCTAAGTTGTTGCAGTGTATATATTGGATTTCCTGTGTATGCTGATTGGAGGGGCCTCCTTTTGGAGTCATTTTTTTCGAAATTTGTATGAGCATATTTCTTGAATTTGCTTTCAATAATCCTTGCTTTACGTCGTGCTTCCTCCATGGTAGAGATTTTATGTAACTCTAGTTCATCACGGATGTGCTATTTTAGACCATGTATGTAGGTCTGTATTCGTTGGTAAATGGTTAACTCTAAAACTCAAGTTGACATCACTTCCCACTCACAGGTGTACGCATTGACACTTCTTTTTTGTTGTAACCTTGTGATTTTGGCAAAGAAGTTTTTTTCTTTGATGCCCTGGAATATTTTAAGGAGGTTGTTGCTGAAGCTAACCCAGTTGTAAGAAAAACTTCTTGCAGTATTCTTCCACAATAAGTACCAGTTGTAAGTGCTTCCTTTTAGTTGCATGGAGGCATATTTAATTTTCTCACCATTGTAATGGATGTTGTGGATGTCTAGGTATTCCTCGGCTTTGTTAATCCATGCTATGCACTGTCGTTCATCCCCGTCGTATTTAGGTAACTCAACTTTCACGTGTATTTGGTGTCATTGTGTGGATGAGGTTGTGGATGACATGTTGAATAAAGGTCCGTGATGATTCGACTACTCAGGTTTTCTGGGTGAGTTCGGTTGCAGATCATTTGATATTTGTAATCTTGCCAGGATGGTGTTTAAAAATTTCTGATTTTTCTTTTGCTCTGCCAATAGAGTAAGGAAGGTATTCTCTATTCGTGACGTTATTTGTGTCCAGTTTGATGTCAATGTGTGACTGGTTTGTCCGATCCTTTCTTGGAGGTCTTCGTAGTTCTTGTTAATATTCTCATTGAGTTGCTCGAGCTGGGAGTTGAAGTCACCCATTGATTTGGTGATGGATGGAATATTCTCGATGCTGAATGCAGATCTATTTTTATTTGATGTATGATGCTAGCCCACCACGATTTATTTTTAGTAGTGCAGTGGGAGTAACGTGAGAGGTGACGTGGGGCAAAAACATGGAGCAGGGAGCGTGGATTGAAGGAGTGCGAGACAAAGAGTGAGAGAGTTGTGGAGGAGGATAGGGAGACTGTGCGGGAGAGGGGCGTGGGTTTTGGAGGATGATGCAAGCGATTGGAAAAGTGGGGGTGAATGGATAGGCGAGTAGCGATTTGGAGAAGGATTAGGCATGGGGAGAAGTGGGTTGCAGTTGAGCTGATGACACTTCAAATGGATGGGAGCATGGAAGACGAGAAAGGAGGTTGCGTGGAGCAGGAATCATATGCGTGGGATTGGAGGTTGTAGAAACGGGCATGATCCTGTGGGAGATGTGCAAGGATGGAACAAGGGCATGGTGGAAGGTGGTGAAGGGGGGGGTATGAATGGAATTGGGAAGCGAAATGTGGATGTGGAGGGAGAAGGTGGATGTGGCTCAAGCTTGGCGTGGAAGGTGGTGGGATGGTTTCAAGAGCCAAGAGGCTATGATACCAATGAAAGGAAAAACAGTGGGTGAAGAAGAACATAGTGTAGAAAATATGTATATGATAATGTACAAGCTAATTACATAAGAAGTGCCCTGGGTAATTTATGCCCTAAATGGGGAAGGGGTGTGACTTTTCAATCACCTCTTAAATTTAATTACATTAATTACTAAAATTATCCTAGATTAACCTAGTTTATTGTTTTAAATTTAGCATTTATAACATTTGCAGCCACTTCAGTCGCGAAGCTTTGGATAAGTCATTAATAAATCCAAGGATTAAGGGCGATATCTTTTTCTCAAGTTTTTCTCTGCCGTTATAATAATCACTTGTGTTAAAAACTGTTGTGTAACGTACAATCCCAACTTATTGGTGGCTTTAAATATCACAAAGTAAGGTCAACAAATGCATTAATGCACTCCTAATTAATACAATGACAAGTGTAAGATTTAGCTTAATTGGATGCATGTATCTGAGTCTCAGAGGATTATCTTCTTTTGGTATGTTCGAGTAGTTGGATGTATATTGTGTACATGTCGAGGGTCATTATTTTTACATACTCACATATATTTTAGATGATATCAATCCATTTATAAATATGATGTTATATTTTATGTTATCGAAAATTTCATGTACACACATATAATTAAGTTCTATATAAATTTATATGTTTATGTGATGTGGTTTGCGCATTTGTACACTTGTTACTGTATGAAATATATATATATATATATATATAATTTGTTAGAAGAAATTGTTAATGGTATGGTTATGTTATTCGTTGATAATAAATATCCATTTTAATGAATATATTATACTTGTAGGAAAAAGATAATGTTGAATATATATATCCTTGTTTAAAAAAAATTGCGTCAAGTTAATAATAATTGCCAATATGAGAGATGTCAATTTTATGGAATGGTATTGTTGTTGAGTATGGTTTCCATTTATGTCAAAAGAGTACATTAATGACAAAGAAAATGACATGACATGTATTATGACGTGACATGTCTGATGAGGTTGCAAAGTCACATGATGATGTTCTAGTGCTCTCATGAAGTCTGTTGGAGCAGGCAGAAACCAGGGCATTGAAGAATCCTTCAGTTGTAGGTGAAAAACTCAGGGATTTGTGTCTCCAGCAAGTTGTAGCTTGCAAAACAATTATAAATATAGTTTTACAGTTATAGAAAGTGTTTGTAGTTTTCCCAATTGGGCTTCCTCGATAAATGTTGTGTTATGTGTCTTAATGAATAAGTTAAAAATGGTTTTAAATTGTTAAAAGTTATCAATACTGATTCACCCCCGTTCTCAGTATTGTCCAATATTCCAACAATTGGTGTCAGAGCGGGATCCTTCACTACAATCTAAACCATTGGAAGGAATATCCTATTAAAAACCACTATGGATCATCAATAAGTGTTAGCTTCTAACATACCTCCATTATTTACAGGAAATAATTATTCATTTTGGAGTGTAAGAATGAGATGCCATCTAATGTCTCTTGAAAGCAAAATTTGGAGTTATGTTGAAAAATGGTATAAAATACTAGACAACCTACCTACAGAAAGAGATGAACTAGATGAATATGAATCCAATGAAAAAGATTTGAATGCAATTTTTAAAGGTTTAGCAGATTCAATGTTTGTTAAAGTCATGCAATGTAAGACAACCAAACTTGCTTGGGAAAAATTAAAAATTGCTTATGAAGGGGCTTCCAAAGTAAAAAATCCAAACTTTAAACATACAAAGGGCAGTTCGAAAGTCTAAAGATGAAAGAAGAAGAAAATATTGCAGAATATCTTCTAAGAGTAGATGAAATTATCAATTCTATTAAAGGTATGGGAGGAGAAATAAAGGAGAAAGAGGTATCTGAAAAAAGTACTAAGAACCCTACCAATAAGATATAACCCAAAAGTATGTACTGTAGAAGATCAACATTATCTTGAACTTTTGACAGTGGAATAGCTACATGGGATCTTCACTTCCTATGAGACGAGATCAAAACAAAATGGACCATCAAGAAAAGAGGCAACATTTAAAGCTACAAAACAATCAAAGAAATATGAAGCTTTACCCAAGAACCAATCATAGAACTCAGATGATGAAGAAGCTAATTTCATCAATAAACTTGAGAAAGGTACTGGCAAGTACAAAGGAAAGCTACCACTAAAGTGATTTCACTATGGAAGAATTGGACATTTTGCCACAAAGTGTCCTTACGCAAAACAAGAAGACAATGATGATGAAGAACCTTCAAAGTCATAAGAAACACCAAAAGAGTAAAACTATATACAAGAATAAATTTAATAAAAAGAAGGAAAAATTCTATTACATGGAAGACAATGAAGATGAAGAGATAAGTGAAAATGAAGAAATTCTATTCATGGGAATATAAACTCAAACTTCAGATGATGAACCGGATATAGAAGGAGAGGTGGACCTAGAGGCTCAACTCATAATGCTCTTGAGGAAATTGAAAAATGTAGAAGAAGGAACAAGTCTTTGAAAGAACAATTGTCATAATGCAAAGAAGAGCATAAATCAAAAGAAGAGGAAGTCAAGACCCTCCAAGAAGGGCTGCACAATTCAAGAAAACAAGCGATTGTTAGCATGAAAGAGGACGATAGCTTAAAACAATAAGTTGATAACTTCAAGGGAGAAGTAAAGAGGCTAAAAGATAAACATACAATTAATGAGAAGTTCAGAGAAAGCACTAAAGCACAAGACTCTGAAATATTTGAGGTAGGAATTACTCAGTTTAAAAATAAGGATGATGAAGAATCTATTAAGTCAAATTTTGAGAAAAACTCGAAGATTCTAGATAACATCGTAAGTGGATGAAGACCATCAAGTGACAAAGTTGGATTATGACATAACAAGAAGAGTTATGTTGTTTCAATTATGGATCCAATTGGAAAGAAGGATAGTTAGAAATCTGCTCCTTCCTCTCATAATAAATATAGAACTAATATGTTTCCTAGAATACCAATGACAAGCATGTATAAACAAATATTTATCAGTCATTTCTATTATTGTAATAATTTTGGACATATGACTAGAGAATGTAAGCTGATAAGTCCTGCAGAAAATAAGGCTACAATAGAGGTTCAGAAACAAAGGAAGGGATGGAAGAAGAAGAAAGTTGTGAAGCAGAAAGATCAAAGATTCCCCAAATATAAAAGAACATTCTATGGATATTTTCATCGTTGTCATAAGTTTGTTCATAAGCCTACTGATTGCAGAATCAAGAGAAAATATCAAGGTTTGAAAAGACAAAGAAATAGAAGATCTATGAGCAAGGTGTCTAAGGAAGTCCTTGAACCCACACATCTTTATGGTCATGATGGGGTTCTTAGTGAAGCAGAACCTCACATTTGGTAATGTTGTAACCTAAAATAAAACCATAAACTTACAACAAGTAAGAATACCACTATATAACTCACATTTGTCTCCTTTTAAAGGTTAAGGTTGACCACATTAAGTTAAAGTGTTAATTTTTTTTCAAGTTTAATAAAAATGTCATTTGACCCTCTCTTAAAGAATAGGAACACACACACACATGGTGTTATGATAACTCATGTTATCTATATGTTAAAAATCTATAACTTGTTGCAAACCTAGCAAGGTCGGCCCAGTCAAAAGCTAATTCAAAATAACATTTAATTTAAATACAACAATGCATCCTCCTTAAACAAGTCGGTCTGCTTAGATTTCCTCCAACGTTGGCATTATTCTTTAAAATATATCAAACCTTTATGAAGTTGGCCCCTAGTTGCTCTCTCTCTCAACGTGTATTTATACACAAAAGGTATGCCATATATATCATCACACCGAATGCAACATTTCACTGGGTTTTTAGCTAGTTTGTGGAAGAGTTCCTACGCAGCCTTACCCGAGTTTTCCACAGATATTTTTTTGGGATTAAGTCAACACTTTTACAACCCGAGTTTTATCTTGATTTGTTTGGTGTTCTCCGCTAGCTGAACCGAGATAATACTGGGATCTCAGCATACACAAAATTCCTGAATTAAAGTTTGTACACAGTATGAGGTTTGTTTAAAGTATTCTACAATCAACATACAGTACGAGTTTTGAAGTTTTTCTACACAGTTTAAGTCTGAGTTTGTCAAAGGTTATACCATCAAACAATATGTTCAAACATTTCCGAGTTTTACCATCCTCCTCAACAACCCGAGCTTTGCTAAAACAATGATTTCCTTGGGGTTTTACACAGTCATGAACAACCCACCATTTGGCATTATCATCTACAGTTTCAAGTTCAACGATCTTCTATAGTGACAAGGTATGTATGCAACAAATGAATTAGGCATGACAATGTATACAAGAATATGATGTATGCACAATGAAGTGTACAAATTTATGAGTGTACAAGTGTATTTATATGAACAATGAAGTATACAAATGTATGAGTGTACAGTGATGTACATACAATGGTTTATTTTTATGTACAGTAAAGTGTGAAGTTGTGATATATGCCATGATGATGCATGCTACAAAGTTGATGAACATGATATGATGATGCATGCTACACTCTACACTCTCTGATGATAATGCATGTGATGAATATGTACACTCTTTGATCTTGCTCCACTCCTATGATCTTGTCATGTCCCCACATTTTGAACACCAGAAGTGTTGACCTTTCCTAGCACCTATGGGGTCAAAATATGCATTAAATAATTAACCTAGGGAATTTTATTAAAATGTTATTAATGAGGCATGTAATTGATTATATTAATTATCATTATTAATTATTATGCAATTAATTATGCGGAAAGTAAGTTTCCATGTTAGGAGGGCACGGTTGGGCAAGCGAACTTGCCAAGGATGAAAATAGAAATTGTCATAAGACTGACAAAAGCCATGAAAAAACAGTCAGACATAAAAGAGGAAAATCTGGGCCAAAGGAGGGAATAGTTTCCATTTTGGAGACTCAGTCAGAAAAGCTAAGTGCAAAAAAAACTATCATAAGGAAAATCAACAACTCTAGGCCAAAAGAGGGCGCGGTTTCCCTTTTGAGGTTCAGTCACAAAAGCAGGACAGGAAGAAAACATGTCATAGAAAAAAGCTGGAAACTATGGGACTAAGGAGGGAACAATTTCTAAATTATATGGAATATAATGACAAGGAAACATCTCAATGACACCTACTTGCCATTCTCTCAAGGAGGGCGCACCACTTAGCTAGGGTTAGGGTCAAACAAGGGAAACTTGCTCAGCAGGTGATTGACTTGCCCAACAAGTCATCATTGATCTATTTAATGATATTTGGAGCTACATTTCTTAGTTTGGTTCATGATTGATTTGTGTTATTGGAAGCATAGCTTCATATTGAATGTTGTGCCTCAATCTTTTGGGAGATGTGCCCCAAGTCCTTTCTTTCCCTTTATTCTTTCTCTCATTCCATTTTCATTGAAAGTGTTGGAGAGATAATTAACAACACCATAAATTAAGATAAAACATATAAAACAACTAATACCTCCATTGAAATTGATCTCCAATGAAGGGAACTTCACCTACGCTCCAATCCCCAGCTTGGTGTTAGATTTGGGCCTCCCGCCCTGAGTGTTTGATCCCATTTTTGGAGAGATCAGTAATAAAAACCTATTATTTATATTATCAGTACAAATAAAATCTTATTATCTATGTAATACAGTAATACTTCTGTCCACTGAGATCCCATGTTAATGTTTCATGAGTGAGCCTTTATTTTCCCACTAGATGGGGGTTTTTATCAGTTTTTGTAATAAGAATGAATTAACAACCATGGGATGAATTTCTAAATGTTATGATATGTAAAATGATGATAAATTATTCTCTATAATTCCTCTTCAGTAGATATGAGTTATTCTGGTATGAAATTTATTAAATCTTGCACACCCTGGCTAGTTGACTAGACAAATTTAACTAGTCTTACAGTTTTTGTAATTCTAAGAGATATATGCATCCAAATGTAATTATATAAGTTTTTGGAGGTATTTAAGTGAACCCAATATCTATCCCAACCATTTGATAAATATTTTTTTGGATCTGTACCTTATTTGGACAACCTTCTTTACATAGAATCTCCACGAGCCAAAATTGTCAGTTTTTCCCAAATCCTTCCAAACAACCCCAGATCACTCCAGATATATTATTAACTATATGAAACTTTAATTAATACATTTTACCTATCAAAACACACCTCTTAACCTTTTCCAAGCCCCTGGTTGTTCGGATGTGAAATATTATTCCTAGTTGCATGGTTGGGTGACCCACAAGCGTGGGAGTAGGTTTCAACGGAACTGATTTTGAAACCTAAATGGTCTTTGATTTAAATGTTTTAGGGAATATGATTTATAGATCCTAAATTTTCCTTGATTTCTCCCAACAACCCAACTTCCCTGTTAACAAAAGTATCAGCCATTTTCCCTTCTTTGGCTAGTTTCAAGAGTTGTATGTTTAAGTGTAAATTTTCATATAATATTTTGGTTGAAATTACATCAGAGATAATTTATGATATGTTATCAGATCAGTGATATTATAGATCTATGATATATACACTATGATTCACATACATTCTATGGTGTGATGATGCTTTCCTATGCACTATGATGTACGCATGATGACGATGATGCATACCCTATGATGACGATGCTACTTGATGATACACTATGATGATGCATGTCTTATGTTCAGTGAAAGCATAATTACGTGTTCATAGATTGATGATGTGTAAAATGATGTACATGAACAATGTGCAACAGTAAAATGACATATAAATATACAATGATGATTTGTCAGTGATCAGAGAGCAGCGGAGGACTATACAAATTGAAGGGCCAACCAGAGCAAGCTTTGGTCCATAACTCAGTAGAGCCAAATGAACTTTGGCATAGAAGGCTTGCACATGTGCACTATAGAGCACTACCACTTGCAAGCAAAGATGTTGAAGGTATTCCAGAAATACAGACAAAACATGACAGTGTCTGCAAAGGATGTGTGAAAGGAAAGAACACAAAGAAGACATTTCCAAGTAGCGAGGGCAAGGAAAAAGGAATATTGGAAATCATCCACTCTGATGTATGCGGTCCAATGTCATCCATCTCATTAAGAGGGTACGCATACTATGTTTCTTTCATTGATGATTTTTCTAGGAAGACATGGATATACTTCTTGAAAAAAAAAGATGAAGTATTCAGTAAGTTCAAGGAATTCAAAGCCTTGATCGAGAACCACACAGAAAAGAATATCAAAAATTTTCGATCAGACAATGGCAGAGAATTCACATCAAATGAATTCAAAGAGTTATGCAGATATTCAGGGATGAAGAGGGAGTTGACCACTCCATATAATCCACAACAGAATGGGGTTGCAGAAAGGAAGAATAGAACGATCATGGAGGCTGCTAGGGTAATGCTTCATGATCAAGATCTTCTCATGCATCTATGGGCATAAGTTTCCAGGACAACGATGTATGTACAGAAATGTACTCCACACAGAGTACTAGAGAACAAGACACTTGAAGAAGTCTTTTTCGGCAAGAAACCAGAAGTCAACTATTTCATAATATTTGGCTGTCCAGTGTACATACACATTCCAAAAGAAAAGAAGACAAAGTTAGATCCTTCTTGAAAGAAGGGTATATTTGTGGGATATAGTGAAAGCTCTAAAGCTTACAGAATATAATTCCTAGGATTCAATAAGATCGACATTAGCAAAGACATAACATTCGACGAAGAATCAGCTTACAACAAATCCAAAAAGAGACCAATTGAAGACTCTAAAGAAACAAAAGTACCCAGAATTCAAGATACAACTATGCATGATGCAAATCAAGATGAATACCGAGAAATAGAAGAACCCTAGGAACATTTAGATCCACCCCAAGAGAAGAATCCTCACAAGAGGAAACCTGCATGGGTACAAGAGGCTATCCAAGGTGCAGAAATATATGGGGCTCCAGAAGAACTGCACAGAGAAAGGAAAAGAACCAGGTCCTGCTCCGGTTATGTAGCGCTATTATGTGACAACATTGATAAAGAACCTTCCAACTATGAAGAAGCAACAGAGAAGAAAGAATGGAAGGATTCTATGATCAAGGAGTACCAGTCAATCATGAAGAATGATGTCTGGGATGTTATCCCTAGACCAGAGGGGAAGTCTATTGTGACTTCCAAGTGGATCTACAAGATCAAGCATGCTGTAGATGACAACATAGAGAAATATAAAGCAAGATTTGTGGCTCGTGGCTTCTCCCAGAAAGAGGGCATAGATTATGAAGAAACTTTTGCACCTGTAGCTTGATACACTTCCATCAGATCAGTACTTGCTTTGGCTGTAGTGATGAAATGGAAGATACACCAGATGGATGTCAATACTGCTTTCTTGAATGTTGTAGTAGAAGAGGAAGTGTATGTGGAGCAACCACTCGGTTTTTAGATACATGACAGGGAGACTCATGTGTGTAAATTGAAAAAATCCCTGTACAGTTTGAAACAGGAACCCAGGACATGGTACGGAAGAATTGAAAGCTTCCTATCCAGTTTGGGCTTTACCAAGAGTAACGAAGATTCCAAAATTTACCACAAGGTTGAAGAAGGGAACCCAGTGATACTCCTACTGTATGTAGATGATCTGTTTGTAACAGGTGTGGATAGGTTGATTGCTGATACGAAGAGGAAGCTTGCTGGCGAGTTCGAGATGAAGGACTTAGGTATGATGCACTACTTTCTAGGCATGGAGGTGTGGTAGAATGGCGATGGAATCTCCCTAGGACAAGGGAAGTATGCAGTAGAGATCCTAAAGAGGTTCAGGACGATGGATTGTAATGCCATGAACACACCTATGGCATCGAACCTAAAGCTATTGAGTGATGCTTCATCATAGACGATTGATGCTATGATATATCGTCAGATGATTGGGTCCTTGATGTACTTTATGAATACGAGACCAGATGAGCAGATAGATGATGTGTTGACCAATCCATTAGCTAGAGTGAAGTTTGAGTACTTCAGGGAGAAGATTGGTGTTCTCTAGATCAAGGTTCCCTCCAAAAGAAGATGATGAGTTCGTGAGCCTTTCTGACATGGTTATTAGATGTGTTCCTCCTATGGTCAGATGTAAGTGTAGAGCCATTCTGATGTGACTACGGGATGTGTTCCAACATGATCAGATGTAAGTGCATAGCCATTCTGATGTGATTGCAAGATGTGTTCCTCCCATGGTAAGATATAAGTGCTGAGCCTTTTTGTCATGGTTCAATTGGATGTGTTTCTCCCATGGTCAGATGTGAATGCTAGGCCTTTCTAACATGGTTGTTGGATGTGTTCCTCCCATGGTCAGATGTAAGTGCAGAGCTTTTCTTACATAGTTGTTGGATGTGTTCCTCCCATGGGAATATATAAGTGCTGAGCCTTTCTTACATGGTCGTTGGATGTGTTCCTCCCACGATAAGATATAAGTGCTGAGCCTTTTTGACATGGTTGATGGATGTGTTCCTCCCATGGTAATATGTGAGTGCTGGGCCCTTTTGACATGGTTGTTGGATGTGTTCCTCCCATGGTTAGATATGAGTGCTAGGAGAGCCTTTCTGACATGGTTGTTGGAAGTGTTCCTCCCATGTTCAGATATAAGTGTTGAAGAAGATGATGACCTACAAGGAGGCTAGGCCTACAACCAACATGAAAAAGGGTTGGCTCTGTAGAACTTCCTATGACGAGAAGAATTGAGAGATAGCACCAGTTGATCAAGATAGAGGAAGCAATGATGATGATGATGATCCAGTGATGATCCAGCTTTGATGATGATCCAGTGATGATCCAACTTTGATGATGATCCAGTGATGATCCAACTTTGATGATGATCCAGTGATGATACAACTTTGATGATGATCTAGTGATGATCCAGCGTTGATGATGATCCAGAGTTGATCCAGAGAAGAAGACTTGTGCTGCTGAATTGTGTCAAGAGAATACCTTCCCAGTTAAGAGGGAGTGTTGATGTATTTGTAACTTCAGAATGTATTCACTTGTATATCTTATGTTTTGTACCCCGATGTTCCGATCGAGAAGTATCTGTAATGTAATTGAGTCATGTCATACCACGATGTTCCTATCGGGAGAATCAATAATGTAAACAAGTCATGTAAATTCAAGGGTTAAAGTCCCCACAGTTTTAGGGAACTAGGGTTATTAGACTTTCCTAGAGAAGTCAGACCTGGTAAGTTATTGTCAAGTCGGGAATTAGTATAAATAGAGAGTGAGCCTCTCTATTTATCACACAGTCACTCACACTCAGTTGTAGTGCATGAGTGAGAGAGGAGCTGGGATAAGAGAGAGAACAGTTGTCGGAGATCATCTTACTGTCTTTGGGTTCTACTGCTGCCATTGGTGCTTATTCTATCTCTGAGGAAGTTGCGAGGTTTTCTCCTTTATGGTTTCCTCGAGGAAAATCTTAGTGTCTATTGTCTCTTGTGATTAATTGCTGTGCATTTTATTCTCTTAGTTAAGATCCTAAGATAATACCGTCTAAATGATAAAAAATCTAACATATTGAACAATATGAAGGTTTTCTCTAATCAGAAAAGGAGGACTATGTTTGCAATCCGAAGAAGGAACTATATGGTATCAAACAAGCCCCAAGGGCATGGTTTTCAAAACAAGATACCTACTTGAAGAAATAAGGATATAAAAGAGGGGTCATTGATAGTAGTCTCTACATAAAGTTTGAAGATAAGAATATGATCATTGTTATTATTTATGTGGATGATATTATATTTGGAAGCAATCTACAAAGGCTAAGAGAAAAGTTTTCCTCAGAAATGAAGAAGGAGTTTGAAATGTCAATGTTGGGTGAATTAACATTCTTTTTGAGATTACAAGTTTCTCAATTAGACAAAGAGATATTCATCACTCAAACCAAGTACATTAAAGACATGCTTAATAAGTTTAAGTTAGAATATTCTAATCCTGTTAGTACACCTATGGTCATTGGTTGTAAGTTAATTAAGGATGATGAGTTGCTGGAAGTAGATCATACCATGTATAAATCTATGTTAGGAAGCCTGCTATATGTGACAAATATAATACCGGATGTGATGCAAGCTGTAGGATTGGTTGCTAGATTCCAATCAACTCCCAAAGAAACACACATGACAACTGTTAGGATTATTAATCCTCCCTTGTCCAAATTTGGTCATATGTCTAAATTGGCAGTCATGTCTAAATCAGGAGTCCATCCAGTCTATTTATAGTCATTAACACCATTGGGTCCACTTGACCTAATTGGGGCACATGTTTCAGTTACTAAAGTGTGGGGAACACTAATTGAGGCTCACTGCCACTGATTGCACTTGATTGCATCAGTTTAGGAGCCTCCTAGACCAATCCATACAATTTAGGAAGCCACTGGGAGTGCCGAAACCAACCAAGGTCAGTTCACTTCAGTTAATGACTAGTCAAGCTAAGTTAGGAGTTAGTTACATTCAGTTCTAGTCCTCTACATTTAGTTAGCACTAGGTTTACTTGAATGCACACACGTGGGGTGCATTTCTCACCTACCATAGTCAGTTAACCTTAGTCAACACTGAATGTAACACTTGAGTTGTGTTTTAGAGCTCCGATGAACTTTGGTTATGGTTTAGACAAGGTCAGTTAACTACTGAGTCCTCTGATAGTGATTTAGACAAGGTCTTAGTTACCTACAGTCAAGTAGAGTCTATCAATTCAAATTTCATGTGGCTATTAAAGCCATTTTACTTCATTGTAATTATCATCAGATTACTTTTTGATTAATGAAAGAATTCACAACTGCAAGCCATTTTTTCACTGTTTCATTCTTCAATTGCTCAGTAAATTGTGAGATATACTTTGTGAGTTGTGTATTTGTCTATAGATCTATATGCTCAAATTTACATGGTATCAGAGCCTCAGTGGACAAGACTCCTCTCCTCCTCAGATCTCCAGTTGGATCATATTTTTTTGGCAAATTGCTCTTCCAGTACTGCACCAGAAGCGGAGAATTTACCACTTATTATCCCAAGTTAGGAAATTGTTGATCAAGCTTGCTTGATCAACTATGTTGGGTGTGAAGGAAATTTCAAAAGTGTAGATGGTCGACCTTACTTTGTATGTTTCATTGTGTGACAGGTTATCGGCTTTTCTTACAGCATTCGCTACAAGCAGCCCTTTCTTCTCACTGCATTCGCTACAACAGATCAGTTCTCCCTACTACATTCGAAATGGCTCATTCAATAGAGCCTCTCACTCCCTTCAACTATCACCAGTGGAAGGCATACATGGTGGTAATGCTCCGCACCAAAGGGTTCTTTAGAATCATAGAAGAAATAGAGGAAGAGCCAGATTCATATAAAGACAAAGCTAAGTACATGAACAGGCTTGATGAAGCCCATGGACACTTGCTCTTCTCAATCTCTAAAGATATTTGGTTCCACATCCTAGAATTGAAGACTCCCAAGTTGGTTTGGGACAAGATTGCCTCCCTATTTGATAAGCATGATGAGATGAGGATCCATCAGATAGAAAATGGTCTGATTACTCTCAATCCATCCAATTTTGAATCTCTGAATGAATTCTTCACAAAGTTCAAGAACCTGATATATCTGTTGAAGCAATGCAAAGTGGAGAAGGATGAAGATCAGCTCATCCTTGCTATTCTCACAAAGCTCAATGTATACTACTTAGTCTTTATATCCACCTTTCAAACAGTAAAGCTCACTACTCCAAATTGGAAGATTCCCACTCTTAATGCTTTCATCCAATCTCTTATTTCTGAGAATGATAAATTGATCCAAATGGGGATCATTCGATCTCCCAAAGATCTAGCTCTAGTTGCAAGAGGAGATAAGGTAGCGAATGACAAAGGGAAGCAAAGAGATGAGTACCATGTGAAGAAAGAGCAGTCAAAAGAACCTCCAGGTTTGAAGAGAAGCAAGAAGAATGGCAAAGGCAAGGTCCTCTGCTCTTACTGTGGAAGGGGCTTCCATTCAAAAAGTTCCTGTATGAGAAGACAACTTGATGAAATGGCTCTTCTTTTGAAAAAGCATAACATCTCTATACCTACTAGCGCAAGGAAGGATGACTCTGAAGAAGAAGAAGAAGAATACCAAAGGAAAGGACATGCACTGAAGGCTTGCTGCACATTAGCACCTATCTTCCTCATTGATTCTGGAGCTTCCAACCATATGGCTGCATCCAGAGAATCATTATCTTCTTTTCAGTCCTTTCATGGTCCTAGTATTCATATGGGAAATAATAGTAAAGTCAAAACAAAGGGGAAGGGCTCTATCCAAATTGAACATGGAAGGTTCAAAGATGTGCTATTTGTTCCCTCCCTAGCTTCAAACCTATTATCTATCTATCAGATGACCCATACTGGATCTCCAAAGCAAGTGATGTTTGGTCCTGACTCAGTGGAGATCACATATATCTCTACTGGGAGCATCATAGCAAAGGGTACTGCAAATCATGCTTCAAAAGCATATGAGTTCTCACATTTCATGCCTCCTTCAGAACCAGTGCACTCTCAGTAGCCAACTGCAAGGGAAGGTAAAATCATTGCATCTACTTCTTTTACAGCTTCTACTAGTATTGCAGATCCATCTATATTAGTTTATGACCTTGAGATTCAGGGTGACTCAGATCTAGATTCAGTCCCTACTTCCAAACTGGAAGCTGGGAAGATGACTGGAAACTCACCTAACACTCAGAAAGGAAAGACTCTTGCGCTATGTCATGCTATCTTACCTCCTTCAGGGAGATGCAATATACTCCATGTAAGATGCTATATGGCAAGGGTTCAATCTTACTACATTCAGAAGAATGGATATGATCATACACCTCTTCATTCAACAAGAGACAAAGGTTACATTCCTCCTTTCTCCCATCATCGTTTTTGGAGAAGAAGGAGAAGACTACATGCCAGGCCCCAGAATACCTGTGCACAACACACCATGCATGTTGCTTCACTACCTCACAGAGATGAAGATTGCAGCAACATATTTTCAAGTTTTTCAAACTTGAGACCTGATTCTAGCCACTTAGCTAGAGGGAGGGCTTTTTTCCCATGTGGTTTTTTCCCCAACTCCTTGTATTAGGTAGTTACTTTATTTTACTTGATGTAATGGGTGACCTATGGTCTTAGTTACCAAGGCCCACTGTTTGTCCAAGTTAGCATTTAGGGGGGGTGTTAGGATTATTAATCCTCCCTTGTCCAAATTTGGTCATATGTCTAAATTGGGAGTCATGTCTAAATCGAGAGTCCATCCAGTCTATTTATAGTCATTAACACCATTAGGTCCACTTGACCTAATTGGGGCACGTGTTTCAGTTACTAAAGTGTGGGGAACACTAGTTGAGGCTCACTGCCACTGATTGCACTTGATTGCATCAGTTTAGGAGCCTCCTAGACCAATCCTTACAATTTAGGAAGCCACTGGGAGTGCTGAAACCAACCCAGGTCAGTTCACTTTAGTTAATGACTAGTCATGCTAAGTTAGGAGTTAGTTACATTCAGTTCTAGTCCTCTACATTCAGTTAGTGCTAGGTTTACTTGATTGCACACATGTGGGGCACATTTCTCACCTACCACAGTCATTTAACCTTAGTCAACACTGAATGTAACACTTGAGTTGTGTTTTAGAGCTCCGATGAACTCCGGTTATGGTTTAGACAAGGTCAGTTAACTACTGAGTCCTCCGATAGTGATTTAGACAAGGTCTTAGTTACCTACAGTAAAGTAGAGTCTATCAATTCGAATTTCATGTGGCTATTAAAGCCATTTTACTTCATTGTAATTATCATCAGATTAATTTTTGATTAATGAAAGCATTCACAACTGCAAGCCATTTTTGCACTATTTCATTCTTCAATTGTTGAGTAAATTGTGAGATCTACTTTATGAGTTGCATATTTGTCTACAGATCTATGTGCTCAAATTTACATGGTATCAGAGCCTCGGTGGACAAGACTCCTCTCCTCCTCATATCTCCAGCTGGATCATTTTTTTTGGCAAATTGCTCTTCCAGTACTACACCAGAAGCGGAGAATTTACCACTTATTATCCGAAGTTAGGAAATTGTTGATCAAGCTTGCTTGATCAACTATGTTGGGTGTGAAGGAAATTCCAAAAGTGCAGACTGTCGACCTTACTTTGTATGTTTGATTGTGTGACAGGTTACGAGCTTTTCTTGCAGCATTCGCTACAAGCAATCCTTTCTTCTCACTGCATTCGCTACAACAGATCAGTTCTTCCTACTACATTTTAAATGGCTCATTCAATAGAGCCTCTCACTCCCTTCAACTATCACCAGTGGAAGGCAGACATGGTGGTAATGCTCCGCACCAAAGGGCTCTTCAGACTCATAGAAGAAACAGAGGAAGAGCCAGATTTAGATAAAGACAAAGCTAAGTGTTGGCTATCATGGGCAGACCCAGGTTTACTGTATTTAACCAACAACACCCCTAGCTCATTGGCCCTTTCGGCAACAGACCGCAAAGCATCCTGAAGTCTCACCCGAAGTGATTCTGAAGGGTTGGCCAAGGACTCAAGCGTCTTGGACCAGGTTCTGTGGCATCCTACTTGCGACTAACAACTCTGCTAGTCGCAGGGCCTCTTTCTCTGTGCGTCGCATGACCCTCTTCTCGCGTTGCGCGATCTTAGTGTCTCACCGCCCTTCTCACCGCAATATATCTCTCTATTCGGCGAGCAGTCCCTGCCTACATCGCAAAACTTCCACCAACTCGCGGTGACCCCAGCCTTACCGCATCGCTGCGCACCAGGCGACACGTAACTTCCTCCCAACACTAAGTCCTTAACCTCCGGTATCGCGCACCGCAGCTCCTCTGCTGGTGCGGTATCGCCTCCCTGCGATACCCCAACCTCGTGGCTCAGCGCACTTAGTGTTGTTCGTGTCGACTTGCAAGACTCAACATAACAGGCTGTTCAACACCGAGACTAGTGATTGTTTCAAGCAAAGTATAACTGAGCCCGCATACAACATATCAATGGTTTCAACTTATGTCTATCCTTTTATATTATTGCGAACTGAACAATGCATACATACATTAAACTGTAACAAGGCTCATAAAATAACTGACAGATGCATCAAATAAACACAACACAGAAAGCAATCACATAACGCATGATTTTAACATGGTTCACCTCCAGGATGGAAGTTACGTCCACAGAACTGTGTTTCTATTATAGCTCAGGGGAAGGTAAACACATTTCTACTACACCGCATATGCAGCTTAAGATCTTCTCTCTGAGATCTCTTTTCTACCTCTATATTGCACCTCTTACAATATACTCTTCCCTCTCTGTCGATCCCTGTGGATCATTACATGAATGCTCTATGAGCCAGCTACTAGTTACAGTAAGATACTACAGCTAATAACAGAACCAGAGCTTGGCTTCTACAACTGTCTAATACTCTACAAAACAACTACGACAGATGAATCAACCAGCCGCCTCTCTAACCAACCCTTTTACAGTACAAAATATATCCCTTTATAGGCGGCCCGAAGGTCTCGCCATTACAACACTGTGGGCCTATCCCAACAGTAACCCAAACCCTAATTAGTGACAGTCAGCATATCTGTACTTTGAAGTAGCCGCTATCCATCACACCACAACTCTCTGCGGTCTTCCATGCTTCCCGACGCTAATCATGGGTACTATGCACCACTTCCCTTCACCACAGCTTCCTGTAGTCTTCCATGCTTCCCAACGCTGACCATGGGTACTGGCGCTGCTTCCCATCTGTCCTTCGTCTTCAATGCCTCAGCCTCATTGCTCCTTTTCCTTTATGAGGGTAGCTGAACCCTCCTGTCTTCCGCCGCTGCCTTCAATGCAGTGGGTGAGCTATCTCTTCTCAGCCGCTCATGTACCATCGCCTTCCTTAACTTCTCTGCCTTCTACGTCATGGGTTCTGGCTCTGCTATGTAGCTGGAAACCTGCTATAGTGTCGTAGCTCTACCTCTTATATCTCCGCCAAAATTGTCTATCCGTCAAAATAACAGCTTCTTCTGTAGCTACGAGACCCTACTCCAACACTAAGTACATGAACAGGCTTCATGAAGCCCATGGACACTTGCTCTTCTCAGTCTCTAAAGATCTTTGGTTCGATATCCTAGAATTGAAGACTCCCAAGTTGGTTTGGGACAAGCTTGCCTCCCTATTTGATAAGCATGATGAGATGAGGATCCATCAGCTAGAAAATGATCTGATTACTCTCAATCCATCCAATTTCGAATCTCTGAATGAATTCTTCACAAAGTTCAAGAACCTGATATATCTGTTGAAGCAATGCAAAGTGGAGAAGGATGAAGATCAACTCATCCTTTCTATTCTCACAAAGCTTAATGCAGACTACTTAGTCTTTGTATCCACCTTTCAAACAGTAAGGCTCACTACTCCAAATTGGAAGATGCCCACTCTTAATGCTTTCATCCAATCTCTTATTTCTGAGAATGATAAATTGATCCAAATGGGGATCATTCGATCTCCCAAAGATCTGGCTCTAGTTGCAAGAGGAGATAAGGTAGCGAATGATAAAGGGAAGAAAAGAGATGAGTCCCCTGTGAAGAAAGAGTAGTCAAAAGAACCTTCAGGTTCGAAGATAAGCAAGAAGAATGGCAAAGGCAAGGTCCTCTGCTCTTACTGTGGAAGGGGCTTCCATTCAGAAAGCTCCTGTATGAGAAGCCAACTTGATGAAATGGCTCTTCTTTTGAAAAAGAACAACATTTATGTACCTACTAGCGCAAGGAAGGATGACTCTGAAGAAGAAGAAGAAGAATACCAAAGGAAAGTACATGAACTGAAGGCTTGTTGTACATCAGTACCTGTCTTCCTCATTGATTCTGGAGCTTCCAACCATATGGCGACATTCAGAGAATCATTCTCTTCTTTTCAGTCCTTTGATGGTCCTAGTATTCAGATGGGCAATAACAGTAAAGTCAAAACAAAGGGGAAGGGCTCTATCCAACTTGAATATGTAAGGTTCAAAGATGTGCTATTTGTTCCCTCCCTAGCTTCAAACCTATTATCTGTCTATCAGATGACCCATACTGGATCTCCAAAGCGAGTGATCTTTGGTCCTGACTCATTGGAGATCACAAATATCTCTACTGGGAGCATCATAGAAAAGGTACTGCAAATCATGCTTCAAAAGCATATGAGTTCTCACATTTCATGCCTCCTTCAGAACCAGTGCACTCTCAGCAGCCACCTGAAAGGGAAGGTAAAATAATTGCATCTACTTCTTTTATAGCTTCTACTAGTATTGCAGATCCATCTATATCAGTTTATGACCTTGAGATTCAGGGTGACTCAGATCTAGATTCAGTCCCTACTTCCAAACTGGAAGCTAGGAAGATGACTAGAAAGACTATTGCGCTATGTCATGCTATCTTACCTCCTTCAGGGAGATGCAATAGACTCCCTGTAAGATGCTATATGGCAAGAGCTCAGTCTTACTACATTCAGAAGAATGGATATGATCGTACACCTCTTCATTCAACAAAATACAAAGGTTACATTCCTCCTTCCTCCCATCATCATTTTTGGAGAAGAAGGAGAAGTCTACATGCCAGGCCCTAGAATACCTGTGCACAGCACACCATGCATGCTGCTTCACTACCTCACAGAGATGAAGATTGCAGCAACATATTTTCAAGTTTTTCAAACTTGAGACCTGATTCTACTTGCTTAGCTAGAGGGAGGGATTTTTTCCCATGTGGTTTTCGCCCCAACTCCTTGTATTAAGCAGTTACTTTATTTTACTTGATGTAATGGGTGACCTATGGTCTTAGTTACCAAGGTCCATAGTTTGTCCAAGTTAGCATTCAGGGGGGGTGTTAGGATTATTAATCCTCCCTTGTCCAAATTTGGTCATATGTCTAAATTGAGAGTCCATCCAGTCTATTTATAGTCATTAACACCATTGGGTCCACTTGACCTAATTGGGGCACACGTTTCAGTTACTAAAGTGTGGGGAACACTAATTGAGGCTCACTGCCACTGATTACACTTGATTGCATCAGTTTAGGAGCCTCCTAGACCAATCCCTACAATTTAGGAAGCCACTGGGAGTGCCGAAACCAACCAAGGTCAGTTCACTTTAGTTAATGACTAGTCAAGCTAAGTTAGGAGTTAGTTACATTCAGTTCTAGTCCTCTAAATTCAGTTAAGGCTAGGTTTACTTGACTGCACACATGTGGGGCACATTTCTCACCTACCACAGTCAGTTAACCTTAGTCAACACTGAATGTAACACTTGAGTTGTGTTTTAGAGCTATGATGAACTCCGGTTATGGTTTAGACAAGGTCAGTTAACTACTGAGTCCTTCAATAGTGATTTAGACAAGGTCTTAGTTACCTACAGTCAAGTAGAGTCTATCAATTTGAATTTCCTAATGTGGATTCGAATTTCATGTGGCTATTAAAGCCATTTTACTTCATTGTAATTATCATCGTATTACTTTTTGATTAATGAAAGCATTCACAACTGCAAGCCATTTTTGCACTATTTCATTCTTCAATTGCTGAGTAAATGGTGAGATCTACTTTGTGAGTTGTGTAGTTGTCTACAGATCTATGTGCTCAAATTTACAACAACAATGAAAATAATTCTCAGATGTTTGAAAGCTAATATAGAGTATGGTTTATGGTACCCAAGAGGTCAATACTTCACTTTAAAAACATTCACTGATGCAAATTGCATAGGAAGTGTTGATGACCGAAAGAGTACCAGTGGAGCAACATTATACTTGAGAGACTGTTTGGTATCATGGCTGAGCAAGAAACTATCCTCCATTGCACTATCTACAAAAAAAGCTAAATACATTGATGTTGCATCATGTTGCACTCAAGTTATTTGGATGAAACATACATTGGAAGACTTATTTTTAAAGAATGAGCATCCAATAGTGATAAATTGTGACAATACCAATGCCATAAACACATCAAAAAACCTTGCTATGCTCTCCAAGACAAAGCACATCCATATAAAATATCACTTTTTGAGGGATCAAGTATCACATAAGGTGGTGAAACTAGAATATGTTGATAAAAGGGAACAAATAGCTGATATCTTCACTAAGCCACTACCCAAAGAAGCATTTGAGCATCTTAGACAAAAGTTGGGAGTAATATCCCTACATTAGATATACTAAAAAAGAAAAAAGAAAAAATGCATTATGTCAGGGGGAAATGTCAAAAGGACGCCTTTTTAATTAATGTCAAAGGAGGAGAAAATCAAAGAGTTGTTTTCATCAATGCCAAAGGGGGAGAATGTTGAGTATGGTTGCCATTGATGTCAAAATAGTTCATTAACTAGGCATTTAAGAGGAATTGAACTTTTAAGAAATTGAAAGAATTAGTTTTTAGCTAAACGACGATATTAAAAGAAACGCCCTTATCCTTGTTTAGAATTATATTTTTATGAAAAACATTTACATTATGGACAAGGAAAGCTATAGATATATTAATTATAATTCTTCACCATACAAGAATGCAAGTTTTAACGTCCAATTATGGTATTTTCCAAGTAGGTTGTGGATAAAATATAATATTGATAGTAATGGAGTATAATTTTTCTTTTAGCTTTTACCTGAATTCAACAACGAAGTTTCTTACGGTAATATTTCATATATCCAAGGATTGCATTTTCTAACACCTACGAATAAGGTTTTTACACAAAAGAAAGCATATTGTATTTAAAAAGAGAAAGTATATATATATATATATATATATATATTAACACATTGGGTATATAAACCAAAAGAAGCATATTGCATTTAAAAAGAATATATATATTATTTATTTATTGACATATTGAAAAATATATGCTATATATATTCTACAAAAGAACCTTATAAGTAACCTTATAAGTAAGATTTTTATTTCTAGGACAAAACATTATTATGATTATTTAAATCAATAACACATGAACTTGGGTATTTAATCTGGATGTTTAAAGATCTGAATATTAATGGTTATGAAGCATATATATATATATATATATTAAGTGGCCTAAATTTATACATAATTAATGATTTGAACTTTAAGAGTTGAATTTGCTCAAGATAAATAAAGATAAACTAAAATCTAAAGGAAGTTACATGAAAATGTAGATTATGGAAATATAGTTGAACATAAAAAAGAAAAATTTCATACCTCATTTTCGAAAATAATGCCAAGGAAATCGGGTACATTACGTTTAGTATAGAGTTAAACATATATAAACAGAAAAACAGTCGATTGGGTTCCCTATGGGATGACCATTGAATGGGTTGCAAATGTTAAAATGATTCACGTTAGCCTATGGATATACTTCAGTGCTTCTAATTGCAAATATCAGAAATATTTAAACGGTTATGTCATAATATGGATTGTGTAATTGAATAATAGTGTCAAGAGAGTAGAGGTATTGAAAGGAATCAAGTAAATGTTTTGCAGTTGAGACAACATTTATGTTTTGGTATTAAATTTGATAACATATATATTGCAATTGTAATGATTTCTATGTTAGGATTTGAAATCTAATGGAATATATATACTTACAAGTGAAATGACATTTAATAATGCCATTCCACTCAACGTACTAAAAGGAAATCGAAGATATAGTTAGAATTAGAGTAAATATCAATAATGACAATTTATGTTAAGATGATAAAGTTGAATTAGAAAGTATTCTAGAAATTGAAATAATAGTAGTGTTAAAACCTAATGAAAAGAATTGGTCAATAGTTTTGATACTATATAAGTATGATAATAGGTCAATAGTTTTGATACTATATAAGTATGATAAGGTAGTGGGATACATGTGATGGGAATCGAATTCATTAAGAGACAAGGTTTGAAAACCAATAGAATGTGAATTGGAATTGAATTTAATATTGTATTATGACATGGCAAAGGAAACTACATGAAAAAAACTCGCGAGGGGAATTCTAAGAAGATTAAGAAGATTATGGTTAATAAGTATATAGATCATATATTGACCTAAGCGAATTGTATACCAAATGGATTTATGCTTAGCATGTTGTGAAAATGAAATCACAATGTGTGCTTAAGATGGTTGTAAGTTTACAAAGGAGAAACAACCTTTTTACGAGAATATCATGGTCGTGTCAATGGACATATAAATATAGAGAATTACTTATGTCAAATTATGAGAGAGAGAAAGAGAGGATACCTATAAGAACTCCTATAAATGTTGATATTTAGAGAAAATTACAGGTGAGTGTAATAAGTCAATGTTTAGGACTATTTCATATGGGTGGATATCTTAACGGACCTACATATATATGTAAGGAGTTGACATACAAATCCTATGTGTAACATGTTGATATATAAAAACGTTTAAGGAGTTAATATTTCCAAAAAGAACTTTACAACTAGATTTTATGTATTGTTTGAATACTAACATGAAATAGTGGGTAGTCTAAGAAATAAATACACATTTGAGTAGTGTAGGATATATTTCTTAGTTAAAGAATAGATAATGTGCAAGGAAATGGACTATGTATATTTTATTTGAAAATAACATAATTGTTTAATATGGAATAGTGGACATTCTAGCTAATTAAACATACATGCGATGAGGAAAAAATGTATATTGTCAACAAAGAAATAGTAGAATTCAAAAAGGAAATTGCATGTGTGTGGCACTACAACAAAAACTGGATTTAACGTCTCTTTTTGCATCCATTTTTGCATCTAGACCATCTTTCAGTGTATTTTTCTTCATTTTTTGGGAAAAATGGTGCAATTTCATGGGTTGGTGCTATTTTAGGCCTTTTTTGTGTCATTTTTCTAAATATGGCGCAAATTACGACGTAATTTGCATCGGGTTTTGCACCTGGTTATGCGCTAGGTTTTGCATCAAGTTTTGCAACAGGTTTTGAGCCTAGTTTGCACCTAATTGTGCGCCTAGTTTGTACATCTACTCTTGTTGTGCCCCCTTTTACGTCCATGTTTTCCTCAACTTTTACACCCTTGTTTTCATCCACTTTTGCATCCTTTTTTACATCCACATTTTCTTCTTTTTTTGCATCCCTTCCTGCGCCAAGTTTTGCATCAAATTTTACATCATGTTTTGAGTCTAGTTTTGCATCTCGTTTTGTTTCAGCCACTTTTGCATCCATTTTTTTGTCCCCTTTTGCACCCACATTTTCATCCCTTTTTGCATCCCATTTTGCATCCATGTTTACGTCTTTTTTTGCATCTACTATTGCATCCACTTTTGTCGCGTCCCATATCACACCAATTTTTTTGCCTACTTTTACACCCACTTTTGCTTCAACTTTTGCATCCAAGTTTGCATCTTTTTTTGTATCCAATTTAACATCAGTTATTGCATCCCTTTATGCATCGATTTTTGCATCCACTTTTGCATCGGGTTTTGCGTTGGGTGTTACAACTACTTTTGCATCTACTTTTGTTGCATCCACTTTCGCATCCATTTTTTTTATCAAATTTTACATCCATGGTTGTATCCAATTTTGTGCCAATTTTTTCATCATGTTTTGCTTCCACGTTTACATCATTTTTGGCATCACCTTTTGCATCCATTTTTGGTGCACCCCATTATGCGCCTACTTTTGTTGCATCCATGTTTGCATCCTTTTTTGCATCCATGTTTTTATCCACTTTTGCATCCAGCTTTATACCCACATGTTGAACATAACAACGAGGATAATGATTATGATATTGAGGATGGTTAAGATGATGATGATAATGTTGTTGATAATGAGGAGAACGATGACAATGATGATGATGAGGATAAAGAAAATGATGACATTGGAAATGATTATGATGGCAATGAAATGAATGATGATGATGGTGATGATGACAATGACAATGATGATGAATACAATGAGAATGATGATGTTTGTCATCTTAAAAAATAAGTTCTTATTTGTCATGCCTAAATTGTATGTGTCGTCCATGACCCTTTTCCACTAATCACGTATTTTGGGTAGATGTTATTTCTTATTCCAAAGGTAATGATGAATAACTGATGAAAATGCCAATAATGATGATGATGATGATGTCAAGAACAACGGTGATGATGATGATGTCAAGGACAATAGTGATGATGATGACGTGAATGTTGATTATGCCGATGATGATGACTATTGTGATAATCATGGTGACAATGACAAAGATGATGATGATGATGATGATCATCATCATTTCTATCATCTTCATCATATCAAAACATCATCACTGTCATTGTCATCTAGTTCATCATCGTCATAATTTAAAGCATATGGGATATGTTTACCATTTAAAGCATGCATAACAAGTGGGATACAGTTACAATTTTAAGCAGGCATAACTTATAACTATGATTGAGCACATTTTAATCTTGGAGCTTGTAGTGAAACTGGGTTTATTTACCTCTACCAACACTTTCTTATAAGGATCATCCTCATCATCATCATTTATCATGTCATTCTCATTGTCATCGTAATTGTCATTGTCATCATTACTATCATCATCATCATCATTACCATATAATCACATCATTGTCAACTTCATCGTCATTTCCATCGTTTGCATCATCATTCATCCCATCATCATCATCATCATCATTGTCATTGTCATTGTCATCATCAACAAAAGCATTGCCATCATCATTATCATGTAATCACATAATTGTGAATGTCATTATCATCAAATCAATTACATTTATTGTTTCCACTTTAGCATCCCAAATCAATTACATTTATGTTCTCCTTATGCTAGGCTGTATAGGTGCAAAACTAGGTGGTTGATATCATCATGATGCTAAAATGGACACAAATTGCATCCACTTTAACATCCCAAATAATTTACATTTAAATTCTACTTGTGTTAGATTCATGTCTAGGTGAAAAAATAGGCACATTATATAAAGATCTTGCTAAAGTGGAAAAAGATGATTTGATGAACAAAGGTGACAACAAAATCAAAATATGATGTTTCCTCAATTTGGCATCTTACTTTTCATTTCCTATTATAGTTAATCAAAAGTATTTTGATTTGGAGGGTAGTTGTGAATCACATAATCTAATTGAAATCCCATTTGAACATCTATATGAATACTACATGGATTATACATATGTTTAAGTGAATCATATTTGTTTTAAATGTGAGCTTATACATAAACTAATCAAAGGTTTTTGCTATAGTGTAGTTTACGTACATTTGTGTTAACCAATTCCTTCAACTGCACAAGTTATATTTATATGTACATGCATATGACAACTTCTACAATATACATATATAACATTTTTTAATTTTCAATGAATAACTTCATATCACTTCTAGCCATTATCAACCAATAGATGAAACTAACCACAATAACTATTATCCAACTAATTCTTGTTATTTTTGGCTACCAAGTCATATTAACTTATAAACATTTTAAGAACATTGCACAAGGTAACGAGTATAGAGACAAGAATCAACACATTAATTTAGATTATGAGTTCTAAACATAGTAATTGAATGATTATTGTAGCCAAATAATAATGAAGCATTTTAAAATGGGACATAAAAATCATTATTATTTAAATATGAATTACATATCCGACTGTAAATTTAGAAGTCTTCATTCAAATTATAATCCGCATCTAGGTCTTCCAATTTTTCCTTGTCAATGTTCATATGTTCTTGCAAGTACCTAATATTATTGTTGCTACACCATCCTGCTAAAGTGGTATTGTAATCATCCTCATCTTCACTTCATCATATTCTGTATCAATAAAATTTGTTTCCAGATCGGTTGCATGAATGTCACCAGATCTATTTCATCATTGCTGTCGATATCATCTATATTATCTTCCTCCATAATATCATCTTCCTCCATGATAGCATCTTCTGAAGATGCACCTATGACCCTGATTCTCCATATTGCTAAAGGAATATTGTCATCATTATAATCTTCACATTCTTCTACTAGATCTTCTTCAATTTGAACATCATCATGGATGCCAATTTTTTCTCCCTCAACTATATTTGGTTGGTCATCATTGGTTTTCTCAGTATTGATTGAAGCATCTTCGAAAACATGGCTTAATCTTGGATCATAATGAATGACAAATATCCATTTTGGATCCAAAATACCTTCATAGAAAAATACCTGTGCATGAATGAGATCCATATATTAGACATATGTTATTACATTTTTATTGTTATCATTAAACACATATTTTTAAGTTTTGCATCCTTCACTAAGATCCCACATGTTCAACCCCATAAACATTTGTGCATCCTCTTTTTTATTTTCACGATTGATATGTTAGAGGTTCAGTTCCCATGGAACATCCATTTTGTTATTTTTTCAGGTTTGGCCACTTTTGCTGAGAGGTCATAGGTCCAAATCAATTAACACACATTTGATGATTTTGATTTTGATTTTCCTTCCATAGGCCACAGGTTGAAATCCGTTGATTATATATTTACATTTTTTATTTCCTTCTCCCTTCATAGGTCACATATTCAATTCCATAGACATACACTTTACATTATTTATTTTCTTCCCCTCTTTGAATAAGAATGCACTTTAATCGTACATGACAATATATCCTCCATACTACGTCGTAAAGGACCTCTCTACTCTCCATTCAACCACCAAAACTTTACTAAACAAATAAAGGGCATTAACACACTCCACCCATTTCAAGATATATTTCCCTTCACCTTTTAAAATTGCCACCTTTTATAAATATAAACTCTTGGAAATACATATTGACGACCTTTTGATCCTGTTTAGAGGCCCATAATGTCCTAATTCTAGTATTTCACTAAATCTTGAATTCATTTGATTTCCTAATCACAACAACGATCATAGAGGTGAAAGAATGGTTTGTACAATACTAAAACAATGGACATGGACCAGATGGATGCATCCAAAATCTCCTTCCAAGGTTACGTAACCATTAAGAAATGTCAACAAAAGAGCTGAAAAGCCCTCTAATTGATATGCACATAAATTCTATTCAATACTTTATAAAAACTTCTACAAATTACTTTTACATGTTCTCCTCAAACCATGGAAAAGGAAACATGCCACCTCCAAATATGGCATGCGTTGTCAACAAGCATATCTAATATATGATCCATGATTATATAATCTCCATATATGCTTAAGTTCAACAACCATTCCCATGTTTCACGTAAGGTAAAGGTACATTTCCTCCACATATACAGATCCATTAATATTATATTATATTTCCTCTACAAATACTTTCCATCCAACATATAATGAGATGGCATTCACAAATTGGCTCTGGGAAACGTATGCCTTGTAATTCTTCTTATGCCATTGCCACCATGCCAATTCTCTTGATCCAAGTATAAGATATCCACTTTGAGCTTCAACTACTTATCATTAATACCTTGGAGGAGAAAATAATGTTCCATTTGGGTAATCCATCTGGTTGGGTTGGCGCCATTGAACTTGTTTAGTACTATTTTTGACAATCTATGCAACATATAGTAATAATTGTCTTAAAAAGGTGGCCTTGTACAATGTTAACCTCTTTCCCTTATAGCATTTCTGATAAGAATATATCTGTAATCTTAGAGGCCCATGCTGACAAGTTGTCAATTTTATAAACCTATTATTGAGAGAGTTGATCTTGTATACTTGTTTTTCGACATTAAAGACATGGAACTACTACATTTTGAATGCAAAATATGACATTAATAATACACTATAATATGGGAAATTATTGTAAACTATTAAAAATTACATTTTTATTAGTTTGACCTTGATGTATGTGTATGTTTAAATGCTTCTCTGCTGCCAATGTTCAAAGAAATTATTTTTCTCCTTTGAAATGTTTTGGAAAGTTTTTTATTTCCCCAAAAAGAGAACAATTTTCCCTTTTACACCCGAAAATCTATAACATCCAAACTTTTTTCTTTCGCTCTCCTCAATGCTTCACAATGTGTCCTCACAAATTTTAATTGGACTTGTTGGCATCAAGGTTTTATGGGAATTATTTTGTAAGGGTTTGTAGCCTTGATTTCACTACGAGGTTTTATGGCCATGATTTTGCTTTGCAATTCTTGAAATATGGTTTTATGTGGATGATTTTTCCTGCAATCATTTCCCTGGACCCAAATTCAGTTGGATTTTTTGAAATCAAGTTTTTATGGGCATAGTTCATCAGATGGTTCTTTTTTCTTCTTCTTCAGAGTACTAATTCATCCATGAAGTTATATTCTGCTATCCGCCCTACTTATATATCAAAAAATTTCCACAAATGAATTTCTTACAGAATTTCCCAACAATGTTTAAAACTATCCTAGGAATTGCTTACTGGTGTTCATTTCCTAGGAATGTCCAGGATACCCCCATCAAGACCAAAAATTCCTCCAAGGCCTTCGAAAGCCTCAACAACTTCCCTATGCAAAATTGGGGGTAACAAGGAGGAAATGGGGCCTTTGATAAAATCTTATATGGTTTCCTTTCAGAATGGCAGAGATAAAGACTCGGGTGTGCATCAAAAACAGATATGCACACTCAGAGAAATGGATGGATTTATTTGAAGAGGCATGCTCTGACTTTGATGAAAATAAAATTCTTGTTTGCTAGGATCTGAAACTTTGTAATCCCATTCGGTAAGATGGGGCAATAGTAGCAGATGGGAATCTAGTAGAGATGTAGGTAGATGGATTCTATCAGGACAATTCCAAGTGGCATGAAGGTATGTCTTGTGGCCTAGGTCCAGGTACCAAGGAATTTGAAGACATCATGGAAGAGCCCTCTATTTTAGAGGGGGACATTCAGTCACATATATTCTATGGTTCATGATCAAGAAACATGAGAAAGATACTGCCCTCTGGATAATGTTATCGACACCCAACCCAAAGGGGATGTTTATAGTGAGTAACAGATGATCATATTAGTATTTGATACTGTCATTATTTCATTGCAATTAGAAATTTATATTAGAGGTTGCAGTGTAGTTAGTTTCAAATTGATGTGCATGTTTGATTGCTTCTTGTGCTCTTTGTAAGAATTTCATCAATATATCATAAAATTGGAATTCTCGATGAGTAAGAGTAGATTGCACCGAATTATACTATTGGAATTGACACCCGAATAGAAAAAAAACTTGAACTATTTGGCCTTTGAATGTTTGAGGATGCCTATAACAAAGAAATGGATATCAATACCATGAACAACTAGGAAGAGAAGAGCATTTGATTGGAAAGATAAAATATGTTCATACATAATTGAAGGTCTATCAATTTCATGAACAACTAGGAAGAGAAGAGAATTTGATTGGAAAGATAAAATATGTTCATACATAATTGAAGGTCTATATTGATAGGAATTTTTATTTCTGTCAACAAGTTGACCCATTCAATGAAGTTAACAGACAATAATCACTCTCTAGGGAAGCTTGTAAGAAGATATGATACAATGAAAAAAAATATTGTTTCTGACATTAAAAGAAGAAACCAATAGATTCCTAGTAGGAAAAAGTAGTAGAAAAGACAATTAAGATCTTGATACTTCTCAACTTTGATGAGACACTATCACTTGGAAAAACAATTGGACCAATAAAGCAAGTGAAAAATATGAGGGTATAGTTGTGGGAGATACTATCTTAAGTGAAGATGTCAGTATTGACAATAATTGACTCTGCAAGTCAAAAGAATTTGGTTGTGGAAACCTAGTTCGACCAAATATGTTTCAAGACAACATGGATAAGGATTCATATTCCTTAGGATGGTTACACAAATATGTTGAGCTGTCAGTCACCAAGTAATTCAATTTGGTTCTCAATCACACCCAAATATATTAAGTTTTAAGTTTTAACAGAGCTATGTGTGATGTTGGACCCTTTGAAAGCTATAAGGTTATCTTGGACGGCCTTGAATGAGATCAACATGTGTAATTCCAACAAAGATCAAATTATTGCAAGTTTGTGAAAGATGGTATTAGTGATTTTTGATAAAATTCAAGAAGGAAAACAAATTTTGTAGCTTTAATAATAACAACACTTGCTAATAAGAAAAACCAGTAGGATTCTTTTAAACTTTTCCTTGTTAGATTGATTGCCCTATTTTTTCAGCCAACTTCAACAATTGGTGGTGGTAAGTGATGGGTGAATTTTTGGATGAGTGGATCAATAGGGAGAAGGTTAGTGAGACCTCCTAAGACATGTTGCACCAGGTTCAGTCAATCCTTTTGCATAAGAGTAAGTGGTACATGTTATATGTATAGATCAAATTGACAACCCAATCTGGAATAGGGGTATATCAAAAGTTTATTTTATTCAACCTCAAGTGCGAGGAGAAAATTTGCTTGTGGATCCTGTATGCCTCCCAGGGTCACCTATCTAGGTTCAAGAGTTCAAGGCTCTTATTGAGATATAGATATGCAATCTATGCAATCTCCTCCTTCAACAATGTTTCATACCATAATGATATTTTTTTATAATCATAATCTTGTAGCTGTCTATACCACTGTGTTATGCTGCTATAAACAGGACATGGATATTTTTTTGTTTTTTAATTCACCTTTGATATCATATATGCATGTTAAAAATTATATATGCTCATGATCTTGAGTCCTGGTTGATTTCGGGAAAATATCATACCTAGCACTTGAACTTCAGAAAATCTGCTCCTTGTTGATTTGACATCTAGATTCCACCATCCCTTCTCCATGCTAGCATATGCTGTAGACTATAGAGCCTTGTGAGAAACTATGTTTATCCCATAGTTGTAGGCTGACTAGAAATATATTTATATCCAAAAATGATCACAGAATAGTGAATGGAACTAGAAGTACAAATATGTGCAATACATTAACGAAGTGAAAAATGCATCTCTAATCTACAATTTCACTTCAAATAAATCATTGAATAATAGATTTCTAATTCCATTTACAAATAAATAAATAAATGATGTCTAGATACATACATTTTAGGACGAATGAGGAGTTTAATAATCTCCTATAGCTATCATATGTTTCCCAAAATTTGTTGAAGGATTTTATCTAAATATTTTGAGAGTTCACTTGGATCTCTTGCTCAACCTTGGAAATTAACATTGTCAAGACTTTTGAATGATTTCAAAGCAATATCGATGCAAATGAATTTCCCGTACTATTAAACTGTCCACTACCCTAATGAATAATTGAGAGATGAGGCTGCAAAAATGTCATTATTCAGAGGAATCTACTAATAAGTTTAATTTGTTATCCAGTACTCCTAATTGAGAAGGTATGGAGTTTGTCCACATTTCTAAATATTCAGAAAGGGTCATACTTGAGAAAATAAATCTCTTTGTAGCCTGTGTAATGCTTTCTAGTGTTTCAATATACAACGAAGCTAGTTCATCAATTGTGCAATAGGAACACCTCAAATAGTCATTACAAATCACAACTAAATCAACCCATCTCCATTTTACTTGAACAAATTTAAACAAAAGAATATAAATCGTCTTCGTTTCACCTTTAATCTTTATTTTATTTATTTATTTCTGTGACAGATTCACATTCATTCTACAAGATTGTTTTAAATATACAGGGTAAATTTTATGTATGATAACTGTACTAGTCATGACCATAGAAGATGATTCATATCCAACATACATAGTTGGAATATTTTCATCCTTCATATTTAAATTTTACACAGAAACATAAAATATTTTCTAAACATGAAATTTAATTTCAGAAACCATGTTCACATAGAAGGATTCACATATGCATCGATAGATTCCCATAATGACATAAGCAACATAAGGTTATCTACATTTATATATTTGAACATGATTCATTCATTTAAATCACAACAAGAAGATCAATCATTTAAATCACAAATTGGAACCTAACCCTAACCCTAAAGCTATAAGATGAACCCTATCCTCATGTTTGTAAATTTTCAGCTAGTACTACTACTACAGTTATAGATGACCTTGGGAAGCCCAAGCGTGTGCCAAATGATGAATCATGATGCCATTTACTATTGCATTGGTAGTTTTGATTCTAGTTCTAGTAGTGGTGATGAGTTTGATGGTTGATCATGTTAATCAATGACATGTATGATATATGATCATTTCAATTTGTATATGATGTATGATGTAGTTGCATCATAACATGTTTTTTTTTGGAATCTACATGCCATTTAGGCAGCATTTATTATGTATACTGTTCAGGATATGTATTGCACAGTACCCTTCATGACATTTTGATATATGCACCCTTATATGGTATATACATGAGCATACTTTGGATATTTTGTCTCTAATTCTTTGGAATCATGGATTAGAATCTTTAAAATATTGTTTTTCTTTAAATTTTTTATATTTTATCTATTTTTGAGTAAACTAAGTCATTAAATTAAATTTGTCGAGTCGTTTTTGATTCATTACTAATTTTGAGTCCAATTTCGAGTTGACCCATGACCGATTCTGAGTCCGAGTCCGAGTTTTAAAACATTGGTCCACAAGACCACAAGGCAATCTCCAAAGCCCCTTCCAAAGGGTGCTTTCCTCAATGACGTTCACATAAGCACTAATACAAGCCTAGAAATCTTCCAAGTGGCTCCGCCAAGGAGATACTCCAACAACAATATACACCAAGCAATACACTCAAAAGACAAAGGCCAAGACATGAGGAAATCTTTGTCAAAGATGCAATACAAAAATAAGAAATGTCCATGTAGTGGCGCCCAAAGGCTCTCTTCAAGGTATATTTCTGTTAGGTCAAAACGAGCAACATTAAATAACAATATGCGAGAAAATAAACATTGCAATCAACATTTAAGATAGACACACAATATACCCTGGAAACCCCATGCGGGGAAAACCAGCACTAATGAAGATCTTCATTACATGGCCAAAACCGGCCATCCAGGCCAAATGAGCTAGCCATCGCTCACCTCCAGGCCTATATACAATGGAGCCTCCTCAAGCCTTATAAAGGCTTAATCACATGCAATACCATGGGACAATACCATGGGCTACAACAAACCATGTGCCCAAACCATGTGCTAGACCTAACCACCTTTGACTCAATCCCGAGTCAAGGTTAACACATGCAATACTATGGTACAATACCATGGGCTACAACAAACCATGTGCCCAAACCATGTGCTAGACCTAACCACCTTTGACTCGATCTCAAGTCAAGGTTAACCCTAACAATCCCCCCTTTAAACTTGACTTGGAGTAATCACCAACTCCCCTCAAATATTTACAGAGGAATCTTACATACACCCCCTGTATCACCTAGGTCTATCTCCCGACTTTACCGGTGAGTTACCAGGGGTATGCATGCCTTACCAGGTCTTACAGCCATATGCCCATTTACATGCAAACCGCTCCATTACATTTTTTTTCCATGTGCCTTCATGGTGACTACACCATCACCATCTGTTACTTCATCCTCATGCTCGCTTCCTTGCTCATCTTTTTCCATGCTCCCTTTGTACCTACATCCAAACTCATCATTGATGTCCATATAAAGAAAAATCCATCTACCGGATTACATGGGTTATCGGTCGCTGTAACCGCCAGTTCTCTAGGAATTCTCTTCACATACATGGCTCATCAATCTTGGTCCCAAAACCGAGATTAAACCATCTCACATTTCTCCCGCAATCGAAGACTCAACCTCTCCGATCCACATCAAGCTAGGCTACGAGTACACCTGCCACGATCAACATTCAATAACAATATGTGAGAAAATAAACATTGCAAGCAACATTCAAGATAGACACACAATATACCCTGGAAACCCCATGCGGGGAAAACCAGCACCAATGAAGATCTTCATTACATGGCCAAAACCAGCCATCCGGGCCAAGTGAGCTAGCCACTGCTCACCTCCAGGCCATTTTACAATGGAGCCTCCTCAAGCCTTATAAAGGCTTAATCACATGCAATACCATGGGACAATACCATGGGCTACAACAAACCATGTGCTAGACCTAACCACCTTTGACTCAATCCCGAGTCAAGGTTAACCCTAACAATCCCCCCTTTAAACTTGACTTGGAGTAATCACCAACTCCTCTCAAAGTTTTACCCCTATCACCTAGGTCTATCTCCCGACTTTACCAGTGAGGGGTATGCATGCCTTACCAGGTCTTACAGCCATATGCCCATTTACATGCAAACCGCTCCATTACATATATTTTTTTTCTTTTCATGTGCCTTCATGGTGACTACAACATCACCATCCGTTACTTCATCCTCATGCTCAATTCCTTGCTCGTATTTTTCCATGCTCCCTTTGTACCTACATCCAAACTCATCATTGATGTCTATATAAAGAAAAATCCATCTACCGGATTACATGGGTCATCGGCCGCTGTAACCGCCCGTTCTCTAGGAATTATCTTCACATACATGGCTCATCAATCTTGGTCCCAAAACCGAGATTAAACCATCTCACATTTCTCCCGCAATCGAAGACTCAACCTCTCCGATCCACATCAAGCTAGGCTACGAGTACACCTGCCACCCTCGTACCTACCTAGTGGTTCATTCCACACTTGATGCAACATCCCTTCTTTGCGCATAAGAGGGACACCTTATGCTTTTAGCATCCAGAGAAATCCAAACTTTCCTACGGCTAAGTTTCACATGGACCAAAAAATTACTGCTAGGGTGTCGGGTACCACCGAACATGCACCCCACAATTTGATTCAACATAGAAACACCAACGAGCATAACCAAGCCAAACCATGGCTCTGATACCAGTGGTTAGGTCAAAACGAGCAACATTAACATAATAATGAGCGAGAAATAAACATTATCACAAGCAACCACATATAGACACACAATATACCCTGGAAACCCCATGCGGGGAAAACCAGCACCAATGAAGATCTTCATTACATGGCCACAACCGGCCTTCCGAGCCAAATGAGCTAGCCACCGCTCACCTCCAGGCCTGTATACAATGGAGCCTCCTCAAGCCTTATAAAGGCTTAATCACATGCAATACCATGGGACAATACCATGGGATACAACAAACCATGTGCCCAAACCATGTGCTAGACCTAACCACTTTTGACTCAATCCCGAGTCAAGGTTAACACATGCAATACTATGGGACAATACCATGGGCTACAACAAACCATGTTCCCAAACCATGTGCTAGACCTAACCACCTTTGACTTGATCTCAAGTCAAGGTTAACCCTAACAATCCCCCCTTTAAACTTGACTTAGAGTAATCACCAACTCCCCTCAAATATTTGCAGAGGAATCTTACATACACCCCCCGTATCACCTAGGTCTATCTCCCGACTTTACCGGTGAGTTACTAGGGGCATGCATGCCTTACTAGGTCTTACACCCATATGCCCATTTACATGCAAACTGCTCCATTACATTTTTTTTCATGTGCCTTCATGGTGACTACACCATCACCATCCATTGCTTCATTCTCGCTTTCCATGCTCGCTTCCTTGCTCGTATTTTGCCATGCTCCCCTTGTACCTACATCCAAACTCTGTCATTGATATCCATATAAAGAAAAATCCATCTACCGAATTACATGGGTCATCGACCGCTGTAACCACGAGTTCTCTAGGAATTCTCTTCACATACATGGCTCATCAATATTGGTCCCAAAACCAAGATTAAACCATCTCACATTTCTCCCGCAATCGAAGAATCAACCTCTCCGACCCACATCAAGCTAGGCTACGAGTACACCTGCCACCCTCGTACCTACCTAGTGGTTCATTCCACACTTGATGCAACATCCCTTCTTTGCGCATAAGAGGGATACCTTGTGCTTTTAGCATCCAGAGAAATCCAAACTTGCCTACGGCTAAGTTTCACATGGACCAAAAAATTACTGCTAGGGTGTCGGGTACCACTGAACATGCACCCCACAATTTGATTCAACATAGAAACACCAACGAGCATAACCAAGCCAAACCATGGCTATGATACCAGTTATTAGGTCAAAACGAGCAACATTAAATAACAATATGCGAGAAAATAAACATTGCAATCAACATTCAAGATAGACACACAATATACCCTGGAAACCCCATGCGGGGAAAACTAGCACCAATGAAGATCTTCATTACATGGCCAAAACCGGCCATCCGAGCCAAGCGAGCTAGTCACCGCTCACCTCCAGGCCATTTTACAATGGAGCCTCCTCAAGCCTTATAAAGGCTTAATCACATGAAATACCATGGGACAATACCATGGGCTACAACAGACCATGTGCCCAAACCATGTGCTAGACCTAACCACCTTTGACTCGATCTCAAGTCAAGGTTAACTCTCACATATTTCTCCCATAATAAATGTCCACATATCAACTTAATTTAACCTCCACATACAAAAAAACTCCCATAAGGTCATCCCCAAGAGAAATGATTCCATAATATGATCTATAAAGGAGAACTGGACTCCATACAACATATAAAAGAGTAGTTCAAAATCTTTTCCAAGTCTAAAGGTCTGTTAAAAAAAGACTGATTACTTCTTGCATGCCGATATGTGCCCAGAATTTAATATGGTGGAGTTTTGTGGCTGAATCCACCCTAAAGTTTGCTTAGATTTGATGTTTGGGGCATTTTGTTGCTGGTTTTACTCAAATGAATGCCCAAAACCTCCTTAAGCTTGCTCATATCTGCTTCATTCTTATTTTTATTGTTGTTTTAGTGCTTCCAGTAGGCTAGGTCATGCCCTAACATGTTGTTTGTTTCTGTGTGAGGTTTGAACTTCACCAAAAACATTGATTTACTTGCCCAGAAATGATGTTGCTTGATGTTCTAGTCCTGAAAATGGACCAGAATTCAATTCAGTTGCCACATGAAGGTAGGAACTTGCCAAATTATGTCCAGATGCACCCAAAACAACGTTTAGAGCTACTTCAACACTTAGAACTAACCCTACATGCCTCAAATATTCCATATGCTCATTCATCATCATCACTTGGCCACTGACAAATCATCATCATGAATGATGTCATCCCTCTCAAAAGTGTGATCAAAATCACATGTGGACACCCATACAAAATGGGGGAAACACAGAGTAAATCAAACATTCTCAAGATACTAAAACCATTTCATGTGTCATCAAATGAATTAGGGTGTTATTCAACATATGAATCTCATAGGAATAAGTGGTAAAGTGGTCAACAATGGTTCCAGCCACACTTATATTTAGGCCAATGAATCTTTAATATAATCTTCAATATATATGGGAACCCTAGATAAGCATACCAATTTCCTTGAATCTTTGGAATTCCCTCTGCTTTAATGAGCACTTCTCACCCTATGACTTTTTCAACTTGAATGTTGCCTCCTTACTCATTTTTGGACCAGACCTTCAAATGCTTTCGTACTGTCTGCTAGTGCATTCAAGCATGCTGGAATATCTCCTTAAAGTAGAAACTTAACTTCATATAAAGTAGGTCCTCGGCTACACTTGGTTATGCTAGATCAAAGGCAATATATATTTGGTTCCAATTGTTTTAAGATGTAGCAGACATGGATAAATATATCAAAGAGAAGTGTCCATATAAGATAGATATTAAAGTCGTTTATAACGTTTATGTAAGAAATACACAAGCTTCATGGCATGCATTTTATTATTCTTAGAAAATTGGTATGTCCTTTTGGCATATAATAGCCTGGTTGCAATTGCTTATTTTGTCACAGCCTACAAAGAGGCATGCATATGCTCAAGTGGGAGACAAGTTTTTCACACCCATGGAAAGGGAGCTTGTATTTGATATAGTGAGTGTGATTGCCTATTGGAATTAGAATTTGCACATTCTTGGAGAGACATGATGTCATAATCTTCAAACATTAATCCATAGGAACACTTGAGAGTAGTATTTTTTTCAAAACGGTTAACCTACTTGTCCCCTATTTATTTCCTCAATCGGATCACTCGAGAGTTGGTTCTATCTATCAAAGATTTATTTGAATCCATGATGATGGGTGAAGTGTCCCACATTGTCCTATTTTTAGGTGGTTGTTGATCACATATTGTTCGATTTTGAGGTATTTGTTGACCATATGCACTAGCCAGTGAAGAAAAGTACACTACTTGGAGTTATTCTTGGCTTTCTATAATCAGATTTATCTAGTAAAAAGAGCACTCTACACGGAAGATATTTTTGGTATAATGTTTGTCCAAGGAAACTCCTCTTTATCCAATCATAGAGGGTGCACTAGTTTGGGAACATATTTGCCACTCGAACTCATATTTATCCATTCAAAAAGACCAAGTTGTTGATAGTCTTGTTTTTGGCATACTTTATCTTTATTAGCAAAAGGAGGGTACACTTGTTGATGGAATGAAATGAGTTTCCTTTTATGCATGGTTTATATCCATGTTATCTCAGGTAGGGTGCACCACTTAGGATATGATTAGGCCAATTTTATTGTCTTTTAGTCATCTTTAATCAACACTTGATAGTTAGGAGGAGGGAATATTATTAGTTTTCCCACATTATGTTCATGTACTTAAATGGATGACAAGATCACTTTTATGCAATGAAGTGTAATTGTGGTCTAACTGAAAATAAAAGGCTGAAGGTTGATGTAGACAATTTATATTTCTTCAAGTTCAGAAATATACCTTAAGCTACCCACGTGGGAATGTGGTAAAAAGAACCTCAACTAAAGGTATCAAAACCCAACCCTAATGTCCCTTCCTTGCATGGATAGATGAGATAATTAAAGTGTGTCTCTCCTAGAGATGATATACGGCATGCATGCATACATCCTCATAAGGATACTTGTATGCCTATAAAATAGAACTGATAATGGTGGTTTAAAAGTATTTAGTAGATAAATATATAAATAGCACATTCAAGACGAATATTTTGTTCAAAGTTGATTATAAAAGGAAAATGAGAGCTCATTTTATTATTCTTGTCTATTTTGCATTTGTAAAACTGATCTCTTCAGAAAAGCTTCTCTTGAACGAAACCCTAGGAGGAGGTGAAGATTTTTTGGCAGTGCAACCATTTTCCCAAGCTCTTGATGGTGTAGAAATCACTTCAGATTTTCTCAAAGATATTTAATGTTTAGGAATGGGTATTTTCATTTCATCCACAAGCTGATTTTTGAAGGGACTTGCAAGATATTCCTACAGCTTTCATGGTCTGGGCGCATTTGTGAGAAAAGGTTCCATTTTACCTTACCAAATCGAGATGGCTTTTCTCATTTGGAGGACGCAGGTCAAGAGAGTTAACTATAGTCCATCGAAAAATCGATTCCATTGGTATTATCTATCTGCTGTTGGTTAGAAGGTGAGTTAGAAAGAAGAATATACTCTTGGAAGAGAATGAGTTGGAGCCTAAGGTGTTACATAATACATATTTATAGCACTGTAAATGAGCAGGCCTTGAAGCAAAAACGTGGCCAGTGTATAAGCTTCAGATGTGTGTTGTGCATTGCATACTGAGGAAAAACGAGTATATTCCATGCTATTTGAGCTAACAGGGTTACCACTCTTTTATTGTTGCACAAGCGCTATCCTATAGAAGCCTTTCATTTATGGGTTTACATTCCATGTAACAACACTTTAACTCAGCCCACGGATCTTGTAGCAGTCGGAGATTTGCATTATTCATTGGCCAAAGAATAAAGGGAAGATCGTATCATCCTGTGAGTGGCTAGCAATTGTCTCAAGATTATCCAAAATGTTGGGGTGCTGAACGAGAGCCTTTTGCTGAAATAAATATGCCTTGTGAAGAGATAATTAATACCAGTGTTAGACAACTAATTCAAGGTACTTTTCCATCATTTCCAGGCATGTTATCTCTGTTGATCATTTATTAAATGAAATTACAGATTTGAGTGCTTATTGAAATTTGATTTAAGGAATGCTTTTAATACTGTTATGCAACAAATGTATGTTTGATAATGTTACACTCTTCCACTTGAAAAGGAATCCTTGAAATAATTAGTCCTAGTTGTAGACACTTTTTCCAAGGGATTGAAATAATTAACAGTAAGCTACAGCCAGAATCATCTCAAATGTTTGATGAAATATATGAACCAAAAAAACACTTCTTGGGTCAAATCTATGCCACAGTCAGCTATAGCAATTAATAAACAAAGTGTTTGCTTAAAATTCTCATCCAAGACCTTCAATCAAAACTTAAGACATAGTACTGGCCTAGTCTTTAATCCACATCAGTATGCTAAGGGAATTAGCCAGTGGATGAGAAACTCCTAGTTAACCAATAAACTCAAGGGAAACTTAGAACAAATTGACTTGGGTTATTACATAAGTTCATTTACAATATCATTGGCCATGAAATCATAGTTAGGGATGCTACCCTCTTTCATCATTTCAAGGAAGGACTATGCTCATGTTGTGATTATTGGAGATATTAATTCAAGCAAGCAATAAACAATATCATGTTTAGGAAAAATAATCTTATGGAGAACTATTTTTGCAATGTGAAGTATGCATGGAAGAAATATGATGAATATATCACTACTTTTTCATGTTGTCCAGGAAGTGAGGAAGTTCACAAAGCATTAGTGTTGTGGATGTGGATTCAAGAGATTGTAATGTTCATGGCACAGTACACTTGTCAATACTGAACTTGTACACGAGTTTTATTCTTGTTATGTTTTGTCATGTGCAATGCTTTGGAAGCATATTGACAAATTTTTATTGGCTGAACAGATATCAAAAGCCCAGTGACATGCATGTACAAATTATTTAAATTCCCATCATGCCTCATTTCAAGATGGGTCCAATACGATCTTTTTCATTAAATTGGAGGTACACTTCTTTCTTGAAAATCTTTAGGACTCTTGATACATGATGCTTCCTTTATGTTCCCATTAAATTTTTTATGTATTTAATGTTTTCCTTCCTCAAGCATTGTATCTATTTTCTTGCTATTTTTCAGAATATTACAAAAAGCTACAATTTTGGCATTTCCCTTTCTTTGGTTCATAGCAAGGAAGATTATTTTAGGTTATCCTTTTATAGCATGGCTACCACTTTCCACTTCCAATCGGAGGAGATTGAGATTACCATTGCTTACATGTACTTGAGGTTTCCCTTCTCAAGGCCTTGGTTCAATTTGAGACATGCTTTCTAGTGCCAACCTAACAAGGGACACAGTTACCTTGCTCAACTTGAAAGACATCGCTTCTCTCTGCGCTTCTAGGATTTCTTGTCTAAGATGTGCGTCTTGGACATTATCATAATGGTACCTAGAGATTGGGAACATTAATACAAATTTTCAGGGGCATGGGAATGCAGTTATTGGAGTTTCCTCATTGGGAGTTTGTACAAGCTTCCTACTAAGCTAAGAACGCTTCAACCCAAAATTTGGTAGGTTATCTAATGATTTAATGTGCCAAAATCCCCCGCTAAAATGTTAAATGCCAATAGATTATAGGACCAAAATCCTAAAATAATCCTATAATTAAACCCCTCTTCAATAATACATGAGCAAGTCACTCTTTGTGCATTCTTTGGTTTGTTTGAGTGAACAACATTTCCTGTGACACAGGTAGGCCATGGATTCTAAGTTTTAAGCTTGATTCCATGGTTGTGACTTGAGAGAGGTGGCTTGAGGGCTGGGGTTAGTGAGAAAGGAGGCTTTAGATGGGTTTATAAACCATCTCTTGAGCTTGATTCAATCTTCCCTTCTCTTAACCTTTGCAAACTCAAATTTTTTGGCACATGTCACTAGCTGACTATGGCTTATTCTCATCATCAAGCTGTAAGTTAAGGTTTCAATCCATCAATATGGACTTGGATGTTCTCTCTGCAGTAATGCTACAACCCAATGACCTCTAGGGTTTGTATCCCATCAACGCATATTATAGGTTATGTGTTCCACTCAACATCACAATGAACAACAAGAGTTCTTCGCTCTTTGCCTAAAATCCTCCTCAGTTCATTTGTGAAGAGGAATAACGCTAGTTCTTCAACTCATGAATTTTGGGTTTCTTTACTAGACTCCCACTAAACATCCTCTAGGATCGAATCCTCACTCATAAATTTATTCACCATGCCTCTAAGTCACAAGCATGGATGCAGGGGATTTCCTCTGTGCTTTTGACTCGGTTCAATTTCTACTTCATATCATGCCCAAAGCCTCCAGATTGGCACTACAGTTTGTTTGGATATATTTTGTGTCTTTTACCTCTGACGTTTCTATAGGTAATCAATTTCATCCAGGAACCCAACAATAATGCTTCACATACAATGGATTTGCATCAAATTATACGTTGACACTTAGGACAGTCGAATAATCCCCAACCTTCCACTCAGACTCCTCAATAAACTCCAACTGTTCTTCAATCAGATTAGAGTTTAGAATTATTACCATATCTTGCTAAACTTGGGCTTTGTCACACTTCAACTTTCTAACAAACTTATCTATAGGCTTAGAGTACTCTTAATGCATTCAGAGTTCAAGCTTTGAGCTTTGGAAACTCAGATGGCTCAAAATGGAAACAGATGTAAGTTATCCCCCTTTTTATCCAATATATTGTTTCTTTAAATTCAAAATTTTTATTTAGATTGCTGGCTTTTATTGTCTCTGACTTACTATTATTACGCTTGGGACTTTATGTGATTTTTCCGTCTCTTACTCTGATAGCTGGAGTCCTACTTAGAACCACCAACATGGTGTTAAAAAAGAATTGAAAAGTTGAGTAATAAAAAGACAGCATACAAAAAAAATCCAGGTTGTGACCAAGCATGTATACATCCCTGCTCATCACCTGCTCACCATTTCCACTAGCAACCTTGGCTTTAAACATGGAAATATGATTCAAACCAACATCATGCCCTTTTCCAACCTGGATGTATTCATGGTGTGTTACATCACCACCATGCAGTGTACAGCTAAAGCCAACAAATATATCCTCACTGATGTTTATCACTCTGGAAGCTTTACTCATGCCTCTACGAGCTAAAAACCACAAGCGAACAAACACATCTGGGTGGACATAGTGCATCCTTATCTTTAAAGGATTTGGAAGTACACATTGCCCAGTCATCACAAAACTCTTCTCTTGAGTGGACATGAACCAAGCTAGGGAAGATACTGAGCTTGTGAATACATTTTCATGAACTCCTAATATTGTAGGCTTTCGAAGACCAAAAATTTTGTGAACTCTTGCAACAAATTTCTCATTTTGAGAGCCTCTTCAAAGTAATTTTCTTGGTTCATATCAATTGTCTGTAATGCATCACCCCTTGTAAAAATCAGAGCATGATTTTGATTCTCAGGTTTCCCTTCACCAAGTTTCGCTGGCCCAAGGAGCCTCACCCTGTAGACTTCCACCTCCTTTTGTAGTTCTACAGAGTCATACTCTACTTCTCTCCCATTTTTGACTATATCAACATAGCCAATCTGAAGAGCTTCATAGTTCTTCATCAAATATAAGATATCCTTAGCATGATGATATTTCCTAGCCTTTTGAGCACCATAAATCTGACAGGTGACAATTTTTGAGTAAAATATCTACTCCACATCTTTCAGTTTTCAGGTGTGATCTGGAAGGAAAATCCCAATTGTGATTTTCACCTTCCCTGGGTCTTGATGCTGCAACAGCAAGTGCTTGACAACCTCTCTTAATGGAAATCTCTGATGTTGAATCAAGAAAGGCCAACATTTTGAGATCCTTGTAATAGTACATCATCCCCCTTACCGTACGAACCAATGTCTGTCCTCTATATGAAGCCCACAACCTTAGTTCCACCACTTTATCAGTCTAGAGTTCTTCTGGATTTTTCAATCCCTGACCACACATCCGCTCAATGAAATTCGACCAATCATCAGGATATATCTTCTGGAGATAGAATATGATTGAAACACCATCTTCATTATCAGTACGGAGTTGTTCTCTGTTGTACATAACATATTCATCATAGTAATAAGTCAAAACACTGAATTACATCATCTTCTCAACCTGCATAGCACGGGGCATGTTCATGAAGAGAGAATTGCTGAAGAAAGCAATCCTGTGCCTTGCCTCCAAATTTCTTGGAACATGATGCATAGAATTCCTTGTGGTTAGAATGGTCTGCAGTTGTATTAATTGTCTATAAAAGAGGTGGTATTCTATATTAGGTAATTATAAAGTGTCCTCAAATAATATCGTGTTACCAATCCTTATAGTAACCAGTCCATCTTGCCTTAATTGTGCAATACTCCGCCTTTCTTTAGGAAAATCTCTTACAACAATGTCATAGAGATTTTGCAAGGCATCAACTACAATTTGCTGGCCCTTGTCATGTTGTTTGGTCAAAAGACCTGTTGCCCACCTATTTCGACTAGGTGGCAAACTCATGTACATTGGAGATGTACATTCTTGTTCAGTTGTTCCATGGAAAAATCATTGTGATTTTTCACCTTGCAGGGCAATTTGCCCCTTTGTACTCGAAATATCCGCTCCCTTGCGTGGGATAATTATTGTAATTTTATGTTCTAAGTATGGATCATATGATATGGATGCCATGTCATGGACTTTATCATTAGTGAATTCCCCTCATCGAGTGTTTTTCCCCTTCCAATAAATTTTGTTCTTTAACGATATTTATTGGCTAGGTTTTCACTCAAAAAATCCTCCAAAGTGGTGATGGGCATTCTAGTAATCGAGTCCATGGGGTGTCTAAGGGTTCAAAAGTGTTATTCATGATCATACTATACATATCCTAGAGTCTTGCGGAATTTCGTTGAGTCTAGTCAGTCTTTTTTTAATTTTTTAACCTCACCGTTAGGGGTTAATTAATTAAAGTTTTGATGTAATAAGGTCGTCACTTGGTCCTTGGAATTTTGTAATAGGGGTATGAGTGTAAAAAATAAATTCCATATCAACCCCTAAACCACAGTATCAAGTCCCATGTCATTCAGACATGTGGTTAGGATTTTAGCCCACTTTTGGTCCCACTCAGGCAAAAACCAGGATTAATTAATTTAATTGCCTAGAGTGAAAAATGCAAAATTCTTATTTTTGGGCCAAAAGTCAAAGTTAGGGGCTCTAAAGTTCATTCCTATCAAGGTTAAGGAGAAATAAACCCAAATGAGGGCCACTCAAAGTGGAAAAATGAATTATTTAAAAGAGGGGAGGTTTTTTGCCTTATGTGGGTTTTTTCCATCTTAATATGGAGCCCCTCCACCTCTTGGAAGCTTCCAAAATGCCCCCTCTTGGATGGGTGACACCTGGCCATCATCCAAGGGACTTCTCTTTAGGTTTTGAGCTATAAATAAGAGGCTTCTCCTCTCATTTTAGCATGAAGGTTCTTGGTAGCATGGTTATGTTGCCAAAATATTTGCTTCTCTTCTCTTCTCTCTTTATTCTAGAATTTTTCTCAAGCCATTCTTGGCTCATCTTTGTATTGAATCTTGCCCTAGTTGGTCCTACAATAGAAGAAATTCTTTGGAGGAAATCTCTTCCATGATGTGTTGGCTTCCCTCTTCAAGCATTGCGGTATCGTTGTTCCATTTGTGAGTATTTACTTTCATTTTGTTAATCATAGATGCCCTTTGCAAAGGTCTTTGCAAAGGGATTGGATGGTAAATGGTTATTTTCTTTTCATTGTGAGTAGATTAACTTAACTCTACAAAGGTTTTTGTAGAGCTATTTATTTTACTCATCTCCTTGCTTGCATTGTGTAGTCTTGCTCACCCATTTCTTGCAGATCTAAAGGCTTGAAGGAGGGCCTCCAAAGCCAAGCTCCTAATCTCTTTGTGTTTGTCAATCTACTTCTTTTACTATTTACATTTTCACTTATAGAGTTATGGGTCTAATAAAACTTGGTTTTATTTATTGGTTAATGAATAAAACCTTTGTTTTAGGGCCTTGACTCATTATATATTAGTATAGTAGCTTACATATATTGTTTTTACATCATTTAGGTGGCTGGAAATTGCATTTTCATCCCTCTAAACTTTTTGTTTTCAATCCTTTTCAAATCAGAAGGTTTTAACATGTATTAAGGGGAGGTGCTGCCTAAAAATTATCAAAAAACACCCCTCTTGTGCCCACTTCAAAGAGGGTCCATTTCTAACCTTTCTCCATCATTTTTCATAGTATTTTGATGCTTGAAAAGTCTATTTTCTGTAGGTGTTTAGTTGTTGTTTTTTATTTCACTGTAAATCATAACATAGCATAACATAACGTAACAATATAATCTAGCTTAGCTTTTACTTTTCAAGTTCATCCACCTTCCCCTTTGGGGATTGTTGTGAGGTTAGAGTAGTACTTGCTTATTAGCTTGCTTTACTTTCTCAAAGTTTTATCTATTTCAAGCATAAGCATTTGTTTTAATTGTATAAGAGTAATCATACAACTCAAGTATTTCGGTGTATCCTCTTCCCTCCATTATCTCCCTTTGGGGAACTCGGACCAAAGGGTATGAAAAACATAAGGAATTGGGGGCTTATTTTAACTAGATAACTTACTTTCTGCTCTTTACTTTCTCCTACAAATCTTTCACACATTTACTTTTTTTCAGTATGGGGTTCAAGTACTAGCATCTCCCATAAGGGATACTGCTTGGTTGACCATGTTGATCATTCTAAAATAAACCTTGCATGCTCAACAGTAACAAGATCAAAAAGTAACCCTCTAAAATAAACCAACAACTTCTTTGACCTTTGATCCTCTACTCGGTTATCACTTTGCGGAGTACTCACGAGATATGACAGGGAGTGGAAGAGGTTTTAGTAATAGGCATCCACCATAATATTGTCTAAGCCAATTAAAAACCGGTGACCGTTGGAAGCTATGGGGGGTGAGAGACTGAGGACGGTCTCACGGGGTTTGCATCCCACCTGATGAGCGCCTCGGCACTGGGGGTTTGATTTGCGAGCTACAGGTGGACTGGTTTCCACTATTTTGAGCACATTAACACTCCATCTTTAGTTTAAGAGGATGTGTGATCGGGGTATAAACATTCCTTGGTTCCAAGACATTAATCGAATATTTAAGGAACCCTTTAAAATCTATTAAAATCAACCAAGAGACATTGCAAAATGTTTCACCAATAGGAGACTCCAATAGGGATTGTTTCACTATAGCATTTCACTTTGATTTCAAGTATTTATTTCCAGCTCTTGCAATCTCATTTGTTGAATGTTTAAGTAATTGTAAATCTTGCATATCTGAATATCTCATCTTGGCATTTACATTGTGGTTTGTATTAAGGCATTAAGTGAATAACTTGTGGTGTGGTATATACATTTCCCTTTGCTTTATACGTGTATATTGTATATCTTTCTTTAGCAATTGTATATCTTTTGTAAGTAATTATAATCTTGTGGATCTTTCTTAGATAACTGTGGCTAATATTAGCTTGTAATATATCCACTCCATTCCTTATCTAAGGCACTGTTCTAATAATTTAATAAACCTTAATAATTAATCCCTTTAACTAATTTGTTAATAAATATAGGAACTTAGCATTCCTTAGGGACTATCCCCCTTGGATATGTTGGGATTAAGTCAAAATGGAGGAGTTGTGGACTGTGGTGACAGTGGTCCCTAGCTCTCACTTTCCCCGAAGGATGCACACAGTGGTTGGAGACTTTCCATGTTCTAAAGTGCATATTAGGCGGCAACAAGACCATTGACCAGTGATATTAATTTCGAATGAATTTCAGGCAATTCACTCATTCTGTATTTGACTGTAAAATTTCCCATCTGCAGTGAGTCATCAATTTCCTTAAACAAGTTGACAATAATGGAGTGTTCTTCACTATCTTCCTTGACAATTTTTTGGAGCAAATATTTGACAGTGTCATGCTTCTATCACTGCCCAGTAACGGTATTCATTCTTGCATATCTTTAACCATAGTTCCTTGTCACTCCCCTCAAATTCAGTAGCTTGATTTAGGGCAAGTAACAACTCATTACATAGTAGTAAACATGGCCACCGAATGAGACGTACATTTCGAGAGCTTGGAGCAACCTCCAACAATTGAACCTCCAAGTCACTGACAATATCCTCTTCTGTAAATGTTCTCACTATTTCCTTCCATATAATAGCAAACCTGGCTGCTTCAGCCCTAGTAGACTCAATTTTTTTATATACACCAAATCCATACCTCAGTTGCAAATTCCTGACATCATCCCTTACTTTAGCTTTCAAATCCCCCTTGACTTCAAATGGTAATTCTTCTGGAATTAAATGGAACTGGATTGCACTAGCAAAGAATTGGAATCATATCCTCAATTGTCTAAACCACCACGTCAAGACATGAAAAATTCTCCAATTTCTTTTCTTAGCAAAGTTTCTTACCCAAGGAAGAACAAACAGAAGCAATGTCAAAAGCTTAAGCATGATGAAAACCAGGGAAACTTTCAAATAGTTTACCAATCTTCTGTTTGCCTCCCTTGACCATCTCAAATCATGATTCCTTTGAGCCCACATTTGACTATAAAACAAAGCAAAGACAATGGTCCATACCAATGCCACAATGCTTTTTAGTACCATCCTTGTTCCAATTAGTAGAGTCTATTTTGACACTAAACTGTACTGCATGCCAACATCAAGAAAATATTGCCAAAAACGAAGGCCTACCCATGTAAGGAAGAAACTAAGGACCTGTGCTTGTGTGTCTTTGTGTCTCAATTCTATCCAAGGAGTTCCTGACCCTTGATATGCCACAATAATAGCAGCACGAAGGAATAGAATGTACATAATCCAAAGATGATCAAAGTTGCGGAAAATGTTCCGAAAGGAATGTTGTTCTAAAAAACCATCTTCCCAACTTGTTGTTTATGCAATATTCTCCTAATTCTTTGGGTATCCCAATCCTTATAACTCTGAGCCCGTTTAGCCAATTGAAAAAAAATACTCCCCATCTTGAGAGGCCATCCTAATTCTTCAAAGCATATGCTTCTCCAAAAGTACTCATTAATATCATCATAATTTCTCCAAGAAGAGTGAGGAGCCTTCCCATCATCACTACACTTTGCTTCCTTTTTTACTATATCATACAGTGGTGTAACAACCTTGTGAAAAAGTCATTTTCTCCAATATGTGCAGGCAATGATGTTTGTCCAATATTATTCTCTAAGATGCTATTTAGCTCTAAAGCCATATGATGGAAAATATAGCATGAACACTTTGGTAAGAATCTCAAATTGGCAGCTTCACCCCAAATCAGAAGATACACAGATGTATACAACAATTCCGTCCGCACATTTCTTGTTTCTCTCTTACGGTATTTGATCTCAATATGGAATTTCTGGCCCAGATATGCACACCAACTGGAGTAATTCTTTAGGATTTTCTTTCATAGATTTCAAATAGTGATTGTGATGGCAATATGTGGCTATTGTAGTTGCATCATCTCATGCAACTCCAAGTTGCTTCCTCCCCTGATTTTATATATTAGCGACCACGTTGATATGGAGTAGGGTAGAGAGAGGTTGAGGTTATTATGATCAGGAGTTAGAATGACATACCTATCTAAAACATAATTGATAAAAACAAGTATGTGTGACATACCTTGCCTTATGTCATTTATGATTTATAGGAAGTGCATTTCATTGTGTGGAGGATTTTGCATGTTTTTTAATGAAGGTTGTGATCATCCACATATGTGGGAAGATATTATTATTGTTGTATTGGAATGTGTACTAGAGTGGGATCATGTGTGACATGCACAAGAATTCATTTTTGTAGCGTTGTGCAAGTTAATAGGCTTTAACAATTATCTCCAGTAGTAGCAGATACCTGTAGCATCACACTTTTATAGATTTTCTCTTCTGTAGATAGTTGTAGCTCCAACTTATGTAATGCTCCTTACTTATAGTTTCTCGTAGCGTTCTACTTCTGTAGTCATCCTCCTTTGTAGATTTTATTTGTTTTTACGCTAGTAGGAGGTCTCTACTGTAGATAGCTGTAGGTGTTGATTCCTGTATAAAAGTATTAACCATATTAACGAAGGCAATCTCTTGTAGGTATATGGTTGAGTTACAAAGGTCAATGGAAGTGATATGATGTCAATGCATGAAGAAGGATATACGTATGGAGAAAAAGGTAAATGTATGAGGAATAATGTGAGACTATGGATTGGATAATGCAAATGTAAATGGAATAGTAGTAAGAGTGTGAATGTGCATGAAATAAGTGAATTTGTGAATGTGTGAATGAGGGTGAACCTCGATTTGCAGCTGTAGCTTGTTAAATATGTATTTTCGATGATCTTTGTACTTCTAAGATGTGTACTCAAATTCCATATATTTGTCTTGAGTGGTCTTAAATACTATGTTTTCTTGTATGCTTGATATGTAAGGATATTCTGGCTATGGCACTTTGGATGTACTTTCTCTGATTGTTGTCATGCTAGTTATTCAGGCATATGTTATATTTGAAGTGTATACTCTATCTCTTTATAACATGTTATTTTTCCCATAAACTTTAAACTCTATTTATTTTTTAGTATTGATCTGATGTGCCCAGGAGAAACACAAGGAGGACAACAGAGTAAATTGAATTATTATATGGGAATTCACATATATACAGGATATGTATTTAATACTGAGAAATACACTCACATCAACGCAGTAATATATTTGGAAATTTGCAATTTTTTATTGCATGTAACAACAGTACAAATAGATGTTTAAAATAAGATTTCAAGTGTACCATCAAGTCTGAGTTGGCTGTTTGTTATAGCTTCCTAGTACAATGATTTATTATACAGAGCCTCAATACAAGTGAATAAACAAAGACAAGTGTGTGAGTAGAAGAGAATAACCAAAATTGTACACATGATGTACAGTCATGTGTTATTGTTATAAATACAGTACAAAACTATGGGGAGGAATTGCACATGTGTTGTACAGTAACTATAGTCATTTGTATTATTACATATACAGTGCAAAAATGTGGGTAGAATTATCAAAATTTCCCAAGTCTACAATAAAAAAAAAAAAGTGGGTGAGCGATCTATTTAGTCTTAGACTAAGTCACCCAACAGAGATAAGGATAAATTTCAAAGTTTACTAGAGTACAAAATATAAATGTACATATATAATATAGGTTCACTCGTATTACTAGACTAAGTCTCATCAATTCATCCCTGCTTAGAGGAAATCATCCCCAATTTCCGCTAAAGATGGGAAGTTGCTACCTATATGTTTATTGCATTAGCCATTAACCCTGAGTGGGAAACATGCCTTTGCATCACACCAAGTAGGTAGTGATGTGACACTGCCTAGTGGATCCAGTGCGGACATCAAAAAGAGTATCTCCACGAAAGGGAAGCTGAAAATCTAGAATTATGACCTCCAGATGTGTGACTAGAAACATCCTTTAAATTAGGTGCTTCATATCACTTCCACTGGTTGACATTCACCACATCATGGGTTCCTAACTGTGGTAGAAGGTCCAACTTGAAAGCATTGGAACCCATTTGTTGATTTTTGAAGAAATGCTTGTCCAAATGCAACCAAACTCAATCACCAACATGAAAGTGTGCAACAACTTGATGTCAGTCGTATAGTGCTTTGTATTCAACATGCATCTGTTGAAGGATGTCATGAACATTACTTTGGATATTAACCAAGTTCTGCACAAAAGAAGCTTTTTATTACTGCTTCTGTTGGTGGGATGTGCATGGAGTTGGTAGAGCAACTGGAGCTAAGAGTTTGAAAGCCAAAACAAAGATCAAAAGGAAAGTGTCTTGTAGAAGGGAAACTTTGTTGTAACTATGTTGCAAAATATGCAGGTATTGATCCCATTATTTGTTCTATTGATGGTAGAGGTAGAGAGAATGAACCAAGATTATGTTACACTATCTTAGTTTGTCCATCAGTTTGTGGATTGAATGTAGTAGAGAACCGATGCAGACAACCTAAAGGATTCCATTAGAATTTTCCAAATCACTAAGAAATTTGGAGTAATGATCAGAAATGTTGGTCAATGGTAATCCAAAATGGCCCCAAACAGGCTAGAATAAATCCAAGCCCTATAGGGAACTACCAAAGACTGGTATAAACCAAGCTTCATGTTGGCAAGTTTGTTTTGGCTACAATTTGAACAACTCTAGATGTAATATTCCACTTCTTTTCACATGGAAGGCCAAAAGAAGTACCTTTGCAGGTGCAACATAATTTTTTGCACAACAAAATGTCCTCCATGGGATGAAGAATGGGCCTCCTTGTTAAGTAGAAGGAAAGTTGATCTAGCTGGAACACACAATTGATTCAACTTGTAAAGAAAGCCATATTGATCTTTGTAGTCTAGGAAAGGGCTTTGATTGACCATAGTTGGTTGTTGGATGGATTCCATGACCAGACCAAAGTAAAGGTCTATATAATATTGGGATTTCCAATCCTCATAGGCTGCACATTTGATTTCTAAAATGGAACAAACCTTGGATAAGTGTCCATTGAGGAGATTAGGCACTTTCTTGGAATATTGGAAGGAATCTAATTGGTGACAAGTGGTTTCTACACTGACTATATTTTGATATTTGTGGTCTATTATGGGACAAAATAATTAACTAATTCTCTCTCTCTTTCTTGGGGATAATAGTAGTCTCCTTACAAATGGTAAACCTAGCCTTCCCACTTTATTTGTTTTTCCTTTAAGTAATGTTAAAACACCAATTCAAACTAGTTGGTCATTATGAACATTATTATTGGTCATGCATACATGTCTAGATTCTAGAGGGTCAGAGGTCCTGCACAACATATCAATAACAATCTGACTCCAGCGTTGTAAACAGTTAGGAAATGTACTAGCTTGTTTAAGAAAGGAGGTTAAGATTCAGAATGCTGCATTAAAATGCTGAAATGCACACTGAAATAACCAAAGAAAACAATTTAGACAATAGCTTTATGAAGATGAAATGTACCATCTAGAAACAACATTAACTAAAAACAATTTTGAGTCCATGTATCTTGTTATGTGCACTTAAATATTTTCAATCCAGATTTTATTTAATAACCTTATGAGAACATCTATGTATTTAGTTGTCAAAGAGAGTATCTGAACTTCTGAATAAAGTCTTGAAGAGGCTGTCAAAATAGGATGCTTAATCAAGTGCACTAACATGATGACACTATAGTTTTCAAGCTGTGTTCAATCTATTTCCTTCACCAAGATTTTTTTTTAATATAATCAAAAGTTCACCTGTGCAGATGAAATTATTTCCTTCATCACAATCAGGGTTTTACTGTTGTCCATGTAAATCCAGAGGTCTCACCAAAATTGAACGACATATTCCTAGCATGATGAAAATTGAAACAACAATTAGACTTTAGGTGAGGCTTAAACAATCTTGAGGTAGACATCTTCTTTTAATAACCATTCATGAGTGCTTCTCTTACCATCCCATTGTTGAAAAAAAATCACATAATCAACAAATAGAAACATTTATGTAGCAACACACAATCCTCAATTGGATTCTACAACTATTTCTTAAACACATCCTTATTCTCTGTCCTTCTCAAGTTTAGGTTATTAGGTATGCATCAATACATTATCTTGTTCTCTAAGACCCTTTTACTAACCACTTTAATAGATTGTGTAATTGTTTAGGATATTTTGTTTCCTGATCACGGTATATTTTTGTGCTTATTAATGTGTTTAGAAAAGAAATTGGATTTTAAGCATAACTGTCTGTGCATCTTATTGTCTTTTATTAGAATTCAAATGATGAAATCTGTGTTAATATTGCTCCTCTTCCCGATTCTTAAAGGGTGCTAGCTCAATGGAAGAGCGTTTGTGTTACAAGCAAGAGGTTGGTGGTTCGATTCCTCCATGCCCTAATGATATTGCAGTGTATTTCTAAAGGTAAAAAATGTAGTAGTGCAAGATGGATGCAATATTAGACGCAACACTAAATGCAAAACAAGATGTAAAAGTGGATGTCACACCAAACACACAAGTGGATGCAAAAGTGGACGTTATGTTAGACACAAATGTGGAAACAAAAATGGATGTCACAGTAAAAGCAAAATTGGATGCAAAAGGAGACTCAACACTAGAAACAATTAATGACTCAAAACTAGATGCAATACTAGGCCCAAAACTAGATGCAACAATAGATGCAAAAGTGGACTCCTAACTAGACGTAAAATTAGACATTAAATTGAGCACAAAATATGGTGTATCGATGGACATAAAAATAGGTGTAACACCAGGTGCAAAACTAGAAGCAACACTTGATGCAAACAAAAACTTAAAACAAGACACAATATTGGATGCAAGATGGGATGAAACATTGAATTTAAAACTAGACGTGATATTAAATGCAATATGGGATGTAGCATTGTACACAAAATTGGATGCAATATTAGATACAAACATGGGCGCAAAACTAGGCACAACACTAGGCGCAACACTGGGTGCAACATTGGGCTCAAACATAGATGCAAAAAAGAGACCAACCAAGATGCAACACTAGGTGCAAACCTAGATGCAAAATACGATGTAAAACAAGATGAAACATTAGGCACAAACATGGATACAAAAAAATACATAAAACAAGATGCAAAATTAGATAAAAAAGGGATGCAACATTATAAGTAAAATTGGATGCAAAACTAGACGCAATATTGGGCCCAAATTTGGATGCAAACCTAGATGCAACGTTAGATGAAAAATTGGACACATAATTTGATGCAAAACATGGTGCAAAATTGGGTGCAAGACTCGATGAAAAAAAAGGAGCAAAATAAGACGCAACATTGGATGCAAAACTAAGCGTCAAACCGGGTGCAAACAAGGATGTAACAAATGACACAAAAAAAGATGCAATACAAGATGCAAAATTGGGTGCAAATAAGGGTGTAACAAAAGATGCACAAAATTGGGTGCAAAAATTAATGATAAAAAGGACGAAAAAAAAGATGCAATAGATGGCGTTTTATGAAATTGTACAATAGCGCCAGGTTTAGCACCGGATTGTTCACTAAAATTGGGAAAAAATCACACTAAAATCTGGTGCTAAATTCGATGCTAAATCCAGTTTTTGTTGTAGTGTGGAGAGGAAATAAGCATGCAAATATAAATTATTATGATATATTAGTTGTCTCAAAAAGAAAATCATACATGCTTATTCTTGCCAAAACTTCAAAAGACTATCAAGAGGGTGAAATAGACCTAGAGATTGGAACTCGAGATATCGATGCGAACAATGTAATGCACTGAAATCAAGGACACTGATTATGCATCTTGATGAGAAACTACAAATTTGATTTGACCATGATGTGGTGAATGGAGAGATTATAACTTGGAAAACTTGTCAAATGGGTGAAATACACACTATTTTTGTTAAGCAAAGTAATATATGATAAGGAATGTCTTGGAAAGTCTATCGAAGAGGTCATATGACATCGAAAATGAAGAAATAAGGTAAGAAAGTGATGAGATCCTTGAGCTAGACTTGATGTGCTGAAAAAATGGCTAAAAGTTAAAATTTAATATGTTCGACTAAGTCACTAAGTTTCGAGACTTGGGAATCGTATAAAGTTGAGAATCAACTTTAATAAAATTTAAGGGTTTAGAAGTAGTCTTATGGGAATGCTGAGTGGCTTATGCATTGATTTTTGATGACATGACAATATTTGTTGATTTGGTAATTCATGATTGTAACTTAAAAATCTGTATTTTACTGAAGGTTGTATGATGTTTATCTTCTTGCCTTGGAGGAGAGGATATCCAAATAAATTTGAAATTTGACTTGAATTTTGTTGTGTTAAAAGTTGATTGGGTACCTATATTGATGCGATCTAACTTGTAGTTAAATTTGGATATCAAGGATCCTTGTGGATGATTAGGAGGTATCGGAAATCTAAGTCAGTATTGACAATTATTGAAAAGTACTCATGGATTTACATTATGTGAAATTACTATAGAATTATTGAGAATGTGTTGGAACCTTGTTGGAAGAAACATACAATCAGTGACGATAGAACAACTATTGTTCATGGCCATGGTTACTTGATAAAAATAGAAGAGAATAGCATGAAGACGGGAATATGGAAAGAAAGTAAAACTAACATTGAATATACAATAAAAATTAACTTCAAGACGAAGTTTCCTAAAGAGGGGGAGTATGTAATGCCCCATTTAGGGATAGGAAAAGTAATTGAATCAAATAATTATGTATAAATAGAAATGACAACTCAATACTAAGGTATAATGGTTAGTGTCTCTGTGTAAACTAGCATTGCATGATTCATGTATGAGGATTTAATATCAATGATAGATATAGCCCCAATACTGCGACCTCGGAGGATGCATTAGAAATACTTAGGCAATATCCATACTTATTCTAGAACTTTGGGACGAATTTTCATGAAGTGGGGGTGTATGTAGCACCCTGTTTTTATTCTGACTCTTGAGATTATGATAACTATTCTTTGAGGGAATTCGGTGATGAATGAATTGGTTATATGTGGGTTGAGAATTAAAACTATGTATGGAATTATTATTTGAGAGAATCTGGTTTCAGATGACCTAGACATGTGTGAAACAATTATTTGTTTTGGAAAAATAACTAAGAGGATAATTGTCTGATGTATTGTCAAATGATAAGTAATTCTGATTATGAAAATGATGTCAACATTGGTAAAAATATGAGTACAATTATATTATGATGAATGAAGAGTCATGTGATGTTATCAACAAATATTGGTTGATGTGAAAATGAAAGATGATGTTATATTAAATGACTGATGAAACACGTTTATGTTATATCTAGCATGTGCTCTAATGGTATGTCGAGTGTGATAGGAAAGGCATGAACATGAGACATAAGAATGCATCATTATACAAGGACTCTAGCCGAGTAAAAAACTATGGAAGGTGATATCCACCTAAGTTTATGTTATGTTTAATTATGCGATAAGGTATGATGTGCATGGACTCTGGATGAGTTAGGAACCTTTGACAGTTGATGTCGATTTGAGGTTCGTATTATGTTTGAAATATTGTTTATATAAGATTTGATGCACATAAGGTATGATGTTCATGGACTCTAGATGAGTCGAGAAACTTCTACAGTTAAATTCAATTTGATGTTCATATTATGTTTTAGATCTTGTTTATAAGATTTGATGCACATGATGTTTTATGTGCAGATGATGGGATTGAGATTTCCAATCGATCCACATCAGGTGACGAGGCTGAAAAATTATACTTGTAAGTCTAGCAATTGGACGATGCGATGAGCTTTGAATACAGTAAGGAAGACTTCAGTTCATCAAATGTGTGTGTCGTGAGGGTAGGCCACGAGTTGGTCACTCACGAAGATTGTACTAGGGGGCGCACAATAAGGATTCAACCTAATTCCTCAGGAACGACCTATCCTCCATAGGGTAAGCGGATTGAGGTAACATCGGCTCAGCCGTCATTACCAAATCCACACCTATGGGAATTATCTAAAGGGAACGTGAGAAGCATAACACCTTAATAATCCTGACCATGACAAAAATGCGATGGTAATAAACATCAATTTTGAATCGGGGGGAATTAGTAAAATGTTTATAAAGAATTTTAGTAAAATTCTAGTAAGTTAAAAAATAAAAAATAAAAAATAAATTAAATAAATGAATAAAATAAAATAAAACAATATATATATATATTCCAAATAAAAGATCTCTTTATTCTCATTGAATAAACATGGACTTCCCTTTAGAGGCATGCATAAAGATTGAAAGATCGGTCCTTAATAGAATCGTTAAAGAGGCATACATAAGTCGCCAAAACAACATACATAAAGATCACCAAAAAAATGCATACAAAAATATCGCCCAGATGGTTCATGATTTGCCCTTTCGAGGCCTACACAAGAACACTTTCTATTATCCCATGAGTTCTTTTAGCTCATAGCCTTACATAGTGATTTACCAAAATATTATCAGCAAATTATTTTACCTCCATTAACCCGTGAGGGAGCAATAAAGCCTCTTTGCCGGACAACTTGTTTTCTTCAACATTTAGTTCTTTGTAAATATGCTAAAAGGAAATTGACTCGAAATTTACCATTTGATCTCTGATTTCTCTTAACAAATGCTGAAGATGTGGTGCATTTATCTGCAAATGTCCATTTTCCCAATCTATAGTCATTTTATAGTCTCCAAAGAGTGGAAGGTTTTGAACATGATTTTCAGATGCTATTTGAAGGACTGGCCATAAAGCTAATAATTCTGCCTTATTGTCTGTTCCCTCTCTTGGTGCAAAAGTAATCTCTGTATTTATTGTTTCATTCAGGAAGAGAATACCTCCAGCTCCTCCTAAGGGAGGTTCCCCTTGGCTTGCTCTGTCAAAGAAAGCCCAAGGATTGTTTTTGTCTATGTTCAACGGTTTAAGCACTCTTCTTGGTTTTTGTTTTGGTTCCATTTGATGTTCCATTACCTTTTGCAAAAGCACATTAACTGTTATTTCCGAGGAAGTCAAAATGTTTTTGAATATTTCTCTATTCCTTGTTTCCCATATAGTGAAAACAAAAAGGGCCGACAATGCTTCATGTTGACATACCCTTTCATTGCTCCACCAAATTTTCACTCTGTGCTCCAATATATATATAATTAAACGAAGGTAAATAAAGCTAAATTGAGAAAACAATTAAAAGAGTAAATTAAGGAACTTGAATTAAAGTAAAATTCTAACTAATCAAAAAAGAACCAGAGAACCTATGATAACTAAAAAGTGGGTGGGTAAATAAAATTAATTAATTAATTAATTATGTAAATTGAAGAGTTAACTAAAAGTGGTGCATGGGATGCATGGGAATCAACGAAAAGGTTAATAAAAGAAAAAAGAGAGCAAGAGCTCAAGGGATTTTGACTTGCCATAGTTTTGAGTACTTGAGGCGATTGTGGTTGAGGGTGTGGTTCAGTACGACGTGAGAGAGGTTGGGAGCCTCCCAACAACAGCCTGACATCGTACTTCCTTTGCTAGCCAAGTATTGTTAGCCCCGTTGAGCTCGACGTTCCTGGGAGAAGGAGAGTACCCGTCAGGGTATGGTAGGGAGGAAACCGTTGGATCTGACATGATTGGCAATCCAGTGACTACAGTGGATTTTGGCGACAAAACAACCTTCAGCTCCATCCTCAACTGTCAACGACTAGTGATGAACATGTATGTTAAAGTTATTGAAATTGTTATTATTACACATGAAAATGGAAATGGATGAATCTAAAAGGATGTAAATCGATATGTTTAAATTTGATAATGTACATATATATGTGGATTGATTTGTATTTGCTTTTAAGAAAGAAGAAAAAGAAAAAAAGGGTGCTCTTAACTTAGTTTTTCAGATCTAGATTTTATTATATGCATGCATATTAGTATTTTAGCAAGACCCATTGGAGGGTCATTACAAATAGTTGTCATCCTCCTTTATATTAATGATATTGTTCTTATGACAATGCGTCCCTTTGATCTTGATAAGCAATTAAGAATTCTCAAGGATCATTGCTCTAGTATGGGTATGACTAAAAACACTAACAAAACTAAATGCATGATTATCAAGTCCAAGAAAGTCACTTACACTATTTTTGTATACGAAAAAAACAAATTGGAGAAAGTGTTTTCTTATTAATATCCATCATAAGCTCAATTGGAACTATAGCATTGGAAAAAAGATTAACAGAGCGTGGAAACCTTATTTTGGTCTAGAAAACAATTGTAAATCAGTAAACCTTGTGATGTGAAATAAAAATAAGTTCCTATTTGAAACTCTCATCACTCATGTTATCTTGTATGGGTGTGAAGTTTGGGTTGCAACATCTCTAGAGAATCCTAGAGAAATATTGAGCAAATTTAAAAGCGCTTTATCACATATAACCTTAAAATTAAAAGCAATGCACATTATCCTATTCTTCCAATAGAAGTAGATATTCTCCCATCTAAAGCATAGCTATGACTAGGTACCTGATGCACAAGTACAATATAATGCCATGGGAGACTAGAGACTCTATAAATTTGCTTTAAAATCTAGTGAAGACCATCTTAGGCTCAAAAGAGGTTGGTATAAAGACGCCATGGATTGGTTAAACCATTGGGGGATTGATGGAAATGCCACTTTGCAAAATATCAACAACATTAAAAATACTATCACTTCTAAGTTTAAAGAGAAAACGTGGGACAAGAAAAATTTAGAGGTTGAAAGAAACTTGAGATACTATAAGGAGGCCATTAACTCTTATGGAAGACCAAAAGTATCTCTCTGTCTTAACCAATTTGGAGAAGAAAATTAATATAGCTAAGATAAGAACGAACTCACTTGAGCTTCATAGTGAAACGTGGCACTACATAATTCCTAAAACACCATGGGTGGAAAGGATTTTCCATCTCTGTTAGACTATGAGCATTGACGATGAAGTCACTTTCTCTAAGAGTGTCTGCATATACCCATGATGGATCACAATTTCATAATCTTTGGTACAATACAAACCTCTCCAATCTTCCAACATGTCGAAACTATGTCAACCTAATAATGTTTCTTTTTAAGCTTTTTGAATATATGAATTACAATTTTACAACAATCCAAATAATTCATTTATCTTTTTTAAAAATTCGATAAACCAAGTTCATCTTATTAAATGTTAATCATCATCATCATCATTACCATCATTTAACCAAAATATATTATAAAATATCAAAATATAATATTTTAAAATATATTACATAAATTATACATTGTTATTTAAATTTAAATTTATGCCTCAAACTATATCAGTAAAATAAACAAACCTTAGCGGTTTGATATATATAAATATATAAACAAACCTTAGCTGTTTGATATATATAAATATATAGAGAAAGTGATGTATGATATATTCAACTGAAATATATTAGGAAAAACAAATTAATATCATTTTTAATGAAATATGCTAACTTAAAATATATTACATAAATTACAAATCATTATTTAAATTTTGCATTAAATTAATAATAAATAAATTATGCTAATTCAATATGCACGACATAAAAAAAAATTGTGATTAGTTATAAAAGGTTACTCTCATTCTAATAGTTTCATCTTTACAATCATGGGTATACATGCATTCATAGTGAGTCAAGGTTTTGTTATTTGGGTCGACATGAATGCTTTCATATATGTATCAATATATAAATGACTATACAATGTACTGTGTGTAAAAAAATTGTTTTGATTTAAATCGTTTGAATAACAAACAATTATGTGAAAAAAAATTATGCACAAGTATTTTAAAATTGATAAAATATTCATAATTTAAGGGTTCGAAGAGCTTTTGGTGTGACTATGTCGCTTAACTAAACATTATTTGAAATTAAAAATCTGTGTTGTCCCAAAACAAAGGGAGTGCAACACTATCTTGCGCTAAAATAAGAAAAGTGATGCCAAATGAAACTTTATGGACCTATAATATAGAGTTGATATTGTAAGTTGAACATTGAAAAGTATGTTGAAGGAGTTTTTTTTTTTAGAGGAAATCTCCACAGAAAACCCAGCAATACTTCCCCACATTAGTGGATGGTAGAGGTGGTAAACCGCCGGCCATCCTCACAGATGGCCTAAATCCCGAAGGACTCAAGGCTCGAACCCGTGACCTCTCCCCGTACCAAGAGAGTGTGCGCACGTCTTACCAATTGAGCTAAATGTTGAAGGAGTTGGTACACGAAAATGCACTGAGCCTTTTGGTACATGGCAATGTTGACACTACATATCTAAAGAATCTAACACAATAAGATGGAACTTGTAAACAAACTTTGATACATATGGAAATTATGTCTTATAAATGGAGTAGTTGGCATTTAAGAAAACTCATTACAAGTTAGTGTTGGCATGCTAAAAATTGTTAAATTGTACATCTCAATGTATTGTTTGCATCACTTGGTATTGGTATGTGGATGAAAAACTAAACCAATTGTGTTACCATGTACAAACTCATTTGCAAATAAGAAACACAAGTAAATTCTAGTCATTCATGTTCAACTACAACATTGGAGCTAGTGCATGGAGCTATTGAGTTGAACTATTAAGCACCGAGGGAGGCATCCATGTATTCATGTGGGACTTCTAAAACCAAACATTTAACATGTTATCTTCATCTCTAGAAGCTTTGGTTGGTTGCGTACAATGAAATGGAAAGTCACCAAGGTGCAAAATCATAACCATTACATGTTGTTGTTGGCCTAGCGAAATTTGAGGCATGTGGCCACATGGTAATCTTTATAAAGGTTACCATGAAGCTTGACCATGGGTACGGGCATTGTTGGAAAGGATATTGATAAATTTTATTCAACATTTCCTTTCATTAAGTGCGACAACTAGAGTCATCTGTAAGAGATCCAATTTCATTGGTAGAGTTGCACTAAGAAAAGTCATTGGTAGATGTTGTTGAAATCTCATAATACTTTTATGCATTCTTCATCCAATCATTGCTACACACACACACACACATATTTGTGTGTGTGTGTGTGTGTGTGTGTGTGTGTGTGTGTGTGTGTGTGTGTGTGTGTGTGTGTGTGTGTGTGTGTGTGTGTGTGTGTGTGTGTGTGTGNAGTTTATTGTAAGGCCCAATATGGGATGGATGTTCCCATCCATGTGTGCGACGGGTAATTTTTAGGGGTGAAATTTCGCCAATTGGCTATTTTTGGGGTATTTTCCAAAAAATAAATTTGCTATTTGGTCATTTTTAGTGTCTAATATCGCCTATATTTACGTAAAATATGTTTTTTTATCATAATATTCGCCAAAATTTACACATTTCAGTGTTAATTTTATGTTTCATATTTAATATTCGCCTACCTATCTATAAACATGATTTTTTCAATCCAAAGCAATCACCTAGAATAATATACTTAAGTATAATATTAGAATCCTTAAAAAATACCCCCGTAGTACTTACTACTTCATCCAATTGGCACTATCCCTTGATACTATGTATGTATCAATAGGTACATTTTAAGGCCCAAAATGGGGTGAATGTCTACATCCATGTGTGCATAATACTTACTATGTCAGTACCCATTATTCACATGTTAACCGTGTTAAATTATCCAAATAATATTCTAAAGGGTCATAATATTCACCTTAATCATAAGTTTCGGTATGCAAAAACCCTAACCCTAATGGATGTCAAGAAGTGTTAATAATTGCGCTATAAGAGAGGAATGAGGGGATCTAATCCTACTGTATTTGATTTATAGTTCCATAAATAAGCAACGCAGAGGAGTTATATTAGTGTAACACAAAGGGATAAGTGGACCTTGTAGTAGACTATTCCCTGCCATCTATTGTACTCTGCAGTGAGTCAACCTTGCTTTGTATATTGCATTGTAAATATGGGAAGAAAAGGTCAATGAATAATTCTAATTTCTTCTCGGGGCATGCAAAAATATAAACCTACTGGATTTCAATGTGTTAAACATCACGCTATAGGGGAGGAAATGGGCTATGATCCTATTGTATTGATTTACGGTTCCATCACTAAGCATAGTAGAGGAGTCAAATATCAATATCTTACAAAGGAAGAAGTTGATCTTTTAGTAGCTTATCCCCCACCATAGTTTCTGTTGTACTTCATAGTGGGATTTTTCTAGAATATTGTAGGACCCAAATATTGATGTAAATAATGTAGTGTCAAATCTTAGCCACAGTGGATGAGTACACCAACGTCCCAGAGGATGACTCAGAGGAGAGATATGCAAGATTGAAAGTACAATCCTCTAATATCTCTAGGGGTATGACAATATTAATGTCATCATAAGATCTAACAAGAAACTTGAGGATAAAAAAGAGCTAGATAAAATGAGGTAAATTTTAATTGATAGGGCTTACCAAAACTTGTTCAAAGTGGGCATCAAGCCCTCTCAAGGTGAGATTGATGATATGAAGCTGAAGTCTACTTCATTGTAAAACACAAGAATAGTAGAAGATATCATTTTGACCATTGAAGCTAGTGTGTCATGTCCAAACTTGGTTGGAATTCTATACATAGACACTTATATTTGAGGGTTATTCTCTAGTGACTAAGTGGAAGATATTTAAAATTTTCATTAATTCCTAGTTTTACATAACTTCTTATGAATATGTCTAGTAGATTCTTGGGCACTACCACTGAGAAAAACTAGGGTATACTGTGCAAATGTACACTATCAAGTTTGGAAAACAAACCTTATCTTCAAATAACCCATACGCCATGAGGTTTTCTACATAGTGATTTAAGGAGGCAAGTGATGTTATTTAAATTTAAAACCATTAATGAACCTGGTGTGAAAGCACAAGAATAGGAGATGGAAAAGAATAAAGCACAACCAATTTGTTCCAAGAAAACCAATTAATAGGGACTTCCAAGGAGGGAAAGAAGAAGTGGAAAAAGTGAAAGAAGACTACCGCCATTGTGTCCTAGTGCAAGGATCCAAACAACCACTACATAACCAATGTACTATTGATGGTCATTCCAAAGATCTATTGGATGTTACTTCTTGAGTTGAATCTAAAGCACTTGATGATAAATTATGAGATGAACATGTTAAGCATGGACTTAGAGAACCGGGGAAATATAAACTCAAATTTAGATGAGAAGATTTCATGCACTACATTGTGAGTAACCTCCATCACAAGGAAGAGAAGGAGATGATCAAATTATTTCGTATTAAGATCCAAGTCAAGAATTCAAAGGTAGAAATCTATTTGACTCTAATAAGCAAGCCAACCTCATATTAGAGGATCTAAGAAGCAAGCTTGGATTGAATTTCAAGACCTTACTCATATCCACTAGGATGGATGGACAAGGATGTATTATAGATTGGGGTTACTAAATAGTGCAAGATTAGATTTTTCACTAGTGTAAATTACATTACTGAATTGGAGTTAGATGTGGTACTACTTGATGTGTGTGCCACAATGTTTGGAATCTCTTACATGTACATGAAGGATGTGATGTTTATGAGGAGATACAACCAACACCCCCCTGTCAAGGATGGAAAACATTTCATCATCAATGCACACAAAGGTAATATAAGCTTTCTATGGTATGTTCCAACCAAACCAAGGAACATGTTGATAGGTCAAAATGACCTTGGCCAATAGTAGGGGTCCTCCCTAGTAAGAAATATCCATTAGGCCTCAAACCATTGGAATAGGGAACCCATCCGAATTCTGGCCCATAAACCATTAATTATCCACGTTTCGCCAATTATGACTCGGTCCACAGTTTATGATTTTTTAATTAAAGGATGAAAATGCAACTAATCTAAAATGTAGAATGCAAGCATTCGAACAAGATAAAAGTTACATGAAAGAAACACAAAACCATACATGTGCCCGTCAATTCCCACGAAATAGTTTGCTAGGGGATAAAGACAGTAATATGGGCGAAGTGACTGCAGATTCATTAACAGTTTTGCACCCAAGGATTTAGTCAAACTTTTCCAGAAAACAAAAATACAAATGTATCAACTACAAATGAGAATAATTCACTACGTAAGATGCATTCATACACAATTATGATAGATACAAATGCAACATAATAGTTTGCAATAAATATAACACAAAAATCAAAGCTTCCCGAAAATAACTTGGTTGAAAGTGGATTCTCCTCATTCATGGCTCAACAATAGTACATGTAAAGTTCATGAACCAAAATCCCTTTAACTCATAAAGTCATTACAATTTATTGACCAAAAGTGAATGATCCTTGTCCTTCCATATTCCCATATTCCAAAAGGAATATATTTGATGCACCCTTTTGTTGAATCTTGGACTCCTTAAAATAGAAAATTAATGACCTTTGGGTTCCACTTTTGTCTTTCCCAGTTCTTTCAAATCCCCCTTTTGGGCTTTTCATGAAATATATTAAATGTAAATTTCACATTTAATAAGTAAGGGTAAGGCGATCCCTTAATTTATATGTCAATGTAAATCGTTTCCTTGCTCCACTTATGCATTTACTCTTCTAATTCTTCAAAATGAAAAACTCTTCCTGTTCTTGTTCTTGTTCTTGTTCTTGTTCTTGTTCTTGTTCTTGTTCTTGATCTTGATTCATGCATGGCACACGTTGTGCAAACAATGGTTAATTCGATCAATGAAACATTCATCTCCTCCTTCGTATTCAATGCTTATCTATACTCTCTAACCTAGAATCAATCTTTTACCTAGATTCAATCTTTTAGATGAGGCTGTCTCAATTGATGTTATAGTTTCCATTATCATCGTGTACCTTTATGCATATGTTTTACTTCTATAGACATATTCACCTACTCCGTACTCCATAAACATATTCACCTACATCTTCCTCCAAAATTTCTTATAAAATCCTTTTTTTTATTTTATATAAACACAACTCATTAAAAAACTTATTCTTCTTTATTTTAAAATTTCATTAAATACAAAAGAAAAATAAAATAATACAACACAGTTATAAAAACAAAAATTAAAATAAAATACAAATACAAAAATAAAAAAGTAATGAATAAAAACCAATTACTAAAATTAGACCTTAACTTTCGATATATCCCTGTTTTAAAAATACGTTAATGCCCTTAACAAGGGTAGGTTAGGCATACTTTCCATATAGGCACCTTGGAATTACACCTTCATTATATTAATCTCTAAAATTCTATTAAAGGCCCCCTTGCATCCTATGTCCATTAATATGTTCAAAACCATGCTAATGATTTTCACCGAACACATTCTTCCTCCTAAGATCCTCGACGTGTCGCACAAACCTTGGCCTTTCATCTCGGCATGGCACCTAGGAATTCCACTTTTGCGAAAATTTCACTCAACCATGATACACGCGGCCCCCTTGAGATTTATCCCAACACTGCATGTGGACCCATGATGGTCCCCTTTGAGATTTATCCCAACGCTGCATGTGGACCCATGATGGTCGTGGTCCTACCCAATAGGTAGGACCACAATCATCTTTGATTCATATGCAGCGTGGTTTTATTTAATAATTGATTATTTTGTCCATTAGTTTTAACTTGGATGGTTGGAAGGAATGAATGTTAGATCCTCGACGTGTCGCACAAACCTTGGCCTTTCATCTCAGCATGGCACCTAGGAATTCCACCTTTTCGAAACTTTCACTTAACCGTGATACACGCGGCCCCCTTGAGATTTATCCCAATGCTTCATGCATGTGGACCAATGATGGTCGTGGTCCTACCCAATATCACTATTGGGTAGGACCACAATCATCTTTGATTCATATGCAGCATGGTTTTATTTAATAATGGGTTATTTTGTCCATTAGTTGTAGCTTGGATGGTTGGGAGGAATGAATGTTATCTTCCTCATGTAAGTTCAATTCTTATAAGTAATATTTTTGCTCTTGTTGAACCTCTATATAAGTGAATGAGTGGATCTATGTTTGATTCGAAAAAGGCCTTAACATAAAAAGTAAATTCAAAACCCAACATTTTTACGTGTAAAAAAAAACTGATCACTTGTTAATTTGTTAACTGATATATATATTTTTTACACATTAACCAACAGTAACTTATTATTATTTTATAAATATAGAATCAAAGTTACATAATAAATGTATTTTCAACTCACATAAAATATTTTATATACTTTATATTATTAATAAAAAACTATCACATAAATACTTTAGAGTATTAATAAAAAAACTATCAACTAAAGATTGACTACCATTAATCATTTTCTACATTACAACGATCGAAACCTTTATAATACTAATAAAAAACTATCAACTAAAAATTGATTACTATTAACCATTCCTCTAGATTACAACAATCTAGAACATATGACCAAATAATATTTTATCAAGCCAAAATAGTATTAGATTCAAAATAATTGTATTCTTGAAACTACGTTTAAAAGACATATATGGTCCATGAATTCACCACATGTTCATCAATGAATTCTTTAAAGTGTGAGTATCCATCCATGACACCTACAACTCTTTTTGAAAGATTGTCAACCAAATCATTAAATTCTTGGTAAATATGAGAGAAGGAAATGTGAGAAAAATCGTTGTTTAGATCAAGAATCCTCGTAGCCCATTGTTCAAGTTGGATAACCTACATGTTAGAACACCCAACTGCCCAGTCAATCACTACTCACTAATCACCAACAATATGAATATTGAAAATACCCCTTTTTTGTGAGAACCATAAGAGTCCCCAAAGTGCAAGGAGTTTTGTGTTTGTGTTGGTACCATATCCAACACCCATCCTCAAAAGGACCTGATGATCATGCTTAGAGTCTTTAGAACCATACCAGCATTGCAAAGACCTTCCTTCTGTGCACTATCAAAGTACCCAGTGGATATAAGATCATCCAATATGACATTTTTGGATATTAGATCTTTTGATTGTGCCTTCCTTTAAAATACTAAAAAAAGACACTGATAATTTTAGAACATACATGAACTTAAGGATTAATGTCATAAAAGATATTTTTCTTGGATACACGATAGGAATTCATTGACAGGAATCAATCGTTGACTTCTGCTGCTACACCACCTAGCAGACTGATATTGGGAATGCCTAAGAGATTTGACCTGCTATTATGAAAGCAACCGATGAAAAAGGTTAATAAACTAAAAGAATTCCTAAAGTTGCTTAGAACTAATACAAGATAGAGATGCTATCATAGAATTGACAACTTTGATAGAAGAACCTCAAGAAGAGGTGCGACGAGAAAAAAAAGGGTTAATCATATTGAGAAAATATTGAAGACCAGTCGAGAACTGAGAATGATTGCCCAAATAGAAGATTATGACATGGACTATATTATTCTGGACTTTGGCTCCGATGTTAAAATTATGACTAGACAAACTTGGGAGAAAATGGGGAAACCGAGACTCGTATGGTCTCCTGCCCAGCTTAGATTAGCAAATCAGTAGAAAGTCCTACTTATCGATCGACTGAATCAGGTTCCTACTAAGATAGAAGGACTCAAAACGTATGCCGACTTCGAAGTGATTGACATTGTTGATGATACAAATTCGTGTCCTGCACTTCTGGGGATCGATTGGGCAATTGATAATCTGACCATTATAAACTTTAAGAAAATGATCTTAATGTTTGAAGACTCAGAGTTAAGAGTGGTCGAACCAATTGATCCACTGGAAGGTCAGAGATACGTTGAGAAAGTGAATAATGAAGGGCAAGATGGGTATATCGACAATGGATGATTATGTGAATCCAACGACTAACGAAAAGCTTAGTTGACGTAGTGTTAGTTCCTGCACATCGAATTCTGAAGAAGCTTTGGAAAAATGACCGAACCGATTGCATGAAGTGTTGATGCGAATATGCGCAAGAATTACACAATATGTGCGATGGGTAGGCATTGATGTAAGTGATCTACCCACTTATGAAGGTTTACCTAACACGGCATATTTTCTTACAGAATTTGAATAAAGAGTTTCAGAACCTCAACACTTATCGACTCTTGATTTTGCGCTGAAGGATACACATTCCATATGGTGGGTGGCACATAAACGATCTATCTTAGAATGACCTAAATGCCATATATTGATGGAGATCCGATTTGGAGAGAATATCAGCTATACCAGTCGAAAGTACACATTATTGACTAATCCTATCGAGCACATTGAATATTGTCATGCGACATGGGAGGCATGTCTGTGACAAGAATGGGTCCATCCGTTCATACACACACTGGACATTCTACCGAGGAATTGGTACTCATCGGTTGAGCTGCAACGAGGGATAGTTGAATGGGAAGAACTAGCTACCATGTTTACACACACAATTGAGTTTGTTGATGACCATCCCTTGATTGACATTGTGTTACAAGTAATCAAGACAAAGATATTTGAAGACATCCCGGTGTCGATCGAGAAATTTAAATAAAGTAGTGCGACAATCCAACATTGGATGGAGTGCTATAATATAATGCGTGAGACATATGATGATGACCCAAGAGACATAAACATCCCAGATTCTGAAGGTACTTGCACAGTGCAAGGATTTGGTATTTCAAGTAACTACTTTTCAAGTTCGTTGAAGATTAAGAAAGTAAATATTGGGTCTCTAAATAATCCAAAGCTCTCCAATATTGGAGATTATTAGGATGATGAAAATTTCGGGAAGATCATGGACCTACTACATGAATTTTAGGATATGTTCCCTAGAAATTTTTTAGAGATGAAGGGGATTGTTGGGGACCTTGGAGAGATGAAGATACCATTAACTCCCTATGCAAATCCTGTGAAGCAACGACCATACCGACTGAATCCATGGTATAAAGAAAAAAATAATATAGAGTTAGATCAAATGGTGGATGCAGGTATCATAGAAACAGTTGAAGAATCTAAGTGGATCATCCCAATGGTAGTGCAGTATAAGAAAAATTATGGTTAAGTACATATTTGCGTCGATCTAAGGAAGTTGAACGATGCCTACTTGCACGACCCATTTCTGACTCCGTTTATAGATGAATTATTTGAAAGTGTCAAGGGTCAAGAAGTCTATTCATTCGCTGATGGGTTATATGGCTACCATTAGATAAGGATCACAAAGGAAGATCGACACAAGAAAACCTTTGTGATGAAGTGGGAGTGTTTCCAATATACAGTAATTCCCTTTGGGCTCAAGAATGCTCCTATTATCTTTTACAGAATAGTAGTGGATGCATTCGAAGACTTTATTCATAAATTTCTTGTGGTGTACTTCGACAACTGGACGATGTTTGAGCTCATAAAAAATTATATTGAGATCCTTAGATTGATGTTGATAGTATCATATTTCGTTGAACCTAAGGAAATGTATTTTTTGTGCCTCGTTTGGAATTGTGTTGGACCATGTGGTTTGTTGTGATGGAATCCTAGTCGATCCTGCTAAAATTGCGATCATCATCAACGTACCACCACCCTCAATAGTGAAGCAACTGAGAACGACATTGGGACACACATGATAATATCAAAAATTTATCAAGGGATATGCATAGATGACTGCTCCAATGTAGAAACTATTGAAGAAGGATATTATGTTTCAATGGAGCGAACAATGCTAAGAGAGTTTGGAAACCATAAAGAATAAGATGGTGACATTGCCTATACTAGTTTTTCCAAATCAAAAGAAGTAATTTCATGTACATGTCAACGTGTCATCTCTTGTGCTTGGAGTTGTACTAGCACAACTTGGTGAAGGGTCTATCGATCATCCTATTACCTTCGCTAGTAGGAAATTTGTTAAGCCCTTAATGATGACACATTACACCATATAGTGTGGAACATTACCCCCTATATTGTGGTGCATTACATATTATTTATGTAGGCTTGGGTCTATTAGTAGGTTTATTAGTTGTTATTGTACACCTTTATCTCCTATATATAGGAAGGATATCTTCTCATTTTAGTCATCATAGTATCTTATCTTGTCTTGTGTACTCAATACATTGTGTAAGGAGGTTCCTCAATCAAAGATGATTGATAATTATCTCTGATATTCATTTTTTAGGCATGGATTAGTCTCTTATTGTCTATTTCTTCTCTTTTTATGCTGTATTTGGGACTTGGTTGCATAACATTTGGTATCAGAGCTCTTTCCTCGGGATTGGCTTCTGCAAAGCAAGTCATAATGGAACTCTCACTACAACCTTTTTTCTACAAGGATTAAGAGATCGAGGTTAAAAACCCACTTCCAAAACATGCTGATTTATCTACAGTACAAAATGTTAATCTTGATCAATTACAGTTTCAAAATATAATTGCAGAGGAATATATGGTTTTTGACTAGTCCTACAACTAGTCTAAAACATGTGGTCCTGGGAAAAAGGTCATATATGCGGAATTTGAGATCCAAATGGAGTGATACCATATGAATGAGAAAGAAGATGAACCAAGGTATCTTTGGTAGAAGTTTCATATATATAAACAAAATAGTGGACATGTGGAATACAATACAAGTTCGCTCTTCTTGATAGGACAAAAATAAGAAGCTTTGGTGTATTTGCAATAACATTTTGTTGGATAATACAAATCAGGTCATAGATATGGAATTGGAAAGAGGACAGATAAAGGTACTACATGTCGAAGTTTCAGACTTAGAGGAGACTCAATTCAAAAATTTTACCTTAGTTACAAGTCAACCTAAAACAATCTTCTAATCAGGGTTTGAAAAAGGTACGTCATTTTGCATTTGAATATCTTTTAGTAGAAGGATATATTTGTGGTAAACCATAGGGTGTGATATTGTTAAAAATGACACCAAAAGGAAGTGCGAAGAATCACACTCCACTCAAACCTCGAGAGGATTCACCCTCGACCTACGAGGAAATGGAAGACATTTCTTTTAGAGTGTCCAAGTTAGAAGATATGATTAAAGGAAATGTGAAAATTGATGACTTTGCTAAATTGGAAAATAAGATGTCTACTAAAGAGGGTCTCAAGGATATCAAACATAACTTGATTCCTCAATTATCTACTCAAGAAGAGGATAAGGAGGAAAAATATGACTTATTCTATTAGCGTCTGGAGAAAATTGAAAAACAATTAGAGAGTAGGAAGTTGGAGTCCTCAAACGTTGATGATTCACTACAACATAAAGGGTTCAATTCAGGTCCAAGAAACTAATTTATCCCTAAGATTGACATGAGAAAGTTTGATGGCAAGGATCCAATCACGTGTATTTTTCATATGGAGCAATTCTTTGATCTACACCAGGAACCCACCATTCAAAAGGTAACTATTGCATCCTTGTATTTAGAACTTGATCAGTTTGTATGGTACCAATGGATGTGACCATAAAAAGGAGTCTATTATCTCTTGGTCTATATTCATAGAATAATTGATTGCACATTATGGGGATATAAATAACAACACCTTCTTCAGCTATTTGGTAAATCTCAAGAAAAAAGGTCCAGTTACAAGTCACATCAAGCAATTTAAGAAACTAATTCTCAAAGCGAAGAATATTTCAGAAGATAATTTGTTAGATCTCTTTATTGGAACCTTGAAAGATAAAATTCAAAATGAGGTGCATCTCTTTGAACCATCATCGCTAGAGAAGGCTTTCATGATGGAAAGGAAGGTTGAAAATAAAAATATGGCAATGACTACTAGAAAGGCCTTCTCCAACACATATAGAGAAAATAATGTTCCTTCTTCTATACCACCACAAAGGTTGACACCACAACAACTAGATGAAAGAAGGGAAAAAGGATTATGCTTTAATTGTGACAACAAGTATAGTAAGGGACATAAGTGCAATGAGAAGAAATTATTCTACATAGATTGTGAAGAGGAAGAACCAAAAGAAGAGGAAGCATCTCAAGAAGAGGCGAATTCAAAAGAAATAGAAGAGGCTACATCAGAAGAAATTACTCCCACCATATCTTGTCATGTATTGGCTGGAATTAGCATTCCTCAAACTCTCAAGATAGAAGGATACATCAAAAAGAAGAAGGTAACAGTGTTGATTGCCTTTGGTACTACTCATAATTTCATTCACTGTAAATTACCCAAAATTCTTAATTGCTTTGTTTATCCAACACCACAATTTCAAGTAATGATTGCATATGGAGTGTCAAAACCCCAAAATTTCATAAAAATTTAAATTTTTTAAAGTGACATAAAATGTCTGAAATCCGAGTTTAGTAACTACTAGTGGTTAGCGGAAAATGAAACAGTTGAACAATTTGTAATGATTAGTTTCAAAATAAAGAAAACTAATACAACTTTTTTTTTATAAGTTATATAAAAATGACTTGCATTTAGATTGCTGCTAGCTGTACTAATGATTTACTTTTCTCAAGTAGGTGAGAAACCATGTTTGAAATCAGGGCTTACTTAAAATTCTGCTAACTCAATGGACTACTGGTTCTTACAGGTTCGGCAGGTAAGTGTTTGAACAAGTAGGAGTTTAATTTCATTAAGTCGAGAAGTACTTCTTTACCATGATAAGATGCTAGAGTATAAAATTGTTTATTAAAATGCAAGGCTACGATGAGGTAAAGTAATTTCCTTTGTTGTTCTGGATCTATGACAATATTTAAAGTTGAGTCATAAGGACTATTATCCTTAACATACTTAGTGCCATTTACCAGAATGAGTTATGCCAAGGTTTCTTTCTATCGTAAAGATTATAATACCTAGCCAATTATAAATTCTTCCAGTGAGCTTAGCGCTCATGATCTTGACAAATAAATACTTTTACTGTATTATGATTTTACTGCTATTGTCGTGTTTAATACTCAAATGTACTGCTTTTTATGTATGAACAAATCCTATGTTTTTCAAAGGTAAGTTTACAATGGGTTATTAGTTCTTATTAAGAGAAACTGTTGCATATAATTTGTCTTCAGCCACCTTGAAGACTCTTTCATTATCAACATCGAGTTTTAAATGGAGAAGTTTAGATCCCTTTAGTTTACAAATAAACTACATAACTCTATCTTAACTCTTCTTTACTAGTCGTGAAGAATATCAACTTGTTTGATTGTATGCAACTATGATTATCCTTTTGCACTACTAGGAATCAAGCTATAAACTTCAACTTCTAGGTTATCGCCATGATACAAGTGTTAGTGTAATAATACAATGCTACATTATTTTATAATGTTACCATATAATTTTACTTGTATCCTAAGGTGGATTTACTACTTAACAACTATTTCCATATAGTCGAAACTAAGGGTAAAACACATTATAAGTTTTGCTCTTATACTATACTAGATCTAAAGCATGGTTTATACAATAGCATGATTTTCATTTTAATCAAACTTTAGAACTAGTTAAAATATCGATAGCAAATTTAAAATCGATGAGCAAACATAAGGGTATTATACTATGGTTGATGCATAGATTCATTATTAACAATGATAGAAGACCTTATTATAATCGATTCACAAAAGATATAAGTCTTTATACTTAATTCGATAGCATGGTTTTAATTATTGGAAGTGATATAAATCATTTTTGATGTGAAGTATTTGAATATTGAAAACGACCCATGCTTGGTTAACAAATTTGGAAGGCATGTAGTCTATTCTCCTCCATGCATCGGTGGCTTAAAAGAAGTGAAACCCTATTTCTTTTGGCATTTGGCTCCGAGGTTTTTGTCGGCCTGCAGGATGCACTATGTGGTTCATTGCGGCCATGAGAGGATGCTCCTTCTCTACTTGTTAGCTCCATAGTCTGTATTTGTTGCTGAGTGGTTTTGATACCAAGACTTGTAGTCTTGATTTCTCTTGGGAGTAAATATTTACTGTGCGAGTGGTCTTTACTTACTCGCTTGGCTCGAAGCCTGTACCTGATTTTTAACTCTGTCATTGCTTGTTCCTTGCCACGACATTGTGGAGTTTTGAGTTTATTTCTCATTGCCTCCATCATAGGGTTGGCATGAGGGTTTTCTTGCTTCTCTGTGTAGTTCACTCATGCTGGTGACTGTTCCTTCTCGACTAGGCTCTCTTCTTGCTCATAGATAACATTTTAATTCTTATATCGAAATTTATTTTGTCAATAATATTATTTAGGCTAGGGTTTAAACTTATGAACAGAGTCTTAACTTATTGTTCAGAAGTGTGTTATTGTAGGTACCTGCAACGGCTCCAAGATTTAAATGGAAAATCGACCTCATGCTTCGGTAAACTTCGTGGATTCTAATCGGTAAGCCCCGGTTTTGATGTGGGTTCTCCCTACTTACGATAACGGTTGTTGAATGAATTTTATAGTGGTTGGAAGCATGGCTTCGGTTTATTCTATGGTTAAAATGTTTATTTTGTTATTACTTCAAATTTTAAGTAAAACCCTTGTGGTGCTCGCTGGGTAGCACAGGATCTTGAGCCGTGATGTGTATGTAGTTTTGGTTAAACAAAAACTCAGCCTTACGGCTTGATAATGTAATACTATTGTTTTAATATTATATAATATTCTTTGTGCTCAGGGTTTTTAGAATGCTTCTGTCTCGTTTATTTCAGTTTTTTTTATTTGATCTTTAAGAAGATGAAACTGTGGAAAGGGTTTTCCCTAATCTGTCAGTAATGTAATTTAGTATTAATATTAAATGCTTATGTATATTTGGTTTAAAAGTGAAGTCTGTGAAATAGACTAGATGTAAATTTTATGGGTCTTTACTCTTTTAGTCCGTAATGTAAACTAGTTAAGTAAAAAGGACTCTTGTGTAATTGGTTTTCTTATTAGAAAGGGTTTCGACCCTTTAATTCTTACATCCTGTAATCCTACCTGGTTTGAGATTTATAATGCACATGGTTATGATTCTTGGTTTATTTTGTTTAATATAAACATATACATTTTATTTATTAGTACTCTGTAAACTATAAATTATTTTGAGCTATGTTTTTAGAAGATAATAATAATTTCTAGAACTTGGTTAAAGGAAATAATATAAACCCTACAGTTTACAATTTTATTTTGTTTGAAGTATTCTTGACTCTATTTTAAGAAAGGGATTAATGGAATATAACATGATTGTACTTATGTTGTTAACTCTGTAGGAAAAAGAAAATATTCTAGCAGTTTTACTCAAAACTAGAATAATCTTGACTCTCAGTAATTTTGCAAATATGAAAAGATTATAAACGAATCCCTAACCTGGTTTTATTAAGTTAATATTTAAGATTAAGTTAACATTTTAAAAACTGTATTGTTATTATCTTTTTATATGCTTTCTCAAATGTCAGTTATTTATCTACTATAATATTTTTATTTCCTATTAGTATACTAATATTGTATTTACTATTTCTTTACATGTATTTTCATTTAGTTAGTTTAAGTAAAACAATAAGTGTAAGCAAACCATAACACTATTTTTTCATTGCATTCATTTATTTTTCTTTACATATAGATACAAGAATCATATCTACTATTTTCATTCTAATAAAAGACTTATTTCATTTACTTAAAACAATCTAACTGTGCTAGAGTACGACCTGGTTTCAAGTGTGGAAAAACATAGCTTAGAAATTTAATTTCTATTTGTTTCACTATTTACATAACCATTTCCATTTCTATAAATAATCTATAAATTTACTTAATCTAACATTTCACAGTTACCTTTAATTCATAAACCCTAAACATTTAACATGCATATAGTATATAAACTAAGATTTACTTAACTAAGGCAGTAAAAATAAAATAGAACCTATTGAGGACAAGATGACAACAACTTGAGGAGGCCAGTACTCCCTACCAATATCCTGGAGAGCGCTCAAACAATGCTTCCTCAAGACCCCCGAGCCTGTTCCTGGTCTTCTTGGCGAAGAACTGGGTGGAGAATGCAATTGTAAAAACCTTTGTCACCTGATTGGTTCAATTACCTTAGTAATAACAATTTGCTCTCAGCAGTATGATCTTCAGCTTAAAAGCTGCAACTAGATAAATCTTAGCAGTTATCCCCTCAAACACTTTCCAGACTCCCCTCCATTGAATTTTTCTTTAGTAAATTCATTCACCCTAAATGATCACTTCTCTAGATTGAGCAGCCTCAAATCTCTTCAATGGGAAATTTTATAGAGATGCCTAGGTCTTTTGGGTCAGTTTTCATTAAATGAGCCACCTGCTCTGATTCCACTTTATTGGGGAATCATGACCACAAATATAGGGAAGTTGCCACTTGCAACAGTTGGAAGTGGTTTGAGGATGCTGCCACATGTCAGTTTTCTCTCCACCCAGTCTCCTCCACCAATTGACTAGTAAACACTCTTTTAACAGCTCTCCTAGCTGTTGTCTCCTCATTTATTTATTTATAAATAAAATATTCTGAATTTACATTAAATATTCTTGACCCCACTGGGTCATCAATTACAACTTAGCATAANTTTGCAAATTGGGGCATGTGACATACACACCCCCTTAAATTATAACATCGTCCTTGATGTTATTTATTCCTCGTCCTCAGAATTCCCCTGGAACATAATTGGATATGCATCCTGCATATGAATTTCCAATTCCCAGGTGGCTTCTTCTGGACTAAGGTGCTTCCATTGTACCTTCACTTGACCAATGGTGTGGTTCCGAAGTGTGATCTCCCTCTGCTCGAGGATACAGTTCGATTCCACTAGAAAATATCTTTTGGGTTCCACCTGTACATCGTTCCGGTTAATAACATGAGTAGCATAATGCACATATTTGTTTAATACAAAAATGTGAAAAACATTGTGAACTCTTAAATTCAGTGGTAACACTAACTGATAGGCTACCTGTCCAATCCTGGACAGTATTTCAAAAGAACCACAATAACGAGGTGCTATTTTGGCACAACTACCCAACCTCAAAGAACTATTTTTGGGTCTCAGCTTGATAAAAACATGTTCACCTACCTGGAACTCTTTTGGAGTTCTTTTAAGGTCTGCTTGACTTTTCTATCGATCTTGCGCAATTTTCAGATTACCTTGTACCTGCTTTACAATTTATTCCATTTCTTTCAATAATTCAGGTCCTAATACTAACCTGTCCACCAGATTACTCCAAGAGATGGGAGTGTTAAATTTCCTTCCATACATAATTTCGAAAGGACTATATCTAGCTGAAGCTTGATAATTATTATTATAAGCAAATTATACCAGGTGTAAATAATCTTCCCATTTACCTGGCTGATCCTTTACATACATTCTTAGTAAATCTTCCAGTACCTAATTTACTCTTTCAGTCTGTCCATTAGTTTGAGGATGGAATGAGGTACTAAAATTTAACGTAGTATTTAATCCTTTAAACAAAGATATCCAAAAGTTACCTACAAATTTAGGGTCTCGATCTGAAATGATGACCTTTGGTATTCCATGTAGTCGGAAAATTTGCTTAAAAAAGATATCAGCTATGTTTGCAGCTTTATAAGTAGGTTTTAAAGGTATAAAATGGGCTGCTTTACTCAATTTGTCAACCACTACCATTATGGAGTAATTTAAGTTCTGAATTTTAGGCAGTCCAGTAACAAAATAAAGACTAATTATCTCCAATTTCCAGCTAGGAATGGGCAATGGCTGAAGTAATTCAGCTAGATGCTGATGTTCAGTTTTTACTTGCTGACATTCAAAACATCTAGCAATATATTTTTCCAGTTCAGTCTTCATATTTGGCTGAAAATATTCTTTTCTTAACATGGTTATAGTTTTCTGATAACCCGGATGGCCTGAGTAAGGAGTTTTATGGATTTATTCTAGAATTAATAACTTAACCTTAGGTACATTAGGTACATATATTCTGTCTTTATACAGTAAAATTCCTTTTTCATTCAAGCTGTACCCTGTACTCAGACTTTCTATTAGATTTTCTTTTGCTTTTGCTTGTAGCTTTAGGTAATTTTCAACTTGTTCTATCCATGCTTTAAGCTGTTCTTCCAAATCTGTTACATAAGTGTTGATAGCTGCTGTAAAATTCAGCTTTGCATTTCTATTTAATGCATCAATAACTTTATTTTCTTTCCCTTTAATGTGTTGAATTTCGAAATCATATTCATTTAGAAAAGCTAGCCACCTAGCTTGTCTAGCATTCAGGTTAGGTTGATCTAATAAATATTTTAATCCTTTATTATCTGTCATTAAAATAATTTTTCTTCCAATTAAATTATGACGCCACATTTTTAAAGCAAGTATGACAACAACTAATTCCAAGTCATAGGTTGCATAATTCTTTTCATGAATTTTTAATTTCCTAGATTCATAAGCAATGACATGTCCTTCCTGAGTTAATACTCCACCTAAACCGTCATTGCAGGCGTCAGTACATACTATAAAATTTGTATTTGGATCAGCTATTCTTAAAATTGGTGCACTGGTTAATAAGGTTTTAAACTTTTTAAAACTATCCTTGCACTTCTGATTCCAATGAAATTTCTTCCCCTTTTTCTGCAAAGAGGTTATTGGATTTGCGATTCTCTTCTTTCGATGAACCTTCGGTAATAATGGTAATCCCCATAAATGATCAGACATCAGTTACATCTTTAGGAACTGGCCAATATTCGATTTCCTTTATCTTTTCAGGATCCACCGAAATTCCTTCTTTAGTCACCACATGACCTAAGTATTGGATTTTATCTTTAAAGAAGTCGCATTTACTAAACTTTGCAAAGAGTTGATGATCTTGCAACTCTTGCAAGACAATTTTTAAATGTTCTTTATGTTCTTCTTCAGATTTCGAATAAACTAATATGTCATCGATAAACAGGACCACAAATTTATCCAGATATTTATGCATTACATTATTCATTAGACACATAAAAACAACTGGAGCGTCAGTAAGCCCGAATGGCATGACGACAAAATTGTAATGTCCGTATCGAGTCCTAAAAGATGTTTTAAAGATGTCTTCATCTTTAATTCTAACTTGGTGATATCCAGACCGTACATCAATTTTTGAGAATACCATGGCTCCACGTAGTTGATCAAACATATCATCTATGCGAGGTAGCAGGTATCTGTTCTTGATAGTCATCTTATTTAATTGACGATAATCTATGCAGAGTCGTAGAGTTCCTTCCTTTTTCTTAACAAAGATGACAGGTTCCCCCTAGGGAGACACATTAGGTTGAATATAATTCTTGTCAATAAGTTCTTTTAATTGTGATTTAAGTTCATTAAGTTCAAAGTATATTCATCCAATAAGGGGCCTTTGATCTAGGCACTGCACCAGGTACCAGTAGTTCATTAAAGCTGATGTGTTTGGTTTATCTTACCTTCTACTTCCACCATGGAAGTTTGATATCCTGCTTGTCTATTCTACAAAGCTGCATTGATCTTGGGCATAGTCCTCGCTAAATCTCCAACAATCATCTCCTCCTGTATTGTGTGGATATTGCTGACAGTCTTTTTCTGATTGGGACAGTTTGAGGCATAATGTGGACCATTTCATTCCCAACACTTTACGAGTTCTTTTCATTCAAATTTCTTTGTGAAATTACTATGATTATTAGCGGGATCTTTATTTTTTTGATTGTTCTGTGAATTATTCTTATTCCCCTGGAAATTCTTATTAGAAAAATTTCTGGCATTATTTTTTTAGAATTTCAATTAGGCACAAACTCTTTCTTATTTTGATCATAATTATTATTCTTTTTGGCCTTCCAGTTGGCCATACTCTCCTTTTTTCGATTTTGTTCATAATAGAAATTTGGTTTCCTCATAGCTTCTTCCAGGGTTTTTGGATTTTCATACTCAATACTATCCTTTATGTGATAAGGTAAGCAGCTGAGAAACCACTGTACCTTCAATTTTTCATCCACAAGTTATGGCACATACCTAAGCAGACTTAAAAACTTACTGTTCAAATCTTTCATAGTCATTGTGCCTAGTTTTAGCTCATAGAATTCTTTAGCCCTTTCTTTTTAAAGTACTTCTTGAATGTGCTCCAATTTATGTTCTTCTCTCTTATACTTTTCACTCTCTTTAAATCTTGCCACCATATATCATGTTTCCCTGTAAGATTATAAATAGCCATTCTAGCCTTTAATTGGTTAGAATAGTTATAAATTTGGAAGTACTTCTTCATCCCGGATAACCAGGATTGCGGCTTCCTCCCCCTTTTCAGTTTCTCCATTAAATGTTGGTGGCTTGATCTTCTTAAACTCTCCAGAAATTTCTTCATAAGGTTTATATTTTCTTTTCCTAATATGGTGGTTATCCTCACTACTATCACTAGTATAATGAGAATTACGTTGATCACCAAATACTTCGGAAGATGAGCTACTTTCATTTTTAATCTATTTAGTCTTTTTATACTTATGTTGGTACATTATATATTTCAAATCAACTCTTTTACCCCTTCCCTTAGTATGAAATATTTCTATTAGGATTTGATTCAACTCCTCCTGATCTCTCAGAATCCTCTCGTTTTATTTTTTTAAAGATTCCATTTCAGATTTTAATTCTTTTACTGTTTGTAAAAGTTATGAGGAATTAGTGGTTATGTATTCTTGTATAGGTTCTCTTTGTAAATGATCTTGTACAGTAAAGGGATATTCCTCTTCCGCATATTCCTCCAGTCTTTCCATACCTGTTGTTAAACTCAGAAACAAACTTCTCTGTTGATAACATTAAAAAAAAACAACATCAACAAAATGATTTAAATTCATTGTTCCATATAAGCAAGTTGAGCTTCATCAATGTCTTGTGTTTGAACCTTGGGCTCTGATACCACATGTCAAAACCCCAAAATTTCATAAAAATTTAATTTTTTTTAAAGTGACATAAAATGTCTGAAATCGCAGTTTAGTAACTGCTGGCGGTTAGCGAAAAATGAAACAATTTAACAATTTGTAGTGATTAGTTTCAAAATACAGAAAACTTATAAAAATTAAAGTTGTATTAGTTTTCTGTATTTTGAAACTAATAATTACAAATTGTTAAACTGTTTCATTTTCTGCTAACCGCTAGTAGTTACTAAACTGCAATTTCAAACATTTTATGTCACTTCAAAAATTTTAAATTTTTATGAAATTTTGGGGTTTTGACATGGAGGAACTATAAATTTATCAGGGAAATGCCATAATATCAATATGGATATGGGGGAATATGTATTGAATATTCAAATGATTGTTGTCCCAATGGTTGGTGCTGATGTTGTCTTGGGTGTCCAATGGTTACAATCATTGGGAATAGTGGCTTTTAATTTTCATGGGAAGTTAAAGAATATGAGTTAAATGATATCACAAGAAAACCAAGCAAGGTGATAAGCTCTAATGGTATGACAAGGTTGTTAAAAAAGGGACATCAAGGTATAGTTTCACAATTATGCTCATTAGACGTTCAAACCTCAAATTTCCCTATCTCCCCAGATCTCCAAAGGGTCATTAATATGAATTCCAAGGCATTTGAAGATATTCCCAAAGGTCTTCCACATACTCGTGACTTTGATCATGCTATCCACTTAATTTCAGACAATTTTCCTCCTAACATCATACCTTACCGATATCCCTATAGCCAAAAGAGTGAAATTGAGCGTATGGTGGCTGAAATGTTAGAGGCTCTCATAATTAGGCCTAGCCAAAGTTCTTCATCTGCACCAGTGGTAATGGTACACAAGCCAGATGGATCATGGTGTATGTGTCCTGATTATAGAGAGATCAACAAGATAACCATTAAAGATAAGTTTCCCATTCCCATCATTGATGAATTGTTAGACAAATTACATGGAGAAGTTGTCTTCACAAAGTTGGATCTTCGTTCCGAGTATCATCAGATTCGAATGAAGGATGAAGACATCCCCAAAACAACATTCAGAACTCATGGTCACTATGAATTTTTGGTCATGCTATTTGGTCTAACAAATGCACCTTCCACATTTCAAGGTTTGGTGAATTCTATTTTCAAGCCTTTCCTTAGAAAATTTGTGCTGGTATACTTCGATGATATACTAATCTAAAGAAAGTCTTAGGAAGAACATGTTCAACATGTTGACAGGGTACTAAAACTACTAAAGGAGAAATAATTGTATGAAAAACCCTCAAAATGTTTCTTTGGGATAATAAGAGGTAGAGTATTTGGGTCATATAGTATCTCATGAAGGTGTCAAGGTAGACCCTAAAAAAATTAAATCCATGATGGACTGGTCGCTTCCCAAAACCTTGAAGAATATTCAAGGATTATTAGGTCTGACAGGGTACTACCACCAGTACAAAATGAGGAATTAGCTACTAGGTGACTAAAAAATATAGTCACCAAGTGTTTTTAAAGTGATTTACTACTAAATATGAGCAATTTGATTGAACCAACTATAAACGACTCAAATTAACGACTAATTTAGTCACCGATTAACAAATATGACTAGATAATAAGTGGCAGAGTTAAAAATGACTAATATAAACGACTAATTTAGTCACGGCATAAAAAATGACTAGCTAGAAGAATATGAATTAGTCATTTATGTTAGTCATTTTTAATTGTGTCATGGAAAATTGCAAATTTGCAATTGTAGTGTAAATTTTGTAAATTTTCCAACTTCTATTAGTAATATTAGTGCCATGCACCTCGATCTTCACAGATCCAACAAAGCAATTGCACAAAAGATACATCTAAGCAATGAGAGAGTTCCTAGAGCATCTCCAAAATTAAGAAAGATACACTAAAAAATTCCTAATAAGGGGCGGACTGATCAAAATGGTAGAACCTAGACAATGTAGTAGAGACAAAATCTATAAGAATTAGGAGCACCTTAATGTAGCAGGGGAATCCAATAGAGTCACAAGTGGAAAAATCCTAGACAATGTCCAAAGTAGAGAATCTTGAGGGGCTAACATATTCCTTGAGATCCTTGTTGGTAACTTATACCAACTACTCAATGACATGCTATCGTGAATTTGGTCCTTCCCTTTACAAAGTAAACTAGAATTCATGACATCCTTCAATTGGACTTAGTATCTAGGTGCGTGTATATGTTTGCCATGTTAATGAGTTGTTCCAATTTTAGTAGCTGGAGAAAAATCTGTTGGAAACACAGTATGTTCCATATAACCCTTTGCAAACATTTTCAATCCACTAACGTAAATTATTCTCTTGCTCATTCTCCACCATATTATAAGTGTCATAGACCTGGGCGTCTGTATGGATCCCTAAACTTTCCAATTATAGGGTAAAATAACCGGTCTCAATCAACTCACCAACCTCCATCCGTTACTTCTCTAGTTTAACCAATATTGATTGTAGTTCCTCACTCTTAGTACTAGATATTATAGTAATCCCCTTCAATACTGGTGAATGGAGTATATAAGCAACTAGAACTTGCTAAATGGCCTCTTCTAATGAGTTTTGTAAGGAAGGACATAACATAGAATAACGCCATTATTGGGATGTTACCCCTTAATAATGCCAAATATATAACCATTGAATATGACTATGGTAGTTATATAGGAGGTACACCTAAAAGACATGGGAGCAACATAGATCTTGTTTATAGGGGGGGTTTCTGCTGATATTATTTGTTTTTAACATATTGGGCGGTGAAAAACCTCTACCTCTATTAGCTTGAGAAATTAAATTTATTTTTTAATCTCATATTACTTCCCCTACCATAAATTTGATTTTGTTTCTTACTTGGGAGAAGAGGTAGTCAAAGTAGAGCCTTAGCCATTTCTTAACCCTAATTGGGCTAGCTGAATAATGTTTTAAGGTACCAAAGGTTGCACTAAGATGTAAGAGAGAGGGTCCTAAAATATACCCAATCATATTTGACTATGATGTAATAAACATGTTTTAGGTGGTTTACTTAGTTTCTTCTATTTGACTCTTCTTACTTCTATACATTTCATAAGAGTATGTCCCCTGCATTATTTTTAAAGTGTATTACTTAATATTACAAGGACTTCTAAATTTTTTTTCATAGAGACACATTTAGCAATCCCTTTAAATATAAAAGCCAACAAAAAGCCCTTTCATAGCCATACAATCCATTTAAATATAAAATTCCCTTTAAATATAAAAATCAATATGGTTATATTATGCTTTAAATATTGAGTATTGTTAAAATTTATTAATTTCGTTGGTATTAAAATTTATTTAGATATAATTGAAACCTTTATATACCATTGAGTTATAATCATTTCTTACATTAGAATTGGGGTTGATTTTCATAGTTATTCATCCAAGTTAAAATTGAAACCATGGTTTTCAGTTTTAAATGCACCTTTCCAAGTGGTGTGTACCTCCAAAATGCATACTAATTTGCCACGTGTGAGTACCTCCAAAATGCATACTAATTTTTGCCATATGTGAGAGGAAGTGATGTTTTAATTTTTGTAAAAAATTAATGATGTATTTTTTATGTTTAGTTATTTGTATAAGTCGCTGTTAATTTTTTTTTAATTTTTCTAGAGGTTGAACTTTAATGAAAGTGGTTTCTAAACCCAATTTTAATTGCAAGTAATATGGATATGGTGGATGTATATTGCATAATGTTAGAGGGTGTCATTTATGATTTGTGTTATATTTGGTAAATATTTTTATTACATTTTTTTTAGTATATAATAAAAAATAATCTTTTTATTGATGGCATCTAACAATACCTTCACGCCCTCTCACACCATCACCCAAACCAGAAATTGGGGGTTCTTAACACGCTTTTCACTAGAGCCCTAAGGATCTCTGATAATGACCACCTAGAATCTGAGCAAGAACACCTGCGCAATGTCTTTCTGAGCAATGGTTATAACCTAACTCAAATCAACAAAGCCCTTGAAAGAGCCACAAAAACCCAGGAAAACAAACTGAAGGCTTCTTCTAAAGAGAAGAAAGTAGGGGATCATAAGGCATTCCTCCCCTACATTCAAGGGAATACGGATAAAATTGCCAAACACCTAAAAAAGAAGAATATTGACTCAGTGTTTTCCCCACCTAACAACATTAGGAAGTTACTTAGGTCTGTTAAAGACCCTGTTGACCCAAGTCTTAAAAAGGGGGTTTACCTCATTCCTTGTGAATGTGGGAAAGCCTACATTGGCGAAACAGGTCGGTCCATCCGAACTAGGGTTAAAGAACACTGTGCAGATATCCGTCTCAATAGAACCCACAAGTCAGCCTTAGCGGAACACTCGCATAACACTAAACACCCTATTAAAATCGAGGATATGCAGGTGTTAGCACAAGTTGACAATTGGTCAAAGAGGAGAATTAGAGAAGCTATAGAGATAGTAAAAAACCCTAAATGCTTAAACAGAGATGACGGCCTGTCTATTAGCCGATCTTGGTTGCCCAACCTAATCAAACAAAATAAGAATTAAAACCTAATTTTAAAAAACAAAAAACAAAAAACTTAAAAACTTAAATTAAAAAACTTAATAAACTTAAATTAAAAATAGATTTAAATTATATAAAAAAATTACATCAAAATGTTTTCTAAAAACTTTTCCTATTTCCACCTTAAAATTCTTTCCCTAAAAATTTCCCTAATTTTACCCCAAAAAACTTTTTTGCCCTAATTAAATTAAAATTTCCCTAATTAAAGTTAAAAAACCTAATAATTGTTATCCTAAAATATTTCCCTTATTACATTAAAATAAGTTAAATGTTTTTTAAAATGGTAAACAAAAATAATTAAAAAACAATTTTAAAGATTTTAAAGAATTAAAATATTTTATTAAAAACTAAACATTAAATGGTTAAAATAATAAAATGATTTCAACCTAAATCAAAGCTTTTAATAACAATTGTTAAAAAAATTTAGAATTTAAATTCAATTAAAAATTTAAATAAAAATAAAAAAATAAAAAAGACCTTAATAAATAAGTTTCAATAAAATTTTTAATACAAGAATCTTTAATAAGTTTATTAACCCAAAAGTTTAAAACAAAAAACAAAAAATTATTTTAATCATAAAATTATTAACCCTAATTTTACCTTGGACAAAGACAAACCTTGTCGGCCATCTTAAGCGAAAGTGACGATTCCTATATTAATACACCAATGAAAGATGTACAATCTCCAGGCATCGCCTTGTCCTAAAGATGAACCACGCTTGGTTCGAAACGTTGACATCAAATCTTCTCACCGCAGATTCTCCATTAGATGCCATGAATCCCAACTGCGGAATCTTAGCTAACCTTAATCTTTTTATTGCTTAAATTTTTTAATGAAAAATTATTAATGAAAAAATTTTACATTAACATTTTTTTTAATAAAACTTTATATGTTTTGAAAAATAAAAACCTATAAATGAAAAAGTTTTACACTAACTTTGTTTTTTAATAAAACTTTATTTTTTTGAAAAATAAAAACCCAAACGTAAAAAAACAAAAATTAGTCTGAATTTCCAACCCAAGGCGAAATGAAATTCCAACCCTGATCATCAGTATGCGCTATTCCCATACCATTTGCAAGTCTTGTCAAGGTCCAAACCACAAGCCAAATCAGGTTTTGATTACTTTCGACAACTTGTTTAAACGACATTCGATATCAGGTCGGTTGGCTCAACATGTTCGATAAGAACAACTCTTGGATCAATACGACAATGTGCTTCCACCCACAAATTGGAAGTGATACCATGCATCCTCTTGAGCTTGTTGTTGTTCATATTTGACCAACAGGTAAATATTCTATCAACAACCCCCTCAAGTGAAGTAGGGTTTCCTGTCCAAGCCCGCTATTATTATTCAAAGGAAGCAGTAAAGGCATGGGCATGGGTAGGAACATGTAGGGATAGAGACAATGCGCACATCCATCCCAATGCTTATGGATAGACATGATCTTTAAGGGGAAACTATCAATCCAAAAATGAGAAATCATTAAGGGAAAGTGTTGGTGAATCATACCGATATGATAGGTCAAGGCATGGAAGATAACCTAGATGCGGCGACAGGGGAACAGATTCTAGCAGAGAAGAGAGGCGATCGGATCATGGAGGCTGAACATGGATCTGGAAGTTTGATGTTCCATTTTATTAGCCATTCCTAACATATTATTCCATTCCATATCCAATTGGAGCTCGAACAGAATATTTCAGGTGCAGATAAATAAAGTTCCCATCCAAGCAAGTTCACCAAGTAAAACCCCACAATTTATACTATATGTATTATTGTGTTGAGAATATGAAAAATGGTTTTGGCCATTTGCCACATATTCAATGGATCTGCAGGGAGATTTTTTTATGAGAAAAGTCATAGTAAAGGATTGATCATGAACCTGATACATACAATTAAATATTGAAAATCATAGCTAGAAGCATATATTTAAAATTTGTGGTTGATCTTTAGTGAAAATGAACTCAAAGGGAGTTTCTGCATTGCAAGCATCTGTGCTTTTTTTTAAGGAAGATCAATGTACAATGGGTGTGGTCGATGTACAATTGTATCACTATTAATATAATCAATATGCCATCACATGATTTGATTTAGTAACAGAGAGGAAACTAGTACTCCAGCTAGAGGTGAAACTAGTACTCCAACTAGCTAGAGGTAGCGTGGGTACTAAGAGGGTGCACACCATTGAGAAAAAGAGGGTACACACCATTGGGAAAGAAGATTGACATTACAACATTGTTTTATTGTTGTTATCTCCTTGCAAAGGGACACAAACAGAGTTGGGTGTACTCATTTCAAAGCCACACATTACCATCGCACTCTCAAAGTCAACTAATGACCACTAAAGGAGACTATTTACTGACTGAAGGTGCTATAGATTTTTCCCTTGTACATGTCAGATGTTTAATATCCCTTGCATAGGTCAGATGTTTATGTAATATTCAAATCTGGTTTCCTGAGTATTGAACTCTGTTTTAAGTATGGTATTTAAATATTTTTCTCATATAAATTTGTCATATTTATCTTTTGAATCAATACCAAATATTTGTATTATGAGCATATTATATTGTAAGGGCCCATTGCAGTAAGCTTAAAATCAAACCTTGTATATCCGAAAACCTACATCCATTTTTCAACAGTGCTCACAAGTGTTTGTCGATCCCGAGAGTTGATACACTTGATGTTTGTACTTCATGTAGTTGATGTGATCGGGTGGTGATGCTGTTAATCAATCCAAGTATGCGTAAAGAGTCGATGCCGATTCTCATTATGCTACTCCATGCAGTCGATCCCAGAGTTGATACAGGAGTCGATGCCTTCTTATGGAAGGAAATATTCATTAGAATATTTTTATTAAGGGCGATTCTTACAAACCTTGGTGCCATGAGTTTTATCTTTGGGTGCCTATTTCAAATGGGGAACTTGCCTTTATACATATTATTTATACTGGTAACTTTCCTTACCATTTTTTATTGTTCAACCTCTTTCCTTATATATTACTTTCTTTGAGAAGGAGATAATCGGTTAGTTAATATAGGTCCCATTTTGCTTTGTTTCCTGGTTTCGCTTCCAAATGACATTCCTTGATGGGTAGATTCAGAAGGTAGAGCAGCCAAGAGCCAGTTGGTTCATGATAGAAAGGAAGTTATGCTACGAGGAATAGCTAGTCTCTTTACCAAGATGGTGCTAGTAGATTGTTTGCTCGAAGTGAACCATTAAACTAGAGGAATTGGGGAGTACAACTGGAGGCCGGGGAGTACAGATGTTGAGGGAACTCATTGGGGCATGGTACATTACATGGTAGGAGTGTAAGAAACCTCCAATTAAATAGAATTAGAATATAGATTTGATATGTGTGGCTTACACCCAACTAGGAATGGGCTAGTAGATTATAATAATTGGCTGGGTAGTCTACCCCATACCAATTGGCTTTACCCAGTATACCATACTACTAGAAGACCAACCATTACAACAAGTCTACCATACACATAGGATTACTACCTGCCCCATAGTCTTTACCTAGTCCCACATCCCACCTCTCTACCAGACATTATTACTTACCTGATTCATTGTTCGTTTAACCTAGTCCACACAATAAAACAAAAAATTTAAAAAAAACCAATTTTTTTTTTATATAATAAAATAATTAAAACAAAACAAAAACAAAACAAATCTATATAACTTATATAAACAAATAATTAAAATAAATCAAAACCAAACAAATCAACATAATTTATGAAAAAAATAATAAAAATATATATATAAAAACGAAAAAAAACTATCTTCCAAATAAAATAAATAAATAAATAAATATATATATGTATATGAAGAAACAGAAAAAAAATATTTTCATGGGCAACTCGACCCAACCTCTACGGCAACGACATTCATGGATGATGGCCGATTTTCCTTAACCACCATCGGACAATTCCGATTACTGCTCAACTTGCTAGTTCTTGTCAAATAGCCTAACCGTTGGAGCCAAACATTGGAGGGTTTGGTGGGTTATGGATATGGATATTGGTCATACCCATTGAGGAGATTGGGATCGATATTAACCACTGTTGAGAGTTTACAATTTCTCTATTTAATTTCCATAGGTTCCATGGATAAAGCAGCATTGGAGAGAACCTGGAGACTTTTGAAGAGGCGGGCCACAAATTCTGCACCTCTGGCGTCAACACCACCTTCTTTATCGATTTACTGTGAATTGATAAAGTTTTAGTGAATTTTGGATAAAAAACCATGTGTTGTGCAGTCATAGTTGCACCAATGTTTTTCCATGTTGCTGCTTTTGCACTAGCCCTCTTGTGGATTATGCCTGCAGCCTGTCTATATTGAACGATACCCTATAGGTTCCCATTATATCGGATAACTATAACCCAAGGGAATTTTCTACATTCCAGTTCTGTTAGCATTTTCTATGTTGAATACCCTTTGCATGTGCATGGTCTTAATGTTTTAGTGAAAATCTTGCCCACAGTGGGCTTCTAGCTGATCCTTTGCCTCAAACACTGGAGCCGTTTCTTCATTTTCCACAATCTATTGATGATGATCATTGCCTCATTTTAGCATTTATTTTATCCCTTGTTTCATTTTTTTAGCTTACAGTAGCATGGAATGCCTTTGGGCATGGCAGTTTTTTGTCTTTTATTTTGTTCACAACCTTGAAAATGTTGTTTTACTAACCCTCACCGATCGATGCCAGTGAGTTAAATCAATAAGATATTTTTTTCTGCTATCATGATAGGATGGTAATTATCTAGATTTTGCCTTCATTTATGGAGCAGTTGAAAATGGTCGGTATACACTCTGTTGCTAGTTTGATTATTATGAATTTTAGTTTCTCTAATAGATGTTTTTTTGAATGAATTATTATGAGGTCAATAAATTTATCTTGTTTCGACCGAAAGCTTTTGTAAATTTTCTGTGAATAAAGATCTTTCGTTGTTGTGATGATTATTTTTTCCTTATTCTATTGTGGGTGTGGGTATGGTGGGGTGAGATTTTGGGTTGGAACAATCTTTTGGTAGGACAGTCTTTGCTCTTGAATACACCTAAATCAAACCTTTCAATAAACTGTTTGTGAGTATCTATCACCGATCTCATCCATTTTGTAGTTTGAAAAAAAAATACATATATTCTTCAGGTTCATACAATTTAGAAAAACATACATACCCACAGCTGAAGATTAGCATGTATTTGTAACTAGTGTACCGTAGTCTTTTCCTTTCCTTGCAAGTTAAGGATATGTATAGGGCCAAAGTTCCATTATTCATTGTACCACCTACCCTGCACTATGGTTTCCTTGAAAAAAATAGTTGCTTTTGCTTCTTTTGATGCTTTCTAACTAATGATTAGCAATTGCTCTTCTAAATGACTATTATGCTTTCTTGTTTGGTATAATTACTGTCATTGGATCCTGGAAAATTATTTCCAAATTAAGTATTTATTTGAATTTCCCTGAGCCTTTTTAAAAAGGCCTCCACAAATTTTGATCAATTTTGAGAGAAAGAAGTATTTTCTCAGTAGGAACATTTCTTTTAGTTAGATTCACTCTTTATATGGTGTTAACTAATCTCTTGAATTCTTTGTCCAAATTTTATTGGGTTTTCTTCATGTACATACCTGGATGGATGCCCATATCTCTTTGTATGTGCACTAAGAATATGTGAAGCAACATGGAGTAATTTGTCCATAAATTCATCTGTACAGTCAATCTGATTACTCTAATGGAATTATTTAAATTTGACCAGTGTTGTCCATCATGAAGTTGTATGGTTCCATAAATTTTCCTGTGCAATCAATCTGACTACTCCAATGAAAGTCTCTCAATTTGATAAGTGTTGTCCATATGCTATTATCATCATGGTGTAGTGGGCATACATGGTTTAAAATTGGTAAACTTTTGTGGTAAACTGGGAGCTGGGTTCAATTTAACAACTTGTGTTTGTTTGGTTCTGTTTCCATTTTAGAAAAATAGTTTCAACAATCCCCAAATGTTATAATGAAAGTTTAGTGACTAGGGTGAAGTTCCATTATTCCTCATGCCAACTCGCCGATCCTTTGGTTTTCCATTCCAAGTAGTGGCTTCTATTTCTTTAAGTGCTTTCATATAATGACCCAGCTATTCTTTTCCATCAGCCTCACCTGATGTTCTATTATTTCACTTTATTTGGCTGAGCATTTGGGATAGATCCTTGCACACCACTAGGCCTTGTTACTTTGGTTGTTCCTGAACCTTAATAAAATTAGAGAAATGTACTGTCAATTATTCTCTTCGGTCCCTTGGAGTCCTTCGACTTTAAAATATGATCTTAAATATGATGTTGAGTCCAACCAATTCTTTGGAAGTGTCTTCCCTAGCCTTTTGGATTCAAACTCCATTTATATTGTTGATTTACTGTCCAAATCCATATTATAATTTGATGGTGTGTAGAGAATTGCATGTTGAATCAACTGGTCCATCATTCTTATTGCTTGGATCTCTTGGAGCTAGAACCTTCTCTATTAATGCATCAAGCCAGTATCAAGAGAAATAAGACACTAAGCAATCAGTAAAGGGATAGGAAGATAGTTAAGAGCTAGGGATAACATGTTATGCTAGTTGATTTATTGACCATTTAAGCATGGTTATGGGAAGCATGGGGTAATCTATCTTTCCTATGTTAAGTCTTCACTATACATAATTATTATGCACTTAAGGCCTTGTAAATAGCAATATTGTAGCTCAAAAAGGCGATGGAGAATAACACATGCTCCCCTCTATACACAATCTAGAGAAAACTCCAGAAGAAACCATGGAGGTACTATAAATATCTCCCTTTATCAAATAATTTTGAAATGAGTTTAAAAAATGAGCGTAGCAACTTTCCCTTGGTAGAAGTAGAAACTTGTATTGTTTGGTTCCTCCTTATTTGTTCTATTTTGGAAAATGACAGTAAACAGTAAAATCCCAGTATTTTGTAGTAGCTGAACCAGCTTCAGAATTGATGTCTATGGAACAACCACCATTTGACATTAGCAAGCAGGGAGTAGCATCAATTTGTATCTCTTTTGTCATTAATGAAAGCTTATGGATCGCTTTCCTTTGATGCCATTCGTTACCACCTTCAGCTGCACCAGACTGAATACCATGAAATGTGTTAGCACTATTCAATGCCTATGGGGCCATGAGTTTTTCTTGAAAACCAGCTTCATGTGCAACTTTTTCTATTGGTGTTGTCGCTTTTGCAACCAAAGTAGTTGCAGATGCTACAGTAGTAGCAAATACAAGCTTTACTTCACAGTGAGAACTCACTCTGGAGTCTTCTTAAACAACTAACTGGATCCAAATGAACTGACTGTGCTTGACTGCGGTTGCTGCTAAAGAAGCAGCCTCTTTAGAATACAATCTATCCTGCTCTATATAGCTTGTTGTTTGCTCAGAAAAAATGACTCTGTGCCCTCCCTCTGCTCTTGGTATTGTCTGATAATAAGAAGGAGAAGGTACAAATGGAATACTTGAACTTGGGGTCAGGGAAGAATTTGATTTTCCACCATCATGACTATTCTAGGAAAAAACAATGAACCCTGAGATAATACCACCTGAGACATAGGAAAAGGTATAGAGCCACTGTAGGCAGGCATTGTCAACCTTGCACGAGTCAACCTGCTAGTTTCATCAATATCCTCTAATACAAGGCTCTTCCTCCTCTTTCTAGGTCTCTGATCAACACTCAACTATCTCTCAATTCCCATGCCACCTTTTTGGGCTTCCATCTTATCATTAGTAACAAAAAAATGAATAGTAGTTCCAATCATAATAGAAGAAACAGAAGGAACTGGAGCTGTAGTCATTTTATGAGGCACAAAAAGTGGTACTGAACTCCTATCATTAAGGGTTTCATGAATAGGTTTGGACACAATAAAGGGAGAAAATGACAATTCAGACTCAAATTTTGCTTAAGGAGTTACCCAGGGTAAAGATGGACTACAAGAAGTCCAATAAACTACTTTTCCCATTGCATACTTTCCAAGCTGTGGGGTTAGAGAAATATGCCTTGATGGAGTGATACGGGGAGAATCCAGGTAAAGGTTCCTTGCAACACTGGTTAATTGAACTCCCTCATGAATGGGAGTTGGCATATTCCATACATGAGATGGAGAACTAAATGGATATGGTAAACTCATAATGGCTGATGGATTGTTCATGTGCCCAACCCTCCCCATATTAGGAGAATTTTCCAATATAATCCTTGAAAAATGAATTTTTGCAGCTGCTAAATCAACTAACCTCGTGCCCATAAATCTTGCATCAGATAAACTTGGAGCAGGACTCATAGTCCGCATACCACCTTCAAACACAGTGCTAGATAAAACTGATGATATATTCAATCGTGAAGTTTTGGGAGTGTGTGCCTCACAAGCATTACTACATATCTTCGCTTGTATGTTTGCTACAGCCAAACGCCAAGATTTTTCCCACAAATTCTCCATGTGATTGGATGAAACACTGCCACTACAAGTTGCTGGAAAACCACATTGGGGACCTTATTAGATTGCTTGGACCATGCATGCTTGGAAATCATAAGTGCTATGAAGAGATTATTTAGACAAAATACATTTCAATAAGAAAAGTAGGTAGAATTGGGAATGATAACAAACATCTGGGTGGAAAATATATACCAATAATATCGCCAAAAGCTACTGTCATCATAGATTCTTCTGGCAGCAATCCCTGACTGAGGAAAGAAATTCATTATAACATTAGCATTGATCTCTCTGAAGAGCATCAACCATTATTACAGTCGTCATTAATATTATCATCAAATACTATCTATTATTATTGTTCTTATATGCTATGTTGCTAACCAATTCATGTCAAAACAAGGTCAGAGCTCAAATGTCCTCCATAAGTTGTGAACCTTCAAGGTCCAAGTAAAGTAGCTTTTATTTAAACCACAAGCGATGCCTATTGGACTTCAAGCACAATTAGTCATATAAAAGCATGCTCATACAATCAGCATCACCCATGACAAAAACATATATCAATTAAAAGTGTCACAAAGGTTGAGAAGACTCAAAGAAATTAAAAATAACTCACATAAGAGATCCATACACAAGAATATGTGCACACAATTCGAGTTGTTGTGAATCAGTGAAAGGTTGTTGAATTGAGGATGATACTGCTACTGCTATGGTATTCAAATCTTATAAATTCCTTACTGAAACATTACTTAACGATGGACAATGTTCGTTAATATCAGGAAGACATGCACTTGATGGCAAAGTGATGCTAAGTGATCAATTTTCTGAGATCATTGGTGCAACTTTCCCATCCAATGGAATACGGAAACCCATTTCTAGTCTTTCATCAGAGCTCCTTTCCAACACATTCAAAGATATGACAAGGTGTCTTTTCTCTTTATTTACCTCACTATCCGTTTGACAATAGTTTCCTTTTTGAGACATTGAGTGCAATTCATAGACAACAGAGTTTTTGGTACCATTGTTTTCTACCTCATTTTGGAAGGTCTTGGTCCAAATAGGATATTCAGGTTGACTTTGTCTACATTCAGTTAAGTATTTGAAGGCATGGTTCTGGATAGAACAAAACTAAAAACAATTAAGAGGAATGGAAATGAAATCTAGGTTTATAATTCAATGAAACAATGCATCCACTTCAAAGATAACCATGGAATGATAACACCATATCCACATAATTAATGTGAGCTTGATAGTGGATACAAATTTTACAATCACACTTGAGATATTTCATTAGGTTGCCTAGCATTCAAAGGTTTCCCATGTTCATAATTACGTAAATTAGCAGGATATTTCTTGCTCCCTTTAGAGAAAATATTTCCTGAATTAACTCTAACTGTAGATATACCATGACTTTGGGACATACTGCGACGTTGTTGGATTCTAGCTTCAAATTTTTTTGATTCAACCTCTGCATCCTTGCATCTTAAGCATCCTAAAGGTTGATTTTTTGTTTCAAGACTTTCCGCCCCAACTTTACCGTCCTTAGATTGGCATGAATACTACACCAAATAAAGATCACACTCGTTGGCAGACTCTTCACTATCACCTGGGAACACACCACCCTATGAGAGCACACACTCTTCAATTGTAGATGAAACAGAGTTAAGACCAATCTCTGAAGTCTTGACCTTGAACTCGTCTTTCTCAGTCTCTTTTTCATCTTTGTTAAAAAATTTTCCTGTCATGCATGGCACATATAACTCTGCTATTTTTGCTTCCTTGACATCCTTTTCAAGGTTTTCAAGATAACCAAGTTTTCCTCCACCTTGGGTGCTAGGATTCCCTACAATAAAACAACCCAATAAATGTTACAGTTACTCTGCACCAGCTGTAAGGATATTAAGTGTTCAGTAAACTATTTTAATTTTTAACGTTTAGCTCCATGCCATTATCAATATATAGGAGTAATTGTTCCTTTGGAATTCTTTTTTTTCAGTATCTGTTATTTCACTTTGAACTTCAGAATCTAAATATATCCAAAGAAATTAAATTATCTTGCTTCGTACTTTCCAAGTCATTAAGCAAAGAGTTATACTTTTAAAGCCTGTCCTTTATTTAAAAAGAGTAAAAATACCATGTTAACAAAACATTTTCAGATAGGTTGGAACATAACAGAAACATATATATGACCCAAAGATGAGCATATCAAACCTGAATTGAGAACTCTATTGCATGTTAATTATGCAGCTTCAAATGACTGTGAGAACCAATTTTACAGCTACCTAAATCTGAAGTCATGATGCATTGCTCATTATAAGGATTTGGCTGCCCTCCACCTTGTTCCGTTGCTTCAAATTCTATGCAACCTACATTAACACTGATTTTAGATTCCTGGTTGATAAGACAAGCTTTCTCATCATTATCATTCTCTATTTTCATGCTGGTTCTAGCTGTTTTAAAACTATGTTCAAATTTCAAGTTCATAAGATTGTATTTAGTAAGACTATTTGGTATTTATATGCTAGTTTTGGTTACTTCAACATTATTTCCAAAGTTTGGATTCATATGACCAGTCTGTTGAGTAATGTCATCCTCTATTTCTGCACTAGGCCCTAGTGCTTTATCACTCCCTTTAGATTCCTGGTTCATAAGACCAGTCTGCCTAGTATGATCACTATCCATATCCATGCTAATGATGTCTGCTTCACCATTATTTTGAAATTCTAGGTTTGAGTGTTCAATTTTCTTGGCACAACCATTCACCATCTTCATGATAAATTGAGCAGTTTGCATTGCTTGCTGATAACCATCAGTCATAATTTTTTCAACAAGAAATGTTAAATTATTAAGTTTTTGATGATAGGTGGCTTCTGGAGTAAGCTGAGCCGCTTTCTCATTCTTTTTGCATTCCTCTGCCATTGGACCATTCTTGTCAATATCTCCATTCTCTACTGCCATGCTCATTTTGGTTATTTGCATAGCTTGTCTACAAACAGTAAACATACTTTCCTGCACATTCAATGTCAATTCATTATACTATTGTATAAAATATGGCTTCTAACCTATATTGATTTGTTGAGTGCCCACTAAAATAATAATGATCAATGATTTCCCTCTTTATACTTTCAGACTTGATAGCAGAACTAAAGACATTGTAGAACAAAAATTCATTTCCAAGTTCCAACACAATTTTACTATCCTCTGGCATTAGCTATCTAGTGATCAAATTTTTAGACTTTTGACTACTCACCTTGTGGGAAGGTAAGGATTCTAATGAAGTATAATTATTTTCAATCTCTAAGTTGTTCACATCACTACTTTCATTCAAGCTGGCAATGACAGATTTGTCAAATTGAAATTTCTCTGATTTTTTCAATAATGAAACATTCAGATCCTCAAAATTTTGGAGGGTAACAAAATCAGTTCCAAGTGATTTCACAATTTGTGATCCACTATTATGATAGTAGATGGCTTGATCACACAACTTTTCATCTTGTAGGTTGGCAAGAGGAAAAACCTGCAATGTCTCCACTACTGCCTCTTCACAACCTAGGGAATTGAAATTACATGATACATAGAATGAACTTCCAACAAACAAATTACTTTCAAGTGATGCTTTTTGCTCATGTGGAGAAGCATGACCATCTTCTTGCACTTCATATCCTTGTATTGCAGATAATGGTTTTCTGTGTAGGAAGTTATCTTTACTTGGCTCAGTAATATCTTTATTTTGTAACACAGTATCCACTGAAGTTGTCCTAGGTGAAACAAACGCAGTAGGAACACCAACGTGTAGACTTGATATATCCCCTAGTTCTCTAACTTCAGAGGCCATAAATCCACTTGTTCCACTGTCCATAAAATTTATCTCAGCCTTCTCCATGGAAGAAGCTGGTTTGTTGTAATATGTATGTGCCATAATTTCAATTGTCTCTCGTGCCAGCAAAGATGATAAAGGAGCCAAATATTTTTCTCTCTGACTCAAACTTGATGCCATCTCTCTAACACTTACCTAAGCATCTCTTGGAGTTTTTATTTTCTTAAAATACTCATTATTGTTCTCCATTTCCACATCTATGATTGGAAACTCCACTGCCTTCACATTTTTATATCCAGATCTCGACTCTTTCAATAGTACATTATTTTCATCTTGGTTGTTATCTTGAAGCTTGGTTAGAGATTTTCCTTCGGTAAGCACATCTGCAGTTTGAGACTTTTCGAGAATCCATAGAGAATTGGCTACTGTCTGTTCATTGTCATGGCCTGGAAATTGCACTTCATCCAGATGATTTTCCTCTAAACCCTCAAAATCCTGATTATGAGGATTCTCACTAAGATAAACAAAGGTTTTTGAAACCTCTTGCATTTCAACCAATGTGATGTTTGCTTTGGTTGACTCCATAGCATGCTTCTGTGGAATAGATTGCCTACCTTCATCCAAAATTGAACTCAACATTCCTAGTATTTGACTCTCTTAGATAGCATCCTGAATAGAACCTATGAAATTCTTCCTTGCTTCGTATTTCCCTATGAAATGATCAGGAAATTATTCCATTTCCTCCTCAGAATCTTTTGAATGTTTCACAAAAATTTTCTCATGACATGCATACAACGACATTCTTTGTAGATTCACTGTTGCGGCAGCTTCATCCAGAGCATATGTAGTATGCATTCTTATATCTCTCTTAGCGGTTTCATCTAGTGACAAATCCAAAACTATTCTCTTTTCCACTGACATGGCATTTTTCACAATGCTTTTACAGGGTGAGAAATCCAAAACTCCTTGATTTTCCACCAAAGCAGCAATTTCCTGTAATGCCTTTGTGCTATGCTTCCCCGCATTATCCATGTCAGTCCCAGCAAGTAACGACTTTAATGTCCCCTAAATTTCTAAACATCCAAAAACAACATCATTTTCTTGAGAGGATCTACCCATATTACAAATTCATGCTTCCACATTCAGAAAATCCCCAGTTATTAGATACTTAGTAATCTTCTCCTTCTCTTCATCCCCCACCTCACACAAATCATGACTGCCTTTCACTTATTTTTTTTCATCCAACATAAAATCTGACACTGAACAAACTGCCTCAGTTACTAAATTCTTGCAGTCAACCTGTGTCACATGCATCTCTACATCATTTACATTAATCACCAACTCCAACATCTTGTGAATATTTACAAATGAAATATCTTCATGTGCATTTACTCCAGCATACTCACTTCTTTGATCTAGTAGGTTATATAAACCTCCTCTCATTTCTGCCTTTTGAACACTCTCAAGGGACTCCTCTTTGACATGCTTCACAGTAGAACCTGACATGCAATGGATTTCTGTATGTCCCAAAACATATATCACTTTATGAGAATATCCATTCATAGTGTTATTCTCTCTTTCCCCCTCAACTGACCTATCCCTGTTTCTTGAAAACTCACACATTTTATCTTCTGTGTTATCACTCGCATCCATATTATTAAGGTAGCCTACAAAGGTGCACTGTTTCTCCCCATCTACTAATTGGTCTAGCACTCCTTGCATTTTGGCTTCTAAATGATCCTGTTGAGAAGGAACTTTGGCATGCATTGTTGTCAAATATTCCTTGCTTACATCAAATATCAAATATGGCATTTCCTCAATGTCTGCTAGAACAGTATGCTCAGGTGAAACAATTGAATGTGTCTGATTACTCTCATCTAACAAAGACTTTGGGGTTCCTCTCATTGCTGCTCCTACAATAGCCTCTTGGTAACCTTTTCCTAAGACTCCACTTAATTCCTCGACAGCAACACAATCCTCATAAGGCTCAATGAATTGTTCCTCCACATTTTCTTTCTTATTTTCATGTAATAAAAAATATGGCATCCCTTGAATCTGAGTGTGTTTAAAATATTTTCTCTCTTGATGAGAAGATACATCCAAGGTGGCATTGTCCAACCTATTTTCAATCCTCATGAATGGACACAAATCTCTTCCTCATTTATTCCCTGCCTCCATCTTGTTCTTGCTGCTAATAGACATTTTTTCTTCCTTCTCATTTGATGTACAATCTTCTGTTATTTTTATATTCATCATCATAAAACCATAATGGGAATCCTCTTGCACATTGTTCTCATCTCTTTTAAACGAGCATAAATATGAAAGTCCTTGCATTTATGGAGAAATAATATCTTCTTGTGAAACCCTGTCCAGTTGCTTTCTTGGCTACCACCATCACCTTCGTCCCATACAGAATCTGACATTTGAGTGTCTACTTGACCAAAAGCAATGATTGCTTCATGTTGAGATTGAACAAAAGGATCAAAATATCTCCTTTCAGGGGGGATTATTGCCGTGCTTTGATGCTTGCCTCTTTTCCCTTATCTTCTATCCCGGGACTCCAAAACGTTGCCAGTGCTCATCCTTTCTGTCTCCTCTGCCCACAGAGAGTTCAACAACATTTCATCCTCAGAATTTTCTGCTCCTTCAGTTTGAAAACCCAAACCTTCATTTCCACTATTCTTTTTTCCAGCATTTACTTGTGGTATTGAATCTTTATTTGGTGCCAGGTTATAAGGATAGGAACAGGACCCAATCATGGGAACATACTCAACATAATTGTTTTCTACAGGCTTGCAATCCATGATCGAGGAGGAATTGACTGCAAACAATGAACCATGTTGCTCAAAGAAATTTGACAAAATTGGCATCTCTTTAGTGTTTTCTCTCAAATCCATCATTGACTGTTCAAAAAATTGCTGATTCTTCTTGCCTGTATTCTCAAACTTAGGTTTTTTCTCACTTGTATTCTCAAACTCATCTCCCAAAATGTCTGACAATTTTGAATGTAAAGACTCTTTCTTTGAGCCCTTTGACACACTCCACATATTAACCTCTGCTCGATCATCTGAGTTGGTTGTCAACTCAGCAACGTCTGGTCCAAACAAGTTTCCTTCATTGGTTAGATTGGCTTCATCTTGTTTGGTCCAAACAAGTTTCCTTCATTGGTTAGATTAGCTTCATCTTGTTTGGTCCAAACAAGTTTCCAAAATTGTTTTAAAAAATATTTCACATTTAGCTTTTATGATTTTTGATTTTCTATGTCCTATTTTTCTAGCAGCAAAACTTAGAAGTTCTATGATGTTACAAATCCTTCACAGCAACACTGGGGACTTTGTTTACCTCCACCAGTGGAAGAGGTTTCCTTGCTTGGATTAGCTTCTTCAAGTAAATTGAGCAAATCACTGGCTCTTGTAAGTGACTTTAGGATTTTAGTATATTGTACTTTCATCCAATTATCTTTAGCATTTGTTATTGATATCTGTGCAGCAAGATTTTTCTATGCTTCCATATTAGATTATTTAATAGCTTCCGATTTAGTCCTAAATAATCATTAGTATAGAAGCTAATGTGTATTTTCTTTAGACAACTTATGTTTTACTTCAGTGATTGTCTTCTATATTCTTTATACATGGCTTCATTTTCATTTCCTAATAATATATACCTGTTCATATTTCCATGTGAAACTAGAACACAGGAGGTAATGCTGAGACTTCCTTTGCCAGTGGATCTACTGGAAGATTAGTTGTATTGCCAGCTAGTGCATCTTGGTATGCAATGTGTTTCTTGTCATGGAATATTTGTTTAGTTTTCCAGCACCCCCCTGGATTGGTGCAGAGTAACATTACACATTAAGTTTAGTGAACATAATCTTCCATATGATTTAGGAGTTTGTAGTGGAATATTACATATCTTACTGAATATTTAGACATTAATGGTTGTTGCAGGGGCTCCCATGCTGCATAGGAAAAATCATTTAGTATGAGGATCCCAGCTGTTTAGGGCTCCTCTAATCCTAAAAAAAAGTTCATCTCATTCACTTTCAGTGTCTCCAACATTAAATATCCCTGCCTTGGTGGTGGAAGCTACGGCATCAGGGTTGAGTTCTGATCATGGCAAGTTGTTGGTCAATAAGGGTGGGAAGTCATCAACGTTTATATCTAAAAAAAATATTGATGCCAAACCTAATGCAATGAGTGGAACAGATACAAAATTAAATTCACATGTAAATACCACTGTGGAAGCTTTCCATGGAAAGAATGCCAGTTTAGTTGATCCTACTATGAAATGTAGGAGTCATGAAGGTTTTAAAAGTCTATTGAAGAATTCGTCCTCTGACACACACAAGGGTTCATCTAAGTTGGGCAGTGGGCACATGGAAACAACAAGAAGTGAAAGAACAGATGCAGCTTCAGTGTCATCTGGTATTGTCTGTGTTGGACTTTCTAAAGATAGCTTTCCAATCTCTGTCCCTCAAAGAAACTCGGTTGTTCAAATCAACAGTGAAGTGAATGTTGTTGCTATAAATAAAAATAGTAGAATGCTTTCAGGAAACCGTGTTGATAATTGTCTATAATGGTATCCATTTGATGATAGGTATCAAAACAATTATGAAGAACGCTTTGCAGAACCATGTGGTGAAGGTTTCTCTAAAGCTATTTCTTCAGAAGCAGAGGTGCCTCCATTTATGTAAAAAGTCCAATTTTCAGTGGATGATTATAGTTCTAAATATTGTTCTCTTCATCAAAAGTATGTAAATACTTGCACCCTTAATGGTGATGGTGACAGCTTTGGAGTTACTGATCATAAAACAGAGGAAAGATTAGTTTAAACTGCTGAAAAGACTAGTGCAGGTTCTATCCAAAATTGTGAAAATGAGCCTATGTTAGAGGAAAGATCAGTTTCAGAAGCTAGAAATACTAGTACAAGCTCTATCCAAAATTTTGAAAATGATTCTATGTTAGATGCAACCGATAGAAGTACAAGTACTGGTTTTCAAATTCCTGAGAAAGTAGAAATTTCTAGAGATTCTAATGCCAGTTTTGGAAAGCTAGAATGCTTGGATAATATGGTGTGTAATATCCTTCCAGAAGTTTATATGAATGGCTCAGATGTTGGAGAAAACAATATAATTTCAAACATATTGTCTTTGAATTTTTATTCAGTTGATAGTGTATTAAATAGTCCTCACAATTTAGCAAATTTGCTCCTTGTTGAGACTGATAAATGCAATGGGTTGTCAAAGGAAATATCAATTTCATGGAAGTCTTAGAATAGAAAGAAGTCAAGATTTTTATTTGCAAGGTCAGAAGGTTCTATAGAAAGATCAAGCCATTATTCCACTCCCAATTTGGCATCGTCTAGGCAATTGTAGAGGGAGTGGGAAAATGGACAAGATGTTTTGGAAAGCACAAATGGACATGAACTATTGAATATTAATGGACTATCTAATAATGATTCTAACCCAAAGGTGCAAGGATTTCAAATTACTTCAGAGGGAAGCACATTTTTGGTTTCTTCAGAGGCCAAGGGTGAGTTTTTTCTTCTTTTGTTGTTGGATATTAGTAATTTTCTTTTAATAATTGTGTTTTACCTCTTGCTAATATGGTATTTACAACTTTTGTTTCCTTTTATCCAGCCATTTTAAGCCTTTGTATTTTTCCAAGTTTGTTATCTATGGATATAGACTTATTTTTATGGATCTAAATACAAGAGATAACCATTTTCAGATGAGCCTATCTTTTTAAATCTAATACTGCATGGGGGATGTCCCTAAGTTGCACCAGGACATTACCAATGTCTTGTAGGATTTTCAGATATCCCTTGGCCATCTTGGGGAATTCTTAGCATCACTTTCCAAAATCGGTTCCTAAGAGAAAAGAAATATAAGGCCTTAGCGCTACACTCACTCACCAACACATTACCCCTTACTAAGAGACTATTCAATCTCTAATTCAGCCAAGATTTAGATTTTTTTCTTTAAATTATCTAGGTTAGAACCTCTCTTACTCTTACCGTCTGCTTTGCCCTGCCTCTATCCTCCCGCAGAAACATACCCTATGTTATAATGCTACACTAATGGTAGGTTTTGAACAATTCTTCATGAACCTTGAACTTTGTACTTGTAAATACAACTCCACACCAAAATATGAGACCCAAGTCTTAGTTAGGCTCTTATATTCCATTGAATAAGCAATGCATCCCATGTGTGGAGTTAGAGTGGAAGGCGTAAACACGTCATAGGGCCTGAAGGGAATTGGAACTTAAAACTAATTCATAATCAGATAATCAAGGTAGGGCACTTTCACATTCCACTCAAGCAGGATGGAGACATGCTTTATTACCCTTACAAAGAAATAGCTTCTTGTAGGCAGTTCAAATGGGGAATATGAACCTCATCATGATTTTCTCTATCCTTTGCTTCATCAAAAATGTGCATTTCATGGTCAAGTAAATTCCTTCATTTTGAAAGTCACAAATCTTGATAATAATATGCCTTGATGCAACTTTGCATTATAAGAACAATGTAGAATACCAGTCTCTCCAAAATTTTCGATAGGTTTAGTCAATATCAAAAGCTTACTAGAATCTAAATTTTAGTGTAGTCTTATTTTAGGTGAACATACATTATAAGGAAAGTCCAGTTCTTATAAATGCTTATTTATTTCTGTGAACTGTTGTCCAATCATCATGGAAGCTGTTTCAGATCCTGTACATCTCAACACAGAGCTGATATATATTTTATTATACCTAATAGTTTGCAAGTTTTTCAAGTTTAATTCATGCTTAACCAGTTGTCCTGCCTTTCAAATAACTGGTATCATCACCTAGAAGCCAAATATACAACCCTTTAAAGGTTTCTTTAAAGACACAATGTTGTAGGAGCAGGTTATTTCTCTTTATATTTGCAACATAACTCTTTAATTATTGAATCCACTATTAGGTTCCCTTATAGCCAAGGAATAATGATTCACAAAGCATAACTACTCCATACAAAATGGTACCTTTGAAATAGTAAATGATTCAATGCTAAATACTTGTAGTACTTGCGATTCCCCAAGTCAAAATAGTTGCAATTCTTTGAATTCTAGGTCTAGAGATCATTTTTGCAAGACATTACGGTGCATAGGGAGTCAAGTCTCTAATTTTGCAAATGATAATCGTTGAGTCTCCATTAGCAATAATTTTTTGAATCTTCCTGGCTCTTAGAATTTTTATCACTTTATTTAAAGCTAAAATAGGCTTCACAATAAAATAGGCTTCACAATAAGAGAAGAAACCTTTTGCAGTTTGATCACAGCCATAGACCTGCTTATATTGGAACCTTCTCAAAGAGAGGGTGAATATACTTTGCATAATATTAAGTTTTTTAATTATCAAAGCAACAGGTTATGTTTTAATTTTGATAGCCCATGATGAGGAACATTTGAAACACCTTGAAGCTCATGGATTCTTAATGTTGTAGTAGACAAGAGGGAAAGTTTTGTTTCTGACTCTTTGTTTTTGATGAAGTGATGGCATTGGGATTTGAAATCCTTTCAGGAAGGACTCTTCTTTGGACTATGAGAATGATAGTGATGAATAATGGGAAGTGGTACTCATCACTAAATCTCTTTGGTAAGAGTATTTGTAGTATTTTTATTAGCTTTAGTTATAGGGAAAATTGTACATAGCTTTTAGGAATTAGTTTATCATAAATAATAGTTACTAGTAAGTTGTAATAGTAATAATTATGTAGTTTGTAGATTGATATCTATGATAAATTTGTTTGAATATCATCATTGTCAAGCAATAACAACTTCTTAAAGGGTTCTAGCTCAATGGTAGAGCACCTCCCTAATTATAGGTAGGAGGTTGGTGGTTCGATTCCTCCATGCCCTATCATAAATTTGTGACTACAAAAATGACTAAATTCGCATATATACGACTATTAGTAGCTAATTTCCCATACCTTAGTCGTATTTAGCTTAGTCATTAATATGTTAACATCTAGTAGTTTAATTAGTCATATAATTGGTCATTAATGGTTGCAATCAGTGACTAAATCAATGACTAAATCAGGGACTAAATCAATGACTAACTCAGTGACTAAATCAATGACTAAATCCATGACTAAATCAATGACTAAATCATTAACTATCAATGACTAAAACAATGACTAAATCAATGATTTCATTGACTATCAATGACTAAAGCATTGTCTATCAATGACTAAAGCATTGTCTATCAATGACTAAATCAATGAATACTAAGTCAAGATATTAATGACTAGTGAAATATGACTAGCTATAAGATAGTGGAAATTTGCTACTATTAGTCACTGACTCAAAAATAGTCATTTATAGCCTGATTTTAGTCATTAATTTCTCATTTTCTACTAGTGTACCACAAGTTTGTTTGAAACTATGGAAGAATAATAGCTCCTCTGACATCGTTACTGAAGAAAGATGCATTTTCTTGGACTCTAGAGGCAACTCAAGCCTTTCAACAACTCAAATAGGCCATGTGTAAAGCTCCTATTTTGACGACACCAGACTTTACAAAAACCTTTATTTTGGAATGTGATGCTTCGAGAAATGGAATTGGAGCTGTACTAATGCAAGAAGGACACCCTATTTTCTTCAGAAGTCATCTAATCAAGGGAAATAACTTAAAAAATCCCATTTAGGAGAAGGAAATGTTGGAAATACTACATGTCTTGAAGCAATGGCGCCCCTACCTTATAGGGAGACATTTTAAGGTTAAAAATGACCATGATATCCTTAAATACTTCTTGGAACAAAGGCTATCTTCAGAAGAGCAACAAAAAAGGGTAAACAAACATGTTAGTATATGACTTTGAAATCATCTACAAAAAGGGGAAGCAAAATGTTGTTGCAGATGCATTCTATAGGAAAGATGAGGATGTTGAAGCATTACTCTATGCTATTTCGATTGTCCAACCAGATTGTATAGTCAAAGCAATGGATGAATGGAAAAATGGTGAAAAAATATGGAAACTTATTCAAAAGCTGTAGCAGGATCCTAGTGCATCTAATACATTAAGGTGGAAAGATGACTTGCTATGGTACATAGATCGCTTATATGTTGGTAAGAGTTCCCAACTCAAGCAAAAGCTACTTTTTGAATTCCACCCTTCACCAATACGAGGGCACTCAGGTTTCTTAAAAACCTACCAGAGGGTAAAGAAAGATGTTTTTGGGATGGTCTTAAAACTGACGTTCAAAAATTTATGGCAGAATGTTCGGTTTGCCAACAAAATAAAGTGGAAACAATTAAGACCCTTGGTCTCCTACAACCACTTTCCATTCCAAGCCAAAGGTGGACAGAGGTCTTGATGGATTTTATCACAGGTTTACCAAATTATGAAGGAAAGAGTGTCATCATGGTGGTTGTTCATATACTTACTAAATATGCACACTTCTGTGCACTATCTCACCCCTTCAAATCAAGCACGATCACCAATTCTTTAATGGAGGCAGTACAAAAACTACATGGTACTCCAAATATTATAGTAAGTGATAGGGATCCCATTTTCACTGAAAATTTCTGGAGCGAATTAATTTTTTGTTTGGGTACTCAATTGGGTCATAGTTCATCTTATCACCCTCAATCTGATGGACAAATAGAGATAGTAAAAAAATGTTTGGAAGGGTATATTTGATGTTTTACAACTGATAAAAAAATAGAATGGGTCAAATGGTTACCCTTGGAAGAATGGTGGTATAATACTTCATTCCATAAATCATAAAAAATGACCCCATTTATGGCACTATATGGCTACCATCCACCATCCATCACATATTCACTAAGAGAATCTAAGGCTCAAGCAGTGGAAGACCACATGGAGCATCAACAACAAGTTATTCAACTCTTAAAGGAAAACCTGAATCTAGCACAAAATCGAATGAAACAACAAGCATATCAATACCGTAGTGAACATAGCTTTAATGTTGGGGATTGGGTATTTTTAATATTACAACCATACAAATAGATGTCCCTGAAGAACACCAAGAAGGATAATAATTTATCACCTAAATACTATGATCCCTACAAGGTGTTACAAATGATTGGTATTAAAAATGATTGGTATTATGTCCTACAAATTGGAACTACTTGCATCTTCACGAGTCCATCCAGTTTTCCATGTTTCCTATTTAAAGAAGCTTGTCGATGACAAGATATCAGTTCAAACGATGTTACCAGAACTTGATGAGGAAGGAAAAATCATCTTGGAGCCTGAAGAAATTGCTGAAATATGAACTAGACAGCTTCAAAATCGATCAATTTTAGAGGATCTCATTAAATGGAAGAACTTACCGACATAATATTCAACATGGGAAGACAAGTCCTTTATACATCAGCATCGAGAACTAATTCAACATTGAGGACAACACTTTTTTAAGGGGAGGGGCATGTTAATCCCTTAATGATGACACATTACAGCGTATAGTGTGGCACATTACCCCCTATATTGTGGCGCATTACATATTATTTATGTAGGCTTGGGTCTATTAGTGGGTTTATCAGTCATTATTGTACACCTTTATCTCCTATATATACAAAGGATATCTTCTCATTTTAGTCATCATAGTATATTATATTGTCTTGTGTACTCGGTACATTGTGTAAGGAGGTTCCTCCCTTGAAGAGACTTGATATTTATCTCTGATATTCATTTCTTAGGCATGGATTACTCTCTTATTGTCTATTTCTACTCTTTTTATGCTATATTTGGGAGTTGGTTGCATAAACAAATTATCAACAATAGAGAAGAATTACACCATGATTGAAAGAGAAGGATTATCTATGGTGTATGTGCTTCAGAAATTTCAAGACTATTTGTAGGGTGGACATTTCAAGATGTTCATAGACCATTCAACGTTGAAATACACGGTCAACAAGCCAGTGTTGGCATTAGATGAAATTTGGGGTGTAAAATGGGAATTATAAGAAAACGAGCCAACAATAAATTCTTATAAGTTGGAATTCAAGAACCAATAAAATTTCAATAAAATGACTCAACCATAATGGTTGACTTGATATATTTGTCATAAAAAATACTGCTTTTTTTTGTTCGTATTTTCAACATATCTCTCTCTGTTTTTACTCAAAGTTTGAGTGGGGCGGGGGCCCGTTGGATGCAAAATCAAATTCCGCGTTTAGTGAGTACCCACATGACATACTTTTGATGGACCCCACTACCCCCAAAACAAGAAATACCTGAGAAACCGTGGTGATGATGTCATCATCATTGTTTTCAGGTATTTATTGTTTTTGGGGTAGAGGGGTCCATCAAACATATGCTGTGTGGGTACTCGTTGGATGAAAAATTTAATTATGCATCCAACGAGCCGTCCCATTCTAAACTTGAGTAAAAGTGAAGGGAGATATGTTGAAAATACGAACAAAAATAATAGTTTTTTCTTTCTTCCTCCAAAATTAATAAATATTGTTTTATTATTTTAAATATTACTTTATTATTTTCCTTAGGAGGCCCATTTTAGACCTCAAATTTCCTCTAATGGGAGAATATTTTTTGTGGCTTCTTATTTTCCAAAAATTTGACTTTGAAATTATTGTTAAGACGGGTCGACTAAAATTAGGACCAGACCATCTGTCGAGGTTTGAAAGTGGAGAAGAACTTGTGAATCTCGACGATAGTATTCCTGATGCACAATTATTTGCGATCATGATGTTTGATGGTCATTATAGAGATATTATACATTTCTTTATCACAAGATATGCACCAGAAGGATTAAATACTGCATAGAAGAAACAATTAGTGGTGCGAGATCCAGATTTCCAATTGATGTCTAGATAACTCTATAAAATGGGACCTAAAGAAATTATTCGTCATTGTGTATTGGAACATGAGTGACTAATGATATTAAATGAAGAAAATTCTAGTGTCACAAGATTCCATTATGTTGGAAAAGCCATAGTATGAAAGATATTACAAGCATGATTGTGGTGGTCCACCTTGCATGTAGATGCTAGAGAATATTGTCGCAACTGTGATATCTGTTAGAGAACCGACAAACCATTGCGATGAGAAGAAATGACACTAGTACTTCAGATAACTTTACAAGAATTTGAAAAATGGGATATTGATTTTGTGGGTCCTATCAACCCACCAAGAAAAAGAACAGGTGCACAATACATTATTACTGTGAAATATTACTTGACTAGATGGGATTAAGTAGCGTCAATAAAGGATTGTAATGTTGCGATTGTTGAAATTTTTTTGTTCAACAATGCTGTGTCTAGATTCAGATGCCCAAAGATTTTGATAAGTGATCATGGCACACACTTTTTCGATTAGTTGATCAACAACTTAATTGAAGAATTCTAGATCCAGCAGATGAAGACAACACTAGATCACCCACAAGCGAATGGTGCTATCGAGGCATTCAATAGGATCCTAGAGAACGCATTGACAAAGATTTGTAACATTCAAAGAGATGATTGGGACCAGAAAATTTCTGTGGTGCTATGGGAATATGACATGACCTGTAAGAAATTAATAGACCAAACTCATATTGACTAGTGTATGGATAAGAAGTTGTTATGCCAATGGAATACATTGTACAGATTCTATGAATAGTTGCGATTACTGAAATGACTGATATTGGTGTTGTTGAAGAAATATTGTCGCAACTTGTGCAGTTGGAGGAAGATCATTTTGTCGTAGGTTATCATCAGAATGTTGAGAAAGTGCAATAGAAAGCCTGACACCAGAGACACATCAATAATAAGTAATTTTAGGTTGGAGAACTCGTCCTCCTGTATGACAGTAAGTTTTTAAAGCATCTTGGCAAGACGATAACACATTGGTTGGGACCATATGTTATCACTCAGATCACCGAAGGAGGTGTAGTACAACTATAGAAATTAGATGGAACCGTCCTTTCAAAGGATTGGTGAATAAAAGTATGCTAAAGCTTTACTCGGATATCCATGACTTGGTCAATTAAAAAAAAGAAAAAAAAGAAACACATAATTATGAGTATTGTGTCGTAGATGATATGTCTATCAAGATAAATGAAAATTTATCGTAGAGTATCTATCTGTCGCAGAAGAAAAATGGTGGCAAAGACTCTCTGTCTATCGCAAGGAAATAATTGCATTGAAGGATGTATACCTGTCACAGGAAGAAAATTGTTGTCACATAATGAAATTTGGTTGCAAAAAGACAACTAGCTATAGCTAATTTGAGGACACGATATATTTCGATGATGTACTTTTTGGTCACTTATATCATTCATGCATAATAACTACCATTGAACTGATATGAGAAGTGATGGGTTGATTGGAGGTTTCCTTGTAATGATTATAAATATTGCTCCATGTGACAGAAATCACTTCCACTGTTAACCCAAAAAATCTCTCACTCAACTCTACATGGCCTACACCACCCAAGGACACCCATACACGACCTTCGTATCACCCCATTAGACCCCCACACCTTCAAAAAGGCTTAAAAATGAGTAAAAGGGCTTAAAAACCCAAAAAAGGAGCCTAAATAACTCTCCTAGGGGTTAAAGCCTCCAAAAAGGGGATAAAACCCCTCAAAGGATCCTAAAACCCAAAAAGGAGCTAAAGTTAGGGTGCAAGGGGATAAAATCCCCAAAAGGGGCTAAAGCCCACACCAAGTGCTTAGAACCCTAAAAATGATATAAATAGAGGGGTGGGGGTCACTCTCAAAACGATTCTCCCTTGCATACTGTTATGCTGCCCATGGATTCCTTGAGACCCTTTATCTCTCAAGACACACAGATCTCCCCTCTCATCCATTCATTCTCCCATTGACCCACAACTCCTCCATTGCCAAGAGAGAGAGAGAGGTGCTTCTTCCAGCCAGGTCATGGTGGCCCATTGCACCAAAGAGAAGGTATACCATTGTTTGCTCATGTATTTGCTTTAGTAGCTTAGTTGTTTTCTAACCCATATTTGCTTGTAGGTTTGTTTCTTAACCTGTTTTGCAGGTCTTTTGTTTCTAATAGTTGTTTGCAGGTAGCTGGAGTTAATCCCTAACCAAGGATGATTTTAGGGGCGAATTTTAGCCCAGTGGGCTATTTTTCCATGTTTTTCTCCCAAAAAAAATTTGCCATTTTGCATTTTTTGAAGCCGTGTTTCGCCCAATTTTGATGGGGTAAATTTTTTTCACCCTAAAAATCGCCAAATTATTATATAAACAATATAAAATCCTTGGAAATTAAAATATATTTTGAAAAATATTGCCAATCATTTTATAGTTTCCATTTTAAGAATTGGTAATATTCGCCAACATTTATATGCTTTTAAATAAGTATGGTTCCTTAAAATCATCCATGTCCCTAACATTGTTTGCAGAGGGGTTTCCAGCCGTTTCTTTTCTTTCTATTCTTTCTTGCTTTCTGTCCATTTATTTTATGTATTTCCATACAGGAACCTACCCTTCCATCCTATAGATAGAAGGGATCCATTCCTTCCCTGTAGCAAAGGAAGAAATCCATGCTATAGAATTGGCGACCATACCAGGTTGATGCCATAGGATCCATGGGTCTGTTTTTAAAAATTTTCAAGTTTCAGTTTAGTTTTACCCTAGGTTAAATTTCTTGTCAAATCTAGTTTAAATCTGGTTTATTTACAGTTTTGGTTTCTATAGAGCCTCCACAAGGAAAATCAGAGTCCATTTGGCCACAGTACAGGTTACTGTCGGCTGGATCTGATTCAAGATAAAAAAACCCCCAATCTGGAGCAGGTCACACTTATAGGGCCTAAATAGGGGACCAAGTCTCTCATTTAGGCCTCATAGGTGCGACCAGGTCGCCCTTTTTCCCCTGAAAGGTGCGATTTCCTTCAGAAAGACAGACCGGTTCTATCTGCACAATCTGAGCGACCCCCTCGCCTATTTTTGGAAAAATTTGGCAACCCCCTCGCCAGATTTGACCCAAAACATGCGGTCTGTCACTCAGAAGTTAGTTTTTAATAACTAGGGACTGCAGTGTGGCTCAAATACCTCTCTCCAGCACAATTGTTCCATTTTTGTTTCTATTTCATCTTGCTGCAATTTCATTCACAGTTTTAGGTGTAAATTAAACAATTAATGGGTTAATGAATCTAGCCTAACTAATACTGACCTAAAATAAACAACCTTGCTTACCCTTCCTCCTCTACCCTGTAATCACCCTTTGGGGTATTTTGGGATAAGACGAAGGGCATAGCTCATATAGTAATAGGCCCCTGACCCAATATTGTTCAAAACCACTAAAAACGGGTGACTTGGAAGGTAGAGGGGGTAGAGAAGGAGGGATTCTCACGGTGCTAATCATCCTCCCTATTGACCAACCTTGCATCTGGGAGGTGACCTGTGGATCTATGAATGGGATTAGTCCCATTGTGTTGAGAGCTCAACACCTTCTCCTGGTTGAAGAAGAATATAGGTGTAAGGTAGTCACCTAGTTAGGCTATCACAATTCAGGGTAAAAAAAAAATGGTATCTTTCTACAAAATTTCTATTTATTTATTGCTTTCAACCATGATATGATGAACTTTGTGGAATATTCATAAACCATTTGCAGCCACCAAATAACAGAAACAAAGAAAGACATACACACCATACCACATAAATCAACCCAACTCAGTTCATGATGCTAAGAGAGCCACTAAAATTTATAAATTTACGCTAAGTTAAAAAATCTGCAGTCTTTGAGGGTATAAGTCCCTAATTGCCTTAACTGTGGGAAGTACTTGGGCTCAACCTAGAAACTCATTGTGAGGAGTACCATAGGAACCCCAAAGTAGCTGACCGCTGAGAGGAATTGCCAAGCAAAATGGGCAACGACCCCCACCGATTGAGTAGAACGCCTGTGAGGAAAAATCCAAGCGTTGTCTTTTGGCAGTCTTGGTGGTCGAGTGACCACCTACAGCTAATAGGAAGCCATTGAAACTGGGGTCCAAAAAATAATTTCCACAAGTTTGATACACAAATATAACACAATTGATCCCTCACACTCCTCCTCACGCCTAAGAGGTGAACCACCACAATTTGGGTCATTGAACCGACACCATCGAGACCATTCTCGATGACCTCTCACACCATCAGAAGGCCACATAGCCTCTGATTCAGATTCAGACCCATATCAGTCTGAAATAGACCTACATAATGAACCATCAAGCCCCATTGCTGGTGCAAACCTGGATCTATTTTTTGGCATAGCAATCGCTAGTGTACCCATGTCCACACCAAAAATTATCACAACAACCCTGTAGGTGGCCGCAACATGGTTATGCAAACTGTGATCAATTAGCTACCACCACCCATAGTAACCACTCAAGTTGTCCCACCTGCAACACATGGGGGAAGTGGCCCTTCCACCTACACTGCCCCTCCTGTCACACATGGGGGCAGTGGCCCTTCCACCTACACTACCCCTCCTATCGTACATGGGGGCAGTGGCCCTTCCCCCCACACTATCCCTCACACCACACTTGGGGGAACTGGCTCATTTACAATGGCACCACCAGCACCCCTAGATATGCAGGTACATTATGCACCTGCAAACCCCAACACCATACCTTCCCCATATCACATCAACCTGGGGTCAAATATGCCTTTCATGGCTCCTCTTAACTTGCCTGATTTTGCTTAATTGACAGATGACCCCATCTGCCATCAAACCTTTTGGCCTCCCATGCCAACCAAACTTCCCTCAAACATTCCCAAGTTTGAAGGGAAGACAGGGGAGTATCCCCAAAACCACATCATGAAATTTCATCTATGGTGCTCATCAAACATCATCGTAGATGATTGATTAGGCTAAGACTGTTTCAACGCACCCTCACAGGTGCTGCAGCCAAATGGTACATTGAACTACCAGAAGCCAAGTGCCCAGATTTCAACTCCCTGGATTTCATGTTCCTGCAATATTTCCAACTCCTCGTCAAATACGACGAAAGGGTGGAGATCTTGTTATTTTGCTGCCAGAACAATGTGACCCATATTACCGACCACATCCATGAGTGGCAGCGACGACACCACAGTTTGTGTAAAATCTAACTTGACAATAGGATCTTCCTGGATTAGTTTCTCTAAACCTTGCACCCACCCATAGTAAAGGACGTCACATCCGAATGTCCCCAATTCGAAGAGGAGGCCATACTGAAAGACCAACAGTTTGACCTGATCTATGCCCAGTCTAGATACCTTTACACCGTTATTCTAGATGCCCCCCTGTGTGGGTACCTCCTACTGGGATGCATCAGGGGAATCCCATGCTGTAGATTGCATCATAGGCTTGGTCTCCCAATAGCCACAGCCCCGTCCAACACCACCTGCAGTTCCACCACAACCAAGAAACACTGCTAGTGTTGCCTACCAAAATCAAACTCTAGACTATGCAAGAATGATGTCCCAGTCCGGAGCAATAAATTCTTATGCACAACTTGTGCCACCGCAGTAGGCTCAGGATTTGGCATGGCAGAGACAACAATACGCAAGGAAAATGCCCACATTTGTGGCACCATCACCCAACTAAATTTATTATGCACCACCAGTGCAAGCGGTTCAAGCCCCCGCCCCTGCTCCACCTGCTCTGTTGGGACAAGTGTTTGCACAACAAAACTGTCCCAACTAGACAAACCCCAATAATCAACAAGGGAAGGTTAGGAATAACCAACCTCTAAACTAAGCCAATAATCAACCACAGGGAGGCAGTTAACAAACAAACCCCCCCAACAATGCCGTGGAAAACTGACCCGCCAAAAATCCTCCATGACCAAATGCACCAAGACGCAACACTCCATTGTGTACGAACCAACCATGCACACTCTGTAAGGTATACGGGCACTACACATTCGAGTGTCCCTTCATGGGTCGCACAAAGCAGGCCATTCAAAATGAGGTTCAACATGCCACCAACACAATGGACCAAGCCCAACCCAACCCAGCACCACAAGGACCTCCTCCTATGGTGCTTCAGAATCCATTACCAGTCCAAGGATTGGTGGAAACCTCACCCCCTTGTCAACCCAATTCCAACGCTCCGGGGGCACCTCCCATGGCTGAAACAGGTGTCCACCACCTGCCAGCCATGATGACTGAAGAGGTCAACCTACAAACCAGATGGAATCAATACGGAACCACCATCGAACCTGCTGACACATCAGTGGAATCTACGTCCAAATCGGTCAATACACCTCTCCAGTTACCCCCTTCGCCGAGTTGCTAATAACACCACGGCTAGATTTGTAGTAAGATATAGAATCATGGATGATTTGGCCCAAACACCAATGGTCATGTCCACTCTTGAGGTACTCAAAATGTGCCCAATGTAGCGAAAATATTTACTAGCCGCCCTTGGGGCCGTAGACCCCTCCAACTCCAAGTTGATCACATTTGACACAGAGAATGGAGAACCGCGCATGCCATCAAACATCGCCTTTCAAATCCCAGTGTCTATCTAGAATCTGGTTGTGCACCAATGCATAGTGGATGAGGGGGATTCTACATGCGTTATGTCTACCCTAGTCTGGCAGAAACTTGGATCCCCAATTTTGCAACCATCCTCCACAACTCTGTGGGCTTATGATGGCCATCCCACTAAATCCCAAGGAATCCTCCCCCATGTCCCCATCACATTATCCAGGAAGATAGTTCTGATTGACATAGAGGTTGTCAACGCTCAACTAGACTATAACCTTCTCCTCGGAAGAAGTTATATGTATGCCATGAGAGCTATCACATCAACTGTCTTTCACCTCATGATGTTCCCCCATGAAGGGAATATTGTGACGGTTGATCAGCTCACTTATCATGATCCACAAGGGTTAATGGCACCTGCCAACATTATCCCTACCATCAACACCATTGATTCGCAAGGGACTACTGCACACGCCAATTTTTTCCCTCCAATCAACACCATGGTTCACAACATATGAGCCTCCGCATTGTTGAATGTGGGCCCTGGGTTGTTTTCTGATCCCACCATGACGATTCCTTTCACCCTAAAGTGACCACCAATGACACCAAATGAGACTGCAAACTTGTGCATGCTCTCATCCAACACCGCTGCACCCAAACAACAACCACAACCACAACCACAACACCGTCCGTAGCCGCAACATCAACAGCAGCCACAACATCATCCGCAGCCACAACATTACACGCAGCTACAACCACAACCGCACCCCCACATACAACCAGCAGGGATTTATCTGGGATCCTCTCCACTCCATACAATTCCCTTCCTCTTTCCCCCACCTGGTGTCATGAGCAAGCCAGTAATGGCCACCCTAAACCTACCCAACTTTACATTGGGAATTCCCATGTGGTACCTTGATCCACCAGCTCAACTATCAATGCCCCAGGTAGTCTTAACACCTATGCATCCCATTACGGTTGAGTCCCATCCTCCACCTGGTCCATAAAAAACAACCACCACACTCCCACCAACACCGCCCCACTCGAAAAGGGCTAGGGGCAAGAATGTGAAAGCTACTGCAGAACCTTGACAGATCCTGCCTTGTGCCATCTCTGAGCAACAAGGCCATCCAACTCAAAACTACCTTGAAATCCCAATAATCCACGTACATTTGGATGTCATGGATACAAATGAAAACCTCCCTATGGTCGAACTTCCAAGCATGCCAACCATAAAAAGCAAGTCACTGAGAACAAACCATGATTGCGCCCTCTATGGTTTGTATGGACATTGTTCTCACCATTGTCAAGACTTGCCTGATTTTTGAATGGCTTTAGCCAACCTACGTCAACATTCCCTTGAGTCTGAGATCACCCTGATTGAAGACGTTCACCCCCCACATCCTTCTTCAGACACCATGTCCATTTACATGATGTCCAATCTAATTGACCCACTCGTCTCCACCTCCAACGATGGTCCATTAGACCTATCTCTTCGCTGCTTCCGCAACGATGAGGAGATACTTGAAGCTTTAGCCGCCCCAGAATACCCATGGGACGACATGCACCATCACTCGTTCTTCCTCCCCGAAGAACTTGTGTCGCAGTTCGACCAGTTTTTCGTGGAAACCAAAGATTTCATTCATGGGAAAGTCAATTGGTTAAAAAACCCCATCCTGGCACCAGATGCCTTTGAAGAAGGAAACATGGCCAACATCTCACCCACCATCAAAATCAACATCTCAACCAATCTTGAGGTTGTTGAAGAAATCATGCTGGGGGCATCCTGCTCCCTGAAAGAAGTCGCTGCCTACAAAGCTCTCTTCCAAGAATTATGCGACGTCTTTGCCTAGTCTTACACTGAAATTCCTAGCTTAGATATATCCATCGTGGAACACCACATCAACACTTGGCTTGATGTGGCCCCTGTATGCCAAAAGAAACGACCCATCCATCCTTCCAAAGTGGCCACGGTTAAAGCCGAGATAGAGAAGTTGTGCACTGCCGGCTTCATTTACCCCATTTCCTACACCACTTGGGTTTCTAATACTATTCCCGTAAATAAAAAATAGGGTACCATCCACATTTGCACAGACCTCCATGACCTCAGTGGGGCGTGTCCCAATGACAACTTCCCAACACCCTTCATCGATCAAATTATTGATGCATGCACCGGACATGAGGCCTTTTCCTTCATGGACGGATTTCCAGATATCACCAAATCTAGATTCGAAAAGAAGACCATTATAAGACGACATTCACAACCCCATGGGGAACATTCATGTATCGAGTCATGCCCTTTGGCCCGAAAAATGCTAAATCCACCTTCCAGCGCGCCATGACACACTGCTTTCGCGACCTCACCCACATCATGTTGGCTTGTCTGGACAACCTCATTGCGCGGCCACAGGAGCAAACACAACACATAGACGACCTACGGCAAGTCTTCCAATGATGTCGCAAGTATGAAATCTGCTTGAACCCTTTCAAGTGTGTTTTTCGTGTCCCAATGGGTCGTCTCCTAGGGTTCACCATGTCACACAAAGGAATGACCGCTGTACCCTGAAAGTCCAAATGACTTTCCCTCTAACGTCACCCCTTTGAGTGACATCGCCGTCTCTAGTCTTTCCCCTTTTTTGTTTTACACATTTTTCAAAAGTGAGTCTTATGTATTGTTTCCCCTCATTGTTCTAGATGGATCATACCTCAGACCGATATATGGGATTTCCTGATGGAGCAAGCAGATGGTCTCTAAACCTTACCTTAGCTACATGGTTCGTCTACTACCCATCGTACGAGCTGATCCATATCGAGAGCATATGCGTGGGCAGTGCGACCAACAACTAGGATAAGTATGATGGTGTTAATGGCCTCTTGGCTGCCGCTCTCTAGCTAGGTGGTCACCATCTCGATGTCTTCTTAGACTCCCAACTGCTTGTTTCTCAGTTGAACAACTATTATCGGGTATATGATCCCTGCCTCTTTAGAAAATTCCTGCGCACTAAACAGATGGTTAGAGCATTTGAGTCCATCACATTCACACATGTTCCCAGAAACCTCAATAGTGTAGCATATCAAATGGCTAATGAAATTCTAATCTGGCACATTCATAATCGCATATAGGAAACATACAACCATAACATCATGCATAATCATATCCAAAAATACACACACAAGTGTAATAATACATCATCAAGCATTGCATTCCACATCATCATAAAAAGACTCATAGATATCAAACAATAAAAGTGCATCCATGTGCGTAAAATATATATATATATATATAAATAGATAAGTCGCATGTCCAAAATATGTCCAGTACAAAATGAGAAGCCACGTATGCTTTCTCAGCGGGGTATACATAGAGACACAAAAACACCTAAGTGAACCAACGCACTAGGGGCATCCCGACTAGGCTGCTAATCTGACTCATACTGATCATTTGACTCAGTATCATCATATTCCTTAGAAGACTCATCCTCTGTAAGAAGATCACCTCTTGCTGCTTGACGAATGTGCTCACAAGCCATAGCCATCCTCCTCATCATAGAAGTCCACTCTGGAGGAAAAGTATGAATAGAAGCAATCATATCATTACTCAAATGCTGCCAGCCATCATCAAAGACCCTAGTAGCAAGCTGCTCTAGATTTAGCAATAGTCCATCCATCTCTCACCATTTCCTATGAGGGTTCCCAACAGGAACTGCCGCAGGAGCCACGGAAGCCACCCGCCTCTGATGCCGGGCGGCAGGCGGGGACCAATATCTGCATACACAAACAAGGACACCATCAATCCACACATATCAAGATACAACTATCAACCAGCTCAACTACACTCTGTATAAAGATGAACATAAAAACATCACACATACATACCAGCTGGTCCCCACGCTTAGCCGAGAGGTTGGGGCATCTCAGGGTCCCCATGATAGTTCATACCCACATACGGGTACTTCTCAATCACCACTGGAAGCTGACGCCACAGATCTAACACCTCCTCAGTAAAGAAGCGACCCACTCTATCACCACCCTCTCGTATCATCATCTAACACCACCAGTACATCCGCGGTTCCCATGGACCACTGTCCTACACAACCTGGTGCGGACGCAGTGTAGGTACTTTCTCTAAAAATAAAGCACACAACAACGATCCAAAACAAAATCCTGCTCCAGATGCCTTCGACTTGTTCAGCTGACACTGAACAACCTAAAGATACATCTCATCCCACCCATAATATGTGCATCCCATAGCATGCTCGACTAGATAAAGCTGCCCTCCAGATATCTTGTGGCTCCTCGTGGAACCCAAGATATGAAGTAGAAATGTCGCCATCAGCCATGTCGACAGATCCTCGATGTCATACATCAGGATATAGGAGCCATGCACATACGCCATAGCGTAACAGTGCCTATCGCATAGCTCCTCCAATGTCTCCCCTTGAGAAAACACTGGTGCCAAGTCACCAACAACTGCCAACATAGGGATCCTAGTTAGGAAGTATACATCCACTAACGTGATCTCAATACGCTAGCCCTGGAAGAGGAAGACCTCCTCCTCAACATCCCAAAAAATAACCAGCGTTTGTAGCAGCAAACTCAAGCTTTTCATGAGGGGTATCCTCATGAACTTCAGTAAACCGAAATGGGCCAGTGTATCACGCACATTACCGTCTCGTAATGATGCCTCCCGGAGGTCTTTGCAGTTTCTCTCCCACTACTTGATCCCAGCCATCCCGCACAAGCAAAAAGTAGATGTCAGCCTTTGCTCTCATAAAAAAACATCACCCATAGGCCAAGTCGCACCTGTTTGGGCAAAAGGAGTGACCAGGACGCTAAAAAATGCCCCATAGGTGTGACCAGGTCACTCTTTTCCCTTCGAAAGGTGCGAATTGGCTCCATGAAACCCCAACAAGCTCATGGAGGACCTCGAGGTGACCAAATGCAGAATGTAAACCACCGAAAGGAAGAGATTCGGCGAAAGCTCTTACCTGCAAGTCACGGAACTCGAAACCGTCAGTCAGAACAAGAGAATAAGCAAATGAAGATTTAGAGCCCAACTCTCCAAATCCATATTGAACAGTGACAATGACACCTCACAAAGTGGTCCCCACCCTTATAGAGGCCCTATTTGACCTAATTTCTCCCGTTCGACATAACAGGACCATACGGAGTCCGTTTGAGACACCGTTCATGCCATTGGTTTTAGAATTCCATGTTCTATATTCTTATGAGACCATTGTCTCATGTTTAACAAACAAATGTTGGGACCACTTCCCGAAAGTTACCTCGACTTATGAGTCACAACATAGCGATGCAAGTGTCTACAGACCTGTACTGGTATCACTCTTTCCTACTACTACTCATGCAGGTTTTTGAGTCACCGTCCATTAAGGAACATCATTTTTATTTTTTGTAACATATAGTTGTCTACTTCATCCACTGCACCTTACGTGGATCTCTGGACCTTTGTCAAGAAAACGATTTATTTCTCTTGTATGTATTTGGCATATAACTTCCCTTGGGCTTGCACTCACATCACAAGTAGTCAAGTACGTCCACCGCAACTCAAACACAACTCTCCTGACCTCTGTCTGAGAGCCACCTCGGTTTATGTTCCTCTGCCACATCGACTCGCATGCCTACGTCGTGATCTATCTCGCGCATGTATTGGTATGTCTGAGATCCATCTGCTCCATCAATACTGCGTGGATAACCTTTGGACCAATTTCCACCATCCTGACATGGGGCACCACCAGTGCCACCGAAATCGGTTGACCATATTAGAGTTTCATTTAAGCTCTTTTGTGACTCCTAAAAACAATGAAAAGTTGTTGAGCATAGTTGCTTCCTTTCCCACTCGTTAAAGTATAGGAAAAGGAGTCGAGATAGTCTCGTTTACCTCCTTTTGCGGACTATGTAGACCATCAAATGAAAAGGACCACCTTGGCATATTCAAGCTGAGACCATTCCCCTCTGCATACTTTTATGATTTCTAGGGAAAAGGGGCCGAACTTTACGAAAAATCTCACCATGGGTTGTTGTTAAGCTCTTTTCCAACCTTCTCATCAAGAAAATATGTCACATACCCCAATTTTGTAAAATAATGTTAATTGTTTAATTTGATTTCCTAAGACATTATGTTAAAGTTAATGCTAAGTAGGAATTGATGACTCAACAGAGTCAAAAGAAGTGGAATGTAATTCTGAATATTTTATTATTAATAAATAAAAAGTGGAGACAACACCATGGGAGAGATGTTAATAAGAGTGTTACTGGTCAAACTGGTGGAAGGAATTAGGTGGAGGGAAAAAGACAAGTGGCAGCATCCTCAAACACTTTCATTGTTGCAGGTGGCAACTTCCATACATTTGGGGTCATGATCCCCCAAGAAAGTGGGATTAGAGCAGGTGGCTCAATAAATGACAACTAACCCAAAAATACCTAGGCAATCTTTTAAAAGTACCCAATGAATAGAGCTGAGGTTGCTCATATATTTTCAAAGAGAAGAATTATTCAGGAAGAATTCTCTTCAAGGAATTCATTGGGGAACAGGGAAAACTGGAAGGAAAGTGTTTTGAGATATATTCTGCAGTAACTTGGTCTGATATAGCTTGCTAGCTGAGAGAACTTACTGATAAGTTCAGGATTTGTATTGGGTCTGAAGACTGGTACTTGATTATTGTTGCACCTAGTTCCAGCCAGGGAGACCAGAGCAAGCTTGGGGGTCCCGAGGAGTCGTTGTTTGAGCGCTCTCTAGGAGTTGGTAGGGAGGAACAGCCTCCCATTGCTGTTGTCATCCAAGCTCAAGAACAGGTTCTGCCATCTAATAATCCTTGTTTTAATATTTGTGTATGATTGAATGTTATGTTTGTAGTTTATGATGTAAAGATTTAGATGGTTTAGTAATGAAGTTATTCTTAGTTTGTTTAGTAAAAGCATCTTTTAGATGAGAAATAAAACCCCACCTGTGTTTTTCCTCATCTGGAGTGATACAGACCGTACTCCAGCACAGGGGTAAAATTATAAATAAAAATGGTATGATGAAAATGTAGAATAGTAGATTGTTTCTTTATCTATTATCAGAAGAGATATTTTTACTGACAGTAGTATGTGTTAATAGATAAAACTATTTCCTTGTACAGTATTTACTTTCAGTAGTTTTATTATTTAAAACCAAACAGAAGAATATAATAGTCGCACTGGAGTAGGGCTAGACTAGATATACCTGCTGTTTAAACCTTACAGCTTCTTTCTTCCAGTTTAAGATAATTTAACTACTATATGTCTAATAACAAAACTAGAAGTAGGAATAGTTAAATATTGATTAAATTCTATTGTCAAACCAAGCTGGTTTAGATTTTATGTATGATTAGTAATGTAATCATTTCATTATTTTTTCTTTATTAAACTAAGATCGAACAATGTCTAGAGCTGTTAATCTATCTTTCATAAAGTGTAAATGAATGTTACTATATATATATATTTATGAGATAGATCCTAGATATTTATTAATTGATTTTTATTATATATACAAATATCATAACTAATAAGACAAACTAAATACTAAGAGAACTTTATAAAGTATTTAGCATAGATGGCACAAGAAATAGACAACATAATGCTATCTTTCTATGCACTTATAAAATAAACTAAGAATATTAACTATAGAAGCATTAGTACTCACAAGAAAGATAACATCCTTATTATATTAATAACAATATACTTTCTATTACATACATTATAGGAACATTATTATTATGAACTTAAAGTAATGTTCTTATTACATTAATTGCAAACCTGAACTAAATATACTTTCTGTACTCCAAGATAAATTGATAGTTACTTAAGAACTTCGTTAAAAACATAAAGACCCTATATTTTGAAGGGTATAAAATATATATAACACTTACAATTTCTTAATAACAAAGTAATGCAATGTATAAACAATGTACAGAAACCCTAACAATATTTTTTTTTTATAAATATTAAGGGTAAAAATCAAGTGCATAATCGAACATGAAGTAAACAGCAGAGTGACATAATGCTCGACTTATCGAGCTTAACCATATATTATAAAACATAACTAATAACCCTCATATTTTGCAGAAGAGCAGTATAAATTAACAGTAATTTAAAAAAAGATGTGATATTTTCTTATACTGTCAAAATTAGGGTAAAACCCTAATAATCCAAAATATACATCAGAGTTAACAACTGTAGAGTTCAATACAGTATTTTTACTCACGGCCGTAATTAAAATCCATAGTGTGAGGCTTTTATATCCTGTCATTATATTTGTATAAATACAGTATTCCAAAACTAGACAAAATTTACACTCACGGCCATAGTTGGAGAACCCTGCTTTAAGCAAGGCTTTTAACACCCATTAAAAAAACAGCGAATCAAATAACCATAACAACCAAACCCACAAGGGCTATTCAGGCCACGACAATAAACCCTTAAAATTCCATAAGGGTTTGTAGAAGCTAGAATAGGCATGGAAAGTTTAGGGCTTATCGTAAACATCAAGTCGCCGCCACCTCGTACTAGCTGCGCAGAGAGAGAAAGTGACAGGTTTATACCTACGATTTCGTCACATTTTTACTGTTAATATGATGTATCAAGAGTAACAACTATATAAATAAAAGAATATGCAATAATAACAAAAGAGTCGAAGACATTCTTACCTCTTTACTTAAATGAAATGTAACCACCAATAACCAGCAACACAGCAACCAACACAAGGAGGAGACAGACTTTTATCTGCCATAGGAAAGTCGGAGGTTACTAACACTGTATAAATCTACAGCGGCCAAGAGTTGAAATGTTTGACTGAGCAAGTGTGCCACTGGGGTCGTAGACAACAATACAAAACCCTACGCGCTAGTTACTTAAGAGAAACAAAACTTCAACTGCCACTACCGAGCGAAGGGAGAAACGACTTGCAGATTGACAGATGCTAAGTAGAGCAAGCGGTGGAAGTCAAAAACCCTGGAGAAATGCAACCTTTCTAATCTAAGCAATGAGGGCATTCCATTACAACCTTCTCTCTCAGTATCCAAAGTAGAATTTACGCAGGGTGAAAGACCAAAAATAGGTGAGGCAAATGGCACTCGAGCTAGTCACAGAGAACGACATGAAGGTCACAGTGCAGTAGCAGAGTAGACATAGGCGAGAACGACGGAGAAATAATAATTCTAGGGTTACAAGTGGTCGTTTTATTTACACAATGCATGGCCCAAACGATGCCACGACAGCCCGCAAATAAAATTTCTTATGGTGGGTTCAAGTCTATAGTTCCAGTGATCATTCCCTCACGAGTATCTTTCCACTCATTTAATAATTGGAGAATCAACCATAGTCTTTAACTCCAAAGTCAACCTACATAGACGTTGCATGATATCAAAAAAAAAATTCATTACTATATATTATGGTATTCAAAATTTCAACAGTCAAAACCATGATTTTAGTAAACTTTGTTTACGTTATTGGAAAGAATTTATAACGTTTATCCTTATTTATGAGAACTTATTTATAGACTCTTCTTGGGAAAGATCTATCCTTTTTACATCATGGCATGGTTATAATTATAACCTTTCTTGCTAGGTAAATAATATTCACCCTAGTTTATAAATGTATGTAAAGGAGGCAATTCCTTTACAAAGTTTATAAAACCATAAAATAAAGATTAAGCTATAATTTGATCGTGAACATGGTTAATTCTTAGGCCTCTTATTTCCCACCTTACACCTTCTTTATGCAACGTGAAGTATTAGTTCAATCAACATTTATAACTTAACATAAAAGTATACTATTGATTGTTATAAAGGAGGTCTATAGAGTAAAACTATGACAAATATCCTATTGTTCATAATAACCTCAATGGCTCTATCTGTATTTATTACAATAGTAAGTTTGGTAAAAAGTTATAAAAAAAAGTAGTGACATGTATGTGGTGAAGGTTTTTCTTGAGATAATTGTTCTTAACCATAAATTATAATATGGCAAGGATTAAGCCACAAATCTCTTGTCAAAAAGATTTACCAAAATAAAATAGTTAAGCCATAAAACTATTATGTTATGCTTTCTTTTAAAGACTATGGTCCATTAAGGACATACCCTTTTTATATATATAAGGGATGGGATAAAATTTGTTTATAGTAAGATATATAACTTACTAAAGATAAGCTTTAGTTATGTTTTGGCATAGTTGGTATGTAATTAAAACTCTATGCATCCACACTAGTATATCTTTTCAAAGAGCAGCTTGAACGAAAGGTATGAAACCTTTAAACTTCAAAGTTTGAAAAGGGAAACAGTAACACGTAAACCCCTTATTAATAAACTTTACGATATAATTGTATTTGTGCACATTTGAAAGTAAACCGTTGATTTTATAACTCTGCCATTCTTACTTTGCTTGCAAATATTTTGGTTAAGGATTTTTTACACTTGATGACTCTGATAGAAATCGAATTCTTCAGTAATCATTAAGAACTATATATTTACAGCTAATAGAGAGAAAGACAAATTAATGAGTTTACCTCCATAAGCCTTGGAAATTGTTTAGCATTTATTTTCTTACTGAGCTTTTATTTTGGCGACAAACTTGAAATTAAATACTTTAGAAATTTGGCAAGCAGCAACCGAACTTCTTACCTGGAGTCTGTAAGAACAGGAAAACTATCTGCATTAGCTCGAAAGCTAAGTAAGCTCAGAATGGCATGGCAATCCCACCTTATGGTCGCAAAGAGAAACAAATCAGTAAACTAAAAAGAATTGTTCTATCGTTAAACATAACCAACAGATAATTCAGATAATGAATTTGGTAACATATAACTAATTTAATAATTAGTTTACTGTAATTATGAAAATTATATGCATTTAAAATTTTTTAAATTTTTCGGAAAATTTGGGTTTTTACATGTGGTATCAGAGCACAAGGTTCAAACACTAGGCCTTGATGTAGCCCAACTAGCTTCCATAGGACAGTAAAGTAAAATAATATACTAACATATATTATGTTTTATGTAAAGAACAAAAAATTTCTTTTTTTTCTGGAATTTAATAGGCATGTATCGAAAAGCTGGGAGAGTATGCTCAGGAGGAGTCTCCAGACATAGAAACAAGAAAATTGCCCAGAGAACCTATGTTAGAAGAAGTGACTGCCAACTCTTCAGATCTGTTGCAGACCGTGAAAGATTTGAAGACTGAAATGGAATCAGTCAAGAGGGAGAATGAGAGGATTTTGAAGGCTCGGGAAGAGTTGAACCAAATTTAAATGGAAAAGTTCCAAATTGAAGGAAGGAGCAGAAGATTAGAATATGAGGATGTTAGTCATCAAAGAAGATCTAAAAAGTTGAAGCTGGTGAAAATCGAAAGAAGTTCGTCATCTGAAGGGTTCGGTGAACGACAAAGCTACCATACTACTAGTGACAATAGTGAGGCTGAGTTGTATGACAAAAAGAAGAAGTACAGATCATATGAGGAAATTTTAGGGGAGTTTAAAAAGATAAAGTCCCCAAATTTTAATGGAGAGACCGAAAAAGGGGAAGAAGCAGAGTCTTGGTTATCCAGGATGAGGAAGTATTTTCATATATACAATTATTCAAATCAGCTGAAGGTAAGAATGTCAATATATAATCTCTCCACAAAAGCGGATATATGGTGGCAAGACTTGAAAAGAGTCAAGGGTATCAGAGAAAAAGAAGTTAATTGGAGTACCTTTAAAAGGTATTTCGAGAAGAAATTTTGTCCGAGCAATACTACAAAGAAAGAGCGAAAGGATTTTACGAATTGAAGTTAGGTTCAATAACTATGAAGGATTTGAACAGTAAATTCTTAAGCTTGCTTAGGTATGTACCTTACCTAGTAGACGAGAAACCTAAAGTGCAGAGATTTCTCAGCTGTCTACCATATCACATTAAGGACAGAATTGAGTATGATAACCTAAAGACTCTGGAGGAAGCCATGAGGAAGGAAATTTTTTGTTTTGAACAGAACAGGAAGAAAGAAGGCTTAGCCAACTAGAAGGCTAAGAAAAAAAACAATAAGCCTGAGTTTAAGAAGAAGGAATTTGTACCCCAGAAGAATTTCAAGAATAATAAGAACAAAAATTATTCTAACAATAAGAATTTCCAGGGAAATAGGAATGGTACTTCCAATAATTCGAATACTTTTAAGGGTAAGGAAGCTGCAAATAACCATGGGAATTTCACCAAGAGTTTTGAACGAAAGGAGCCTGTTAAGTGGTGGGAATGTAATGGCCTGCACTATGCCTCGGTCTGCCCAAACTGGAAAAAGTCAGTCAGTAATATTCACACTGTGCAGGAGGAAATGACCATTGGAGAACTCACAAGGACTATGCCCAGAATAAATGCAGCATTGGAGAACCGCCAAGCTGACTATCAAACTTCCATGGTGGAAGTGGAAGGTATGATTAATCAAACCCCTGTAACCATTTTAATTGATCCAGGAGCTAGTCTTAGTTACATTGCACCGTAGATAGTGGAAAAATGTAAGTTGTCTATCAATAAGTTTGATAATTCCTGGTTAGTTCAATTAGCCACTGGGGTAAAAAGAAAAGTAACCTGTTTTGTGAAAGAATGTGCTTTACTTATGGATGACTTTAAAACTATAGTTAAGCTTAATGTTTTGCCACTTGGCTCATATGATTTACTGATTGGAATGGATTGGTTAGAACAACATAAAGTAGTTTTAAATTTTTTCGATAAAACTTTCACATGTTTAAATAGTGATGAACAACCGGTAAAGGTTAAGGGTATTCCTAGAAAGACTATAATTAGACAGATTTCTGCTTTACAACTTAAAAGAGCTGTTAGAAAAGGATGTAAAGCCTATGCTGTAACTATTACAGATGAGGCAAGTAAATCTGAAACAGATAAGTTAAAAATAGAAGATATTCCAATTTTAAAAGAATATACTGACGTATTCCCAGAAGAAATTCCAGGGTTACCTCCAAGGAGGGAATTGGACTTCACTATCGAGCTGGTACCGGGTGCAGTACCTAGCTCGAAAGCTCTGTATCGAATGAATATTTTAGAACTTAATGAGCTAAAATGATAGTTAAAAGAGTTAATAGATAAGAATTACATTCGACCTAGTGTGTCTCCTTGGGGAGCACCAGTCATCTTTGTTAAAAAGAAAGACGAAACTATGCGATTATTCATAGACTACCATTAACTAAACAAGATGACTATTAAAAATAGATATCCATTGCCCCGCATAGATGATCTGTTTGATCAACTGCATGGAGCCACGGTGTTCTCAAAGATAGACTTGAGGTCAGGATATCATCAGGTAAGAATTAAGGATGAAGATATCTTCAAAACAGCCTTTAGAACAAGGTATGGACATTATGAATTTGTCGTAATGATGATTTGGGCTTACCAATGCCCTAGCTGTCTTTATGTGCTTAATGAATAATATAATGCATAAATACTTAGATAAATTTGTTTTCATGTTTATCGACGACATCTTAATTTACTCTAAAATGGAAGAAGAAGATAAAGAACACCTAAATATAGTTTTACAAGAGTTGCGAGAACAATAGCTCTTCGCAAAGTTTAGCAAGTGTGACTTCTTTAAGGATGAAATCCAGTACTTAGGTCACGTAGTGACTAAGGAAGGGATTTCAGTTGATCCTGAAAAGATTCGGGCAATCGAAGATTGACCGGTTCCAAAATATGTAACGGATATTAGGTTGTTCATGGGAATTACCTGTTATTACTGGAGATTCATTGAAGGCTTTTCAAAAATAGCAAATCCAATCACTTCCTTGCAAAAGAAAGGCAAGAAATTTGATTGGAACTCAAAATGTGAAGAAAGTTTTAAGAAATTAAAAACCTTATTGACAAGTGCACCTATTCTAAGAATAGAAGATCCTAATAAGGATTTCGTGGTATGCACAGATGCTTGTAATGATGGCTTAGGCGGTGTTCTAACTCAAGACGGGCATGTCATTGCCTATGAGTCCAGGAAGTTAAAAATTCACGAAAAGAATTACGAAACTTATGATTTAGAACTTGCGGTTGTTATACATGCCTTAAAAATGTGGCGACATCATTTAATAGGCAAAAAATTTATTCTAATGACTGATAATAAAGGACTGAAATATCTTTTAGATCAGCCTAACTTAAACGCAAGACAAGCAAGGTGGTTAGCCTTCTTAAGTGAATATGATTTTGAAATCCAACACATAAAGGGTAAGGAAAATAAGGTGGTTGATGCTTTAAGCAGAAATGCAAAGCTGAACTTTACAGCAACAATCAACACTCATGCTTCTGATTTAAATGAACAGCTTAACGAAGTTGTAAAACAAGATGAAAATTATAAAAAATTGCAAATTACAGCTAAGGAAAAACTCACAGAAAGCTTAATGAAAGGTTATAGTTTAAATGAAAATGGATTTTTATTATTTAAATATAAACTGTATGTGCCTAATGTGCCTAAGGTTAAGTTGTTAATTCTGGATGAAGTCCATAAAAAACCTTACTCAAGACATCCAGGTTACCAAAAGACTGTAACCATGCTAAGAAAATAATATTTTTGGCCTAATATGAAATTTGAGGTAGCTGAATACATTTCTAGATGTTTGGACTGTCAACAAGTGAAAACTGAACACCAACATCCAGCTGGTTTGCTACAACCTTTACCTATTCCTAGCTGGAAATGGGAAGTGATTAGCTTAGATTTTATTACTCGGCTGCCCAGAAATCAGAATCAAAATGACTCTATTATGGTGGTAGTTGACAAGTTGAGCAAGGAAGCACATTTTATTCTTGTCAAAATTACTTACAAGGCTGCCAATATAGCTGATATATTCTTAAAGCATATTTTTTGGTTACATGGAGTACCGAAAGTTATAAATTCAGACAGGGATCCTAAATTCACAGGAAATTTTTGGAAGTCCTTGTTTAAGGGATTGAATACAACATTGAATTTCAGTACCTCCTTCCATCCTCAAACATATGGACATACTGAAAGAGTGAATTAGGTGCTGGAGGACTTATTAAGGATGTATGTTAAAGATCAACCAGGTAAGTGGGAAGACTACTTACATTTAGCAGAGTTTGCATATAATAATAACTATCAGTCGTCAGCTAAGTTTATTCCATTTGAAATTTTGTATGGACGTAAATTCAACACCCCTATCTCTTGCAATAATCCAGTAGATAGACTGGTGTTAGGACCAGAATTATTGAAGGAAATGGAGGTAATTGTGAAACAAGTGTAGGAAAATTTGAAGGTGGCACAGGATCGGCAAAAGAGCCATGCAGACTTGAAAAGAACTCCCAAGGAGTTCCAGGTAGGTGAGCATGTATTTATAAAGGTAAGGCCAAAGAAAAGCTCTCTAAGACTGGGGAGTTGTGCAAATATAGCACCATGTTACTGTGGTCCATTCGAAATTTTATCTAGAATTGGTCAAGTTGCATACCAGTTAGCATTACCACCTAACTTGAAAGTACATAATGTTTTTCATATCTCTATTTTGAAAAAGTATGTTCATGATGCTACTCATGTGGTTGATTGGAATGTTGTACAGGTGGAACCAAAAGGAGAAATTCTGGTGGAACCGGACTGTATCCTCGGGAGGAGGGAAATTACTCTGTGGAACCACACCATTGGATAGGTGAAGGTGCAATGGAAGCACCTTAGTCCTGAAGAGGATACCTGGGAACTGGAAAGTAAGATGCGTGAGGCATACCCGAATCTGTTCCAGGAGATTGCAGAGGATGAAGAATAAGTAACATCGAGGACGATGTTACATTTTAAGGGGGTGTGTATGTCACATACCCCAATTTTGTAAAATAATGTTAATTGTTTAATTTGATTTCCTAAGACATTATGTTAAAGATAATGCTAAGTAGGAATTGATGACTCAACAGAGTCAAAAGAAGTGGAATTTAATTCTGAATATTTTATTATTAATAAATAAAAAGTGGAGACAACGGCATGGGAGAGATGTTAATAAGAGTGTTACTGGTCAAACTGGTGGAAGGAACTAGGTGGAGGGCAAAAGACAAGTGACAAAATCCTCAAACACTTCCTATGTTGCAGGTGGAAACTTCCCTACTTTTGGGGTCATGATCCCCCAAGAAAGTGGGATCAGAGCAGGTGGCTCAATAAATGACAACTAACCCAAAAACACCTAGGCAATCTTTTAAAAGTACCCAATGAATAGAGCTGAGGTTGCTCAGATATTTTCCAAGAAAAGAATCATTCAGGAGGAATGCTCTTCAAGGAATTCATTGGGGAACAGGGAAAACTGGAAGGAAAGTGTTTTGAGAGATATTCTGCAGTAACTTGGTCTGATATAGCTTGCTAGCTGAGAGAACTTACTGATAAGTTTAGGATTTGTATTGGGTGTGAAGACTAGTACTTGATTATTGCTGCACCTAGTTCTAGCCAGGGAGACCAGTGCAAGCTCGGGGGTCCTGAGGAGTCACTGTTTGAGCGCTCTCTAGGATTTGGTAGGGAGGAACGGCCTCCCATTGCTGTTGTCGTTCGAGCTCAAGAACAGGTTCTGCAATCTAATAATCCTTGTTTTAATATCTGTGTATGATTGAATGTTATGTTTGTAGTTTATGATGTAAACATTTAGATGGTTTAGTAATTAATTTATTATTAGTTTGTTTAGTAAAATCATCTTTTAGATGAGAAATAAAACCCCACCTGTGTTTTTCCTCATCTAGAGTGATCCAGACCGTACTCCAGCACAGGGGTAAAATTATAAATAAATATGGTACGATGAAAATGTAGAATAGTAGATTGTTTCTTTATCTATTATCAGAAGAGATATTTTTACTGACAGTAGTATGTGTTAATAGATAAAGATATTTCCTTGTACAGTATTTACTTTCAGTAGTTTTATTATTTTAAACCAAATAGAAGAATATAATAGTCGCACTGGAGTAGGGCTAGACTAGATATACCTGCTATTTAAACCTTATAGCTTCTTTTTTCCAGTTTAAGATAATTTAACTACTATATGTCTAATAACAAAACTGAAAGTAGGAATAGTTAAATATTGATTAAATTCTACTGTCAAACCAAGCTGGTTTAGATTTTATGTATGATTAGTAATGTAATCATTTCATTATTTTTCTTTATTAAACTAAGCTCGAACAATGTCTAGAGCTGTTAATCTATCTTTCATAAAGTTTAAATGCATATTACCATATATATATATATATAGATAGATAGATAGATATATAGATATATATATTTACAAGATAGATCCTAGATAGTTGTTAATTGATTTTTTTTTATGTATACAAATACCATAACTTAATAAGACAAACTAAATACTAAGAGAACTTTATAAAGTATTTAGCATAGATGGCACAAGAAATAGACAACAGAATGCTATCTTTTATGCACTTATAAAATAAACTAAGAATATTAACTATAGAAGCATTAGTACTCACAAGAAAGATAACATCCTTATTATATTAATAACAATATAATTTCTATTACATACATTATAGGAACATTATTATTATGAACTTAAAGTAACTTTCTTATTACATTAATTGCAAACCTGAACTAAATATACTTTCTGTACTCCAAGATAAACTGGCAGTTACTTAAGAACTTCATTAAAAACATAAAGACCCTATATTTTGAAGGGTATAAGCTATATATCAACACTTACAATTTCTTAATAACAAAGTAAGTCAATGTATAAACAATGTACAGAAACCCTAACAATATTTTTTTTTTTTAAATATTAAGGGTAAAAATCAAGTGCATAATCGAGCAAGAAGTAAACAACAGAGTGACAGGATGCTCAACTTATCAAGCTTAACCATATATTATAAAACATAACCAATAACCCTCATATTTTGTAGAAGCGCAGTATAAATTAACAGTAATTTAAAAAAAGATGTGATATTTTCTTATACTGTCAACATTAGGGTAAAACCCTAATAATCCAAAATATACAACAGAGTTAACAACTGTAGAGTTCAATACAGTATTTTTACTCATGGTCGTAATTAAAATCCATAGTGTGAGGCTTTTATAGCTTGTCATTATATTTGTATAAATACAGTATTCCAAAACAAGACAAAATTTACACTCACAGCCATAGCCGGAGAACCCTGCTTTAAGCAAGGGTTTTAACACCCATTAAAAAAACAACGAATCAAATAACCAGAACAACCAACCCCACAAGGGCTATTCAAGCCACGACGATCAACCCTTAAAATTCCATAAGGGTTTGTACAAGGTATAATAGCCATGGAAAGTCCAGGGCTTACCGTAAACANAAACCCACAAGGGCTATTCAAGCCACGACGATCAACCCTTAAAATTCCATAAGGGTTTGTACAAGGTATAATAGCCATGGAAAGTCCAGGGCTTACCGTAAACATCAAGTCGCCACCACCTCATACCAGCTGCGCAAAGAGAGAGAGCGACAGGTTTATACCTGCGATTTCATCACATTTTTACTGTTAATATGATGTATCAAGAGTAACAGCTATATAAATAAAAGAATCTGCAATAATAATGATAGAGTTGAAGACATTCTTAGCTCTTTACTTAAATGAAATGTAACCACCAATAAACAGCAAAACAGCAACCAACACAAGGAGGAGACAGACTTTTATCTACCACAGGAAAGTCGAAGGTTACTAACACTGTATCCACCTACAGCGGCCAAGAGTTGAAGCGTTTGACTGAGCAAGTGTACTGCTGGGGTCATAGCCAACACTACAAAACCCTACGCGCTAGTTACTTAAGAGAAACAAAACTTCAACTGCCACTGCCGAGCCAAGGGAGAAACGACTTGCAGACTGACAGATGCCAAGTAGAGCAAGCGGTGGAAGTCAAAAACCCTGGAGAAATGCAACCTTTCTAATCTAAGCAACGAGGGAATTCCATTACAGCATTCTCTCTCAGTCTCCAAAGTAGAATTTACGTAGGGTGAAAGACCAAAAATAGGCGAGGCAAATGCCACTTGAGCTAGTCATAGAGAACGACATCAAGGTCGCAGTGCAGTAGCAGAGCAGACACAGGTGAGAACGACGGAGAAATAATAATGCTAGGGTTACAAGTGGTCCTTTTATTTACACAATGCATGGCCCAAACGATGCCACGACAACCCGCAAATAAAATTTCTTATGGTGGGTTCAAGTCTATAGTTCCAGTGATCATTCCCTCACGATTATCTTTCCAATCATTTAATAATTGGAGAATCAACCATAGTCTTTAACTCCAAAGCCAACCTACATAGACGTTGCATGATATAAAAAAAAATCATTACTATATATTATGGTATTCAAAATTTCAACTGTCAAAACCATGATTTTAGTAAACTTTGTTTATGTTATTGGAAATAATTTATAACGTTTGTCCTTCTTGATGAGAACTTATTTATAGGCTCTTCTTGGGAAAGATCTATCCTTTTTACATCATGGCATGGTTATAATTATAACCTTTCTTGCTAGGTAAATAATATTCACCCTAGTTTATAAATGTATGTAAAGGAGGCAACTCCTTTACAAAGTTTATAGAACCATAAAATAAAGATTAAGCTATAATTTGATCGTGAACATGGTTAATTCTTAGGCCTCTTATTTCCCACCTTACACCTTCTTTATGCAACGTGAAGTATTAGTTCAATCAACATTTATAACTTAACATAAAAGTGTACTATTGATTGTTATAAAGGAGGTTTATAGAGTAAAACTATGGCAAATATCCTATTGTTCATAATAACCTCAATGGCTCTATCTGTATTTATTACAATAGTAAGTTTGGTAAAAAGTTATAAAAAAAAAGTAGCGACATCTATGTGGTGAAGGTTTTGCTTGAGATAATTGTTCTTAACCATAAATTATAATATGGCAAGGATTAAGCCACACATATCTTGTCAAAAATATTTGCCAAAATAAAATAGTTAAGCCATAAAACTATTATGTTATGCTTTCTTTTAAAGTCTATGGTCCATTAAGGACATACCCTTTTTATATATATAAGGGATGGGATAAAATCTGTTTATAGTAAGATATCTAACTTACTAAAGATAAGCTTTAGTTATGTTTTGGCATAGTTGGTATGTAATTAAAACTCTATGCATCCACACTAGTATATCTTTTCAAAGAGCAGCTTGAAAGAAAGGTATGAAACCTTTAAACTTCAAAGTTTGAAAAGGGAAACAGTAACACGTAAACCCCTTATTAATACACTTTATGGTGTAATTGTATTTGTGCACATTTGAAAATAAACCGTTAATTTTATAACTCTACCATTCTTACTCTGCTTGCAAAGATTTTAGTTAAGGCATTTTTACACTTATGAATATGATAGAATTCGAATGGTTCAGTAATCATTAAGAACTATAGATTTACAGGTAATAGAAAGAAAGACAAATTAATGAGTTTACCTCCATAAGCCTTGGAAATTGTTTAGCATTTATTTTCTTACTGAGCTTTTATTTTGGCGACGAACTTGAAATTAAATACTTTAGAAATTTGGCAAGCAGTAACCAAACTTCTTACCTGGATTCTGTAAGAACATGAAAAGTATTTGCATTAGCTCGAAAGCTAAGTAAGCCCAGAATGGCATGACAGTCCCACCTTATGGTCGCAAAGAGAAACAAGTCAGTAAACTGAAAAGAACTGTTCTATCGTTAAACATAACCAACAGATAATTCAGATAATGAATTTGGTAAAATATAACTAATTTAATAATTAGTTTACTGTAATTATGAAAATTATATGCATTTAAATTTTTTTATATTTTTCAAAAAATTTGGGGTTTTGACAAAATATTTTCGAGCAAAATTGGTTTCATTCATGCTCATAAAAGTATATTTATGACCGTCTAGTCAATATAGGTTTAACCTTTTCTGGCCTGATTGGAATACCAACGGTAAATAAGTCTCTCATCCCCTACAGGATGGGCGAGCTCTTTTATGTATACTTTTATCATTTTTCAGGCACAAGAGACTACCAACAAAAAAGAGCCCCCACTAGAGTCTTCTTCGTGCGTTCAGACTCTCTAAAATTGAAAGCACCATCGAGCATTTACTTTTTCGGGCTAGCAAAAAATCCACGAGATTGTACCACAACAGTGTCTCTAGACACCACCCCACAGAAAAAAAATTGGAAGCATTCCCCCTTTGGGTTGCCTTTGTTCAGAGTACTCTACAATGTGTCTTCCTTGGATCCCATCAATATCAAAAGTGTTTACCTCCCCCAAGTATTTCCCATCTGCAGTAGCATTCCCGGTATTACAACTATGATCCCATTCCCATAAGTCAGTTTCTTTTGCTGCCTGGTCCGCCCTGCCATCATACTCTAAACAAAGGAAGTTTGAGTCTAACACACTCCCCCTACCCCTGTTCAACTCTTTCCCTCCCCCCCCCATTCAGTTGCTCAGTTCGCAGATTGTCTCACATCTTTCAGTTATCTCCCTCGTGCCTCTGGTCAAGGAAACACCATTGCCTTGACCTGGGGCAGGTCTCCCTCTGTCGGTGACAACACACATATTCCATAGGATAGACCTAGAGGTCCATGTATCTTGGTTTCATTAACCTCATTGATAAGTTCCTTGGACCACTTGAGAGGAGTCCTTATTGCTTCTCGGGATGGTTGCTTCTCACGTGCTCGACTCCAACTACATCATTGCACCATTGAGATTTGTACAGGGTTTGGTCCATGTAGTATTTGGTTGAAGACCCCAGATATCACCTGACTCTAGCACATTGATGAGTCTATTCGAGGGACCTAAACAGGTTATGTCCCTTATGATTTCCGGATTGCGTTGGAGACAGTGTTCAGAGGCCCTAGCAGCGCTTCTATATAGATTTATGATTGATGCAACATACTTGTACCACGTAGAATCTCCATCAGCAAATCCATACAGCTATGTACCATTCCAGATCCATTAGGCCATCAGTCATGAAGATATAGCATTCCATGAGAATTCCATGGGTCCAATGTAGCAATGTCTTCAGATCAGTGTTGTATTTAGCCTCTCAGTGAGGCAACCACTATGTATCATCAGCTATATATGATTGGCTCTTGTATTATAGAGCATAGATCACATTATTCTTTTGACATTGTTACAATCATGGGGATGCCTGCCTCGTCCATATACATGTCACACATTATTTGTATCTCACCCATTGATGGGAACCATATTAATACAAAAACCAAAAGCCACCATGCCCCAGCCCTTGAAGCACCACCTCTCCGTAGCAAATCCTATGATGTCTGTCGGCCATACGATGAGCTCCTGCCCCCACACATTAGGGGGGAATCTGTTAACTAGAAAAATACCTCACTCAACTCTACATGGCCTACACTACCCAAGGACACCCATGCACGACCTTCCTATCACCCCATTAGACCCCCACACCCTTAAAAAGGCTTAAAAATGAGTAAAAGGGCTTAAAAACCCCAAAAAGGAGCCTAAATAAATATTTTAGGGGCTAAAGCCTCCAAAAAAGGGCTAAAACCCCTCAAAGGATCCTAAAACCCTAAAAGGAGCTAAAGTTAGGGCGAAAGGGGCTAAAATCCCAAAAAAGGGGCTAAATCCCTGACCAAGGGCTTAGAACCCTTAAAATGCTATAAATAGATGGGTGGGGGTCACTCTCAAAACACTTCTCCCTTGCATACTGTTATGTTGCCCGTGGATGCCTTGAGACCCTTTGTCTCTCAAGCCACCCACATACCCCCTCTCATCCATTCATTCTCCCATTGAGCCATAGCTCCTCCATTGCTGAGAGAGAGAGAGAGGTACTTCTTCCAGCCAGGGCATGGTGGCCCATTGCACCAAAGAGAAGGCATACCATTGTTTGCTCATGTATTTGATTTAGTAGCTTAGTTTTTTTCTAACCCATATTTGCTTGCAGGTTTGTTTCTTAACTTGTTTTTCAGGTCTTTTATTTCTAATAGTTGTTTGCAGGTAGTTGGACTTAATCCCTAACATTGTTTGCAGAGGGGTTTCTAGCCATTTATTGTCTTTCTGTTCTGTTCTTTCTTTCTGTCCATTTATTTTCTGCATTTCCATACAAGAACCTACCCTTCCCTCCTATAGACGCAAGGGAGCCATTCTTGCCCTGTAGCAAGGGATAAATCCCTGCTACAGCCACCTTTCCATTTATTACCCACTTGTGTGAAGGAAAGACGTAATGAAAGGGTGAATGCATATCATTTTTGTGCCAAATTTTTATTCATTCTATTGCATCCGAATAAGTACGTTGAGATGTTGTCACTGCAACTGTAAGAGACGAGGTGGTTTTTCAGAGAGTATGGTAATCTCTATCTCCATTAAAAGTACCATTGTAGAATCATGCATCAAGACACCTTCACCTATTCCCATTATGGAAGACATTGTTGCATTTGTTCCACTATCGACCATGGTTGTAGAAGAAGATGGACAGTCATTGGTTATTCCACCAGTCCATTTAGAACCATACCCACCTAGAACGTAAAAAGGGAAACGATTCGGTACCCATAAGAAGGAAGCAACACCGCCAGTAGAAGAAGAAGAAGAAGGGTCTAAATCCATGCTAACAAACTATCTGATGTGCCTAAGATCAGAGTTGGAAAAAATGCAAGGTATCAATTGGTATCACCATCCATACCGAAATGAGTTCTAATAATGGTGAACATCATTCGAAACTTGCAGAAGATGAGATTTGTCTACCACGACTTGCGCAAATTTCTAGAATTGGACAGGAAAAATTATATGACAATTGTTCATGACATAGAGGATGGCCCTATCTGCCTAGTTCTAATGGAATGGGAAAGAGGATTATACCACGCTGGATTAATATTGCTAATGTACATGCCACATTTTGGCTGTGCAACAGAAGTAAATACTTGTGTTAAACATTTGTTAGTTTGTTTCCATGGCGTATTTCTATGGCTCAATCGAAACATTTCATTGGATGTTGAGCTGATAGCAACAATTACTGGGATTCCCTTTGTAGGAATTGAGCCAACACCATTTTTTGGGAAATACTAGGACACAACATTTACAAATAATTTTAAAGAGAAGTATGATTTGACAAGGGACACGAGGATTTGCAATCACCTCTATCAATGATAATGCTGTTCGGTTCACAATGAAAGTTTTATCTAGTAAGTTGTCATGGAATATGCGGCCAAACCAATGTACCACAGGGAAAATCGTTGTGGTAGAGCTATGTGCAGTAGGAGTCTAGATCAACTTGTCACACTACTTGCTAAATGAATTATTAACATATGTAGAAGAGGTACAAGAAAAGGTATCCCATTTCATTATTCTTGGCTATTGATTTTGATTTCTTTTGTGGCATGGGCAGAACCAACAAAATACCAAGGGTTATATGTCCCCATCTTATGTAAAGGAGCTTGATACCAGAATCTATGGTTTGACAAGGAGAAACATAGAAAACAAAAAGACAATAATATAGAATTATTTATACAGGGTGAGGCCCTTTAGCACTTTATTAGGAAGTAGGCCAGGCCCACTACGATGATCGTTAAGAGGTTTCAAAACCTTATCATATTTTCATCTAGATCTCATCATATTTTCTTGGAGCCTTGACATGATCCACAAAAACAATGTTTGACAACACAATTTTAGTTGTCTGATGCAAAAGTTGATGCCATCATTTAAGACTGGCCGACAAAATGGAGAGTTCCTGTCACAGATGATCATCTCTCTGCAGAAGAAGAGACATGATAGGACAACCAATCAAAAAGGAAAAATGGAGGAAAGGGAGAAGATCCAACACCAAAAGAGTCTCCACAAAAATCCCACGGTAATACTCAGAATGATTCAAGTACGACCCCAACAGACCCATCAGTTGGGGATACAAGAAAGTAGTCAGATAAGTCTACACAATCTCATAATAAGAGGAAGGGAACAAATCAGCTGGATATGTCAGCCTTACAAATGATGATTACTGTCACATGCCCCAATTTTGCAAATTTTTTTTATATTATTTGATATTATTTGAGGACAATATGTTAAATTTTATGCTAAGTTGTAATTGATGACTTAGCTGAGTCAAGGATATCTAATGTAATTCTAAATATTTTATTTATAAATAAATAAAGGAGGAGACAACAGCTTGGGAGAGCTGTTAAAAGAGTGTTTACTAGTCAAATTGGTGGAGGAGACTGGGTGGAGAGCAAACTAACATGTGGCAACATCCTCAAACCACTCCCAACTGTTGCAGGTGGCATGTTGAAATATTGTAACTTCAAAGAATATTCTTTATGTATCTTTTGTGGTCCTCGATGGTCCAACTGGGAGAACCACTTGTATTACATTGTACCTCGATGCTCCTAATCGAAAGAACTAATAAGAGTCATGAGGTAGTCCCCTCTAATTGTAAAGGTGGGTCATCAGCTCCCCAGTGTGGTTACTTGAGCCTACATGTGTAACTCGAGCCTACATGAGTTAACTTAAGCTGACATGTTAATTGAGTAAACTTTAAGTAAACGGATGAATATAAATAGAGGTGTAGTGCTCCTCATTTGAGACACACACACTCACTTGGAATAGCGCACTTGTGGAGGAGAGGAGTTGTTGGAGAAGGAGGAGAATCAGGTTTTTGATCTCCTTGTTGGTTTTACCTTTTTCCCTTTTGGGGCATCTATATTGAGGAAGCTTTTGCTGGGTTTTTCCCTTTATGGTTTTCCCAGGATAAATCTGTGTTGTTCTTGTGATACTATTTCTTTCAGTTATCCTGCTTTGTATGCTTTTATTATGAAAAATGAAATGATATACTGCTGTCTTAGTTAAGCATATGAAAAATTAACATGGTATCAGAGCTAACCTAAATAGGGCAGCTTTCACAAGTTACAGAAGCTAGGGATTCTTATTTTTTGGTTTTCTCTCCACAATCAATCAACAAAAGAAGGCTAGGCTGACTCTCCTTTGAAGGGTGCATCGTTCTGTCGAAGCGAAATTCGATTCCGAGCATTTTCAATTTTCGATGTGGAAATTAGGGCTTTCTACAGAAGAGGAATTTTTGAGTGAGACCAGCATAGGATTTTTCTCCTCATCAAAAACGAAGTTTAGAGACCTGGATCAATATTTTTGGTTGGGTGAATCTCTGGGAAAGTCAAACCCTTGTTTGACCCCGAGCTAGAAAAACCCTAAATACTAAAACTACTACGTTTTGGTACATTCTCTATATTCCGATATTTACGAAGGATCAGGAGCTGAAAATTTCAGGGGCCGAAGATAAAATCCTGATTAACACTCTATCCAAAATTAATCCTCATATTCTCTGTATTCCAGGATATATGTTCTCTCCAAGTTAGGGTTCCAGCCTCTTCCAGAATTCATACCTAAACAGGAAACCTGGGGATAATTGCAATATCTTGGGATAAAGAGGTCCAAATGGAATTCCTGAAGATTTTCTAGAAAGGGAACGGACTGTAATTTCCATGGTTCGAATATCAGACTTAGAAGATGAACCAGTGACATGTGGTATGACGTACAACTTCGCTGTTCTGAACAGTCCTATAACAGGTCACCTTGGGAAAAGGATCATAAATCCCAAATAGTGAAACAAATTCTGATGAAACCTATGGTGGTGTATCAGGGACATGCGAGGTTACCTCAGTACAAAATTTAATACATATAGGATCCTAAATTTCGGAGATATCACAGAAACAGTAACATGAATTTCTGCAGAAGAAATTGGAAAATTAGGGCTTCCTATTCCGGGAGCTTCCCTCCACTGTTTTCAGAAATGGAGTACATTGTACATCTCCACTTGAAGAGATCTATCTGTCTATCCAATTAGATCTGAAATATTCCAAGTTTTAAAATTAGGGTTTTTGTGACAAACCCTAGATCAGCCAACTCTAGAACCAGGACGGACACCTCAAATCGGTAAGATCTAATCCTTTGCTATGTTCTTTTGAGGTTCTCATTTCAAAGTGATCTATCACATCAGCTTGATGATAAGCTTGGTGAAGTTGACAACTTCCAAGCCTAGAAGTATATGATCTCTCTGAAGAAAATGGATTGGACACCTACATGAGCATAGAGGTTCTAGTTTCAGAGGGAGATGAGGCTAGAAGCCTTTCACAAGAAGAACTTGGTCAAAGCCCAGAAGATTATTGATGATTCAGTCTCGAATCAACTTGTTATACAAGTGTCTTCCCTAAATACATCAATGAGGTTTTATTCCTTGACCAAGCTATTTGAAGGGAAGAACATAGATCGAAATATGACCTTAAGAAACCAGCTGAAGAAGAAGTGAAGAATGCAGAAGTGGTGATGGCCACCTTGAATGGCCTCCCAAGATCATGGAATTCATTCAGTCAAGGAATGTGTTCCAGAAGGAATTGATTACTTTTAGCAGACTTTGGGAAGAAGAAGAACCTCATCTCTGAATATCAAGCTCTCATCTTCCAAAGAAGATCCCTCAATCAATGAGAAATATGAAGATCTCAACTCTTGAAGAACTTCTTATCCACCTCAGGATTCGGATAAGAAATGATGCTATCATGAATGAAGAAGTTGATGAAGTTGAAGACTCAAGAAGGAGTATACCCATGAAACAAATAAAGATAAGTATTCAATTGTCATTTCATGATATTGTTTTGTTAGACATTTGATTATATTCAGTTGATGTGTTATGCATGATAGATTGTTTGCATTAATGACTGTATACTACTAATATGCATGTGATGGGTAAGTAGCTCATGGTGCTATACAACTCTCCATTGCTACTTATCAAACCTATTTGCTGACATATTGGATTAGTGCACAATCTCAATAATGTCATGGTAGAGATGGAAAGCATCTAGAAAGTCTATGTGAGATATGGTTGAATGTTGTATTGACTAAACAGTTGCATGATGCATAAGAATTTGTCGTTATGCATATGTCTTATGAAATAGTTCTAACCATGAAACTGGTGCATTTGAAATGCAGGAAAGGTCATGTACAACCTCACTCAAGAAAAGAAGGATGAGACTTGTTCCGAAGAACAAGTGATGACAATTCAAGATTCACTCCAATATACATGAATCTGAAGCTCCCAGGGTCAGAGACACCATGATGAAAGAAAGAGCTTCAGAGAGTTGTAGATCCACCTTGAAGGATGAAGATCACCATGGGTACAAGAGATAACTCAAGATGAAGAAAAGAATGCTATGGAAGAAGATATGATCAAAGAATAATAGTTGATCATGGGGAATGATGTATATGATATGATGAAACAAATGTTCAAAGCAAGGTTCGTGATTCTCCCTAGAAAGAATAGACTATGACATGAAATACTCTATTGACCAGTATATGTCAAGCATAGAACCACCTGTACAAAATGAAGAGGGAAGATGATACTCCACTTCAGGGGGAGTGACTACAGAAAATTATATCTGAGTTCGAAATGGTATGTCATGATGGATAGCTTTGTGATGGATCAAGACTTTACCAAGAGTAAAGTAGTTTCCAACCTTCAAGGTTGAATGCAAAAGACTAGGATATGTTGATGACCTGAGAAGACAAACTCATAGAAGATGTTGTGATACTAGAATGATGTTTGGGATATAGTACTCAAACCAGAAAGCAAGAATGTGGTATCTTCCAAATGGATTTGCAAGATAATATATGTTGCTGATAGAAGTAAGGTAAGAGTTGCGGCTAGAGGTTTCTATCAGAAAGAGGGAATTAATTCTGAAGAGACACTTACTTATGGAAACAAGGTACATTTCCTTCAAAACTATCATGGTAGTTTCTTCCATGATGAAGTAAAGACAAGCCTTCCTTAATGGTATGATTGAGGAAGATTTTTACATCAAATAGTATCGAGGATTTGAAGTTGAAGACAGAAGGAATCAAGTATGCAAGTTGAAGAAGGCTCTCTATGGCCTGAAGCAAGCTCCTAGAGCTTGGTATGGAAGAATAGATAGTTTCCTGATGAGCATGGGCTTTGCCAAACCTTTCCTACAAGGTTTTAGAAGATGTACCTGTCATTCTATTACTATATGTGGATGACTTATTCTTAACAGGGAATGAGAAACAAATCATGGAAAGTAAGAAGAAACTAGCAGAAGAATTTGAGATGAAAGACCTTGGGTTAATGCATTATTACCTAGGTCTGGAAGTATGGAAAAGTTCAAAAGGAATCTTTCTCAACCAGGGAAATTATGTGGTAGAGATATTGAAGAGACTCAATATGTTGAAATGCAAAGTCATGGCCACCCCCATGGACTCCAACCTGAAGCTGTTAGCCAATGACTCATTAGATTTAGTGGATGTGACTCACTACAGACAGATCATTGGGTCATTGATGTACTTAACAAATACCAAACCAGACATTTGTTTTGTTGCGAACACCTTAAGTCAATATCTTATTCAACCAAGACGGGTTCACCTAGTAGCTGCAAAACATGTGATGAGATATCTGAAAGGGACTATAGACTTTGGTCTATACTATGATGGTAGCCATGAGTATAGCTACACAGATGCAGATTGGGCTGGAAGTATCTCAGATAGAAAAATCAAATCAGGTATATGCTTTAAGGTATACTATGAGTTCATGTTTTAGTAGGAAACAATCCAGTGTTTCTCTTAGCTCGGTTGAAGTAGATTACATAGCAGATTGCTCTACTATGTTATGAAGCCATATGGCTTCAGAAGCCGATATCAGGTCTCTTTGACCTAAAGATGGATACAACAATGATTCTATGT
>LPNX010282545.1:4823-41143 GCA_001517045.1 Pseudotsuga menziesii
TATGCCATCCAGCTGGGCATTCACGTTTTCAGTTTTCCTCACGTTTTGGGGAGCAGCTGGAGTTTCCTGTGTGTTTTTCCTTCCACGTTTTTGGATGTGGCTTCATTTTTCCCATGGATGGGAGGTCGTTTTTGTAATGCCAGGGGCTGGGTTGTCTTCCTCAAGTTTTTGGAGCTACTGGTGCATTTTCCATTCACGTTTTTTTGTGTTTCCAGGTGTTTTTACCATGGCTGTGAAGAGCCATTCACGTTTTTGGCTGTCTCACTGAATTTTGGGTCTCACGCACTGGCTATTTGGGACGTTTTTCCCTGCTGTGAGTTGGTCTCCCTGATAAGCTTCGGGACTGTGTGTTTTCCCCACGTTGTGAGCCGTTTTTACTGTTTCATTGGGGCTGTGAAATTCGTTTTCCTGTTTAAGCGGTGAGAGCTGAATTAATTTCCGGAGTGCAATTGTTGGTCTTCGGACTGTATTGGGAGCAAGGATTTTGGCTTGGTTGCTTGATAAACCTGGTGCTAGAGACCACACAGACAAAACTAGAGGGCTGGCCTTCTTCTCCATCACCCCTGAATAGCACTGGAAGGGAATGCAGGGCCTGAGGGACTGTGTAGCAGAAAAGGGACTGATTCCTTGTGTTGGGTGTGTTTGGGTGTCTTAGAGGTCAGGCTAGTTTTGGTGTAGGTGTTCTTAGCTTTGTAATGAGCTCACCAGCTTAGCAATTAGCCTTCTCCAGCTCCTTAATGGCCTGATAAACCCAACTGAGTTGGCTTGGCTGTGTTTTGGTTACCTTTGGCTATGTGTCAGCCTGCTAGTTCCCTTATTCCTTGGAGAATCATGCCCAGCTCGGGGGTGGCAGCGTTGCTGAGAGATTAAGGAGCACGTTGGCCTATGGTTGGGTGGAACGTTGCAGCGACGTAGCTGGTTGCGGAGCAAGGCGTTCATAAGATAAGTGATCTGTGTATTTTACCTCTGCAACTATATTTCTATTAATTAAAATGAAATGAACATGTTGGATGAATGCATGTATAAATGTTGTTATTTTCCGCTGTGTATGATTAATTAAAATGCCTCTGTGTATAGTAAACATTCCTGTGTGCATGTTTTTAGTTCAAATTCTCTTTAAGCATTCTGTTCATGAATTTTATTTGAGCCTGTACATGTTCATGGGCGGTTAGCCGGTCTGTAATAGCCGTTAGATCACGTCCTCTTTGCCGGTCGGAGGCATGGGGACGTGACACAAAGAAAATTGAGCAGGTAAAGATGAAGCAGCCAGTGAGATGCTGGAGATGCGAAGGACATCATTTACACTGGGACTGCCCAATGAGGGAACATGATGAAGGCAATAGCCGCAAAGTTCCTAGACTTCGGGATTAGCTGGAAGCTGAGAACCAGCAGGACAAGTCCGTAGAAGCCGAGGGGATTGGTCTTGAACGTTCAAAGTAAATAATTGAACGTGGGACAGATCTGCAAAATTTTGAAATTTTGATGTGCAACAGTATATGTATTGTATATATTTAATGGAACACCGAGGACGGTGTTATTCCAAGGGGGAGGGGAATGTAACACCCCGGTTTTGACCCCATTTGCATGATGTATATATTGTAATTAATCGTGGTAAGGAGCTAAAGGCAAAAGCCCCACCATCGATTTGGTTGTGTATGTTTCAGCAATGGGGATAGTTGCCAATGGTATGTCGTGCTATCTGGCACATTATTGTTGGCATCATGTAAATACGCACATCAAATAAAATAAACCACAACCAGCTATGGTAGTGCAACGTTGAATGAAAAGGGCATGATTCCAAAGGATAAGGGGTGGGGGATGTCAAACCTTGGTTATGGGGGGGGAAAACCCATGTGTTACCACCTTGTGTGTTTGCCACCTTCCCTTGTCCCATCCAACCTCTTCAATGCTTTGTTTTGTTAGTTAGGGAGTTATTGTTGAATGATTGCTGGTGGTTGGGGCAGTTATTGCTTTTGAGAGTGGGGTGGCAGGACTGTCAGTCCCTTGCCCATGCGCCCACTCCACCCACGACTGCCTTCACTCCATTCTCCCAATGGTCTATTGGTTCCTCATGTTCTACTGTTCATCCATGCGCAGAGAAGGTTCGGCTTCCTCACACCGGTTCACTCCCAACGTAGGGACGTACGCAGTAGGAGGTCGACTCAGTTCCCTCACATGCTAGTCAGTTCACTGTTGGTTCATCTCCTCATGCAGGGCTGAGTGAGGAGGGTGTGCGATCTCTGTTCGGGGGATCCTCACGCAGAGGTCGGGTCTGTTTTCCTCTATGTTTTGCAGTTTGGTGCGAGTTCCCTCATGCACAGGCCGTTGGAGTCATTTTCCCATGTTGTGAGCCGTGCTCACTAGTTACGTTGTGGGATTATCATCTTCCCCACGTTGTTGTTGGCTGTGGTGTCCAATTACATTTTGGGCCACTGTGTATTTTTCCCCACCGACTGAGTTGTGGGTTATGCGTTGCTGTTGCTCACGCACAGGCTGGGAGACGGTAATCTCTTCCTCGGCGTGGTCTATGTATGTTTTTCCCGCTTACTTCATTGTCCAGAACAGGCTACTGTCCCCCCACGCTATTGGTAATGTATGCTGATACGTTTTTGGGGTTGTTATTTTTCCTATGTCGTGAGCTGTGTTGCTGTTATGCCTTGGGGTTGTTGTTAGATTGTTTTGGAGTTTGACTTCTTATCTGTCTTGTGGACTGTGTAATGTTGCCATCATTCATTGTGGGTTATGTTGTTGATGCACCCTGGTTTGGGTTGTTGCTGAGTTGTTTTGGCCACGATAGGGCCAAGAACAACTCTGTGTTGCCTTGTGGGCTTGAGCTATGCTCATCGTTTGTTTGGGAGTATCCCCGGGTTGACTTTGTCTTCTTCACAGGGCTGTGAAGGGATTATTTTGCTGCATGTAAGCAGTGGTTGGTCTTCGGACTATGCTGGCTTGGCCGATTGCTGAAGGCCTGGTAAACCCAACAGTGTTGGTTTGGCGGATTGTGTCCCTCGGCTATGTGTAAGCCTGCATTGACCCTTATCCTTGGAGGAATCATGCCCAGCTCGGGGGTGGCAGTGTGCTGAGAGATTGATGAGCGCGCTGGCCTATGGTTGGGTGGAACGTTGCAGCGACGTAGCTGGTTGCGGGATTCTTCATCAAAAGATAAAGACTGTTGTTATTCCATCTCTGCAATTATATTGATGTTTAATGAGTTATGATGAACATGCTGAATGCTGGAATTTGTATGTTGCTTCCGCTGATTATTGAGTAACTCTGTATGATTGAAGAATTATGCATCTTAGCATTCCTGTTATGCATCATGTTAAGCTTTTGAATTCAGCATTGATGTCTGTCCATGTTCATGGGGTTGTTTTCCCAGCTGTATTTGGAGTTCGTTGCGTCCTCTTCGCTGATGTGAGGGTCGGGGACGTGACAAGTAGAGAGAATCACAAAGTTTGATTATCCCCTTAACCCGAACAAGCTAGTGGTAGAGTTCGATGGAGTGAATAGTATGTATTTCAGTAGCCCAGTCTACAACAACCTTGGAGTCACCCAACATTAGCAGCCTAGATATATGTTGACTTTTTGCAAAGAACACTAAGCCCCAATGGGCCAGAAGCTTAGCCCTTGTGTTTGTCCCCCTCCCAGCATCCATACGAAGCAGAAAAGTCTGTTTCAAATCCATCCTAAGCACCATTCCTGCCCCACAAATACCATCCTTTGTCGCACCATCAAAGTAGCCAACCATAGGATAATTCAAGTAGGGTGGATCACTGATCAATCTAATCTTTTTCTTAACTGGTAAAGTAACAGTGAACTCTAAAGAAGTGCTAGCCAAGTGAACAATGTGTTAGATTTTTATCATTCTAAGCTAGCATTATGATCTTAGGATCCTTAACTAAGAGAATAACATGCACAACAATAAAACACAAGAGATAATAGACAGAAAGAATTTTCCTCGGGGAAACCATAAAGGAGAAAACCCCACAACTTCCTCAAAGATAGAATGAGCACCAATGGCAGCAGTAAAACCCAAAAACATAAAGATGATCTCCACAGCTTCTATCTCTCTCTCACTCATGCGCCCCAATGAGTGAGTGTGTGTGTGATAAATAGAGAGACTCATTCTCGATTTATATTCTTCCGTTCACTCGAAACCCACTCCAACATGTCGGCCTCACTTAACAATTACTTATAAGAGCCGACATCTCTAGGAGTGTCTAATAACCCTAGTGCCCCACAACTTGTGGCGACTTTGCCTTCTGCTCAACAAGGAGGGTGGACCTTGACTTAGATGGTGGGACTATTGCCCCGACTTACAATAACTCACCTAGGGTCAACTTCTCTAGGATAGTCTAATAACCCTACGGCCCCACACCTGTGGGGTCTTTAACCATTGACCAATAGGAGGGTTACCCACAATGACTTGACATGACTTATTACATTATAGAGAATTCCCGGAATAAACATCGGGGTATGACATGACTCAAGTACATTACAAATACATCTCGAAATAAACATCAGGTTACAATACATAAGAAATACGGATGAATACATTCCGAAGTTACAAATACATCAACACTCCCTCTTAACTAGGAAGGTATTCTCTCGACACAATTTATCAGCACAAGTCTACTTCTCTGTATCATCTAGATCATCATCAAGTTCTCATCATCTTCATTTTCAAGTCATCTTCAACTTCAAGTCATCTTCATTTTCAGGTCATCTTCATTTGGATCTGGAGAAGCCAATCTGGACAAGAATTAGTCTATTCAGCATCCAATCGACTCGGTCATAGGCTTTAGATAAATCGACTTTGAAAAGTGCTAGGGGCTTGTTCCAAGTCTTGACTGTGTGCGGGGCCTCTTGAGCGATGGCAATTGGCTCATGAATATGTCTGCTCTTGAGAAATGTGTATTGCTCTAGAAAAATGAAGCCTGAAATAATACTTTTAACTCTATTGGAAATTGTCTTGGCAATCACCTTATATACTGCACTACACAGCGATATTGGCCGATAATCATCAAGGCTTGAAGCTCTATCCTTCTTGGGAATGAGGGCGATGAAAGTGTTGTTGAAAATACCATGAATCCTTGATTCTTCAACAACAGCAAGGAAATCGTCCTCTACAATATCCAAAAAGCCTATATAGAATTCAATTGGGAAACCATCAGGCCCCAGGATTTTGTCAGCTTTCATGGAGAATATCACAGCCCTGAGTTCCTCCAAGGTAACCCTCTCAGTTAGATATTCATTCTGCTCCTCCATGACAGCTTTTGGGAAGAAAGAAACTAGGTCCATCATGTTCCTGATGGTCGAACCTATGTCTTCTTTATATAAGTCTATAAAGTGTTTATGGCAAACCTCGGCCAAATCTTCAAATCCAGAGGCCATCGAACCATCTCCCTTATCTAGATGCCAGATAGTATTGATATTAATTATGTGCCTAAAGAAATTTTGGAAATACTTAGTATTTCCATCTCCTAAAAGTAACCAGGTCGCTCTGCTCTTTAATCTGATAGTCTGCTCTTTTTCAGCCAGAATCGTCTTCGTCTTGGATTCCAACTCCATGAATATATCTTTCTGTGCTCGAGAGGCATATCCATGGGGATTAGCAAAATTAAGAATTGATAGATCCTTTTCAATTTGTAGAATTTTGGCCTCCATGGAGAGTCGATGGATTTTATCCCATTCGTAGGAGGCCTTCTTGACCTTTTTAAGATTCTTGACAAGTTTCTCTGCAGCCGAAGATGTGTTTCCCCGGTTGAGTGGAGTCCAAGTCTTCTTAACCATAGACTTATAAGAATCATGTTGTATCCAGGATGCATTGAATTTAAAAGATGTAGCTGATTTATCAGGTAAGAATTTGAGTTCCATGAACACTGGGTGGTGATCGGAAGGACCATCATCATCGATCCATTGATGAATGGAAGGGGCCATCTATAGAACAGATTCATTGATGAGATACCTATCCAATATTTTGGAAACACATTCATCCCCCACCCTCTTATTGCTCCAGGTTGGTTTGAGGTGTGTAGGGGGGAGATCTATGAGGCCTTTCTCATCTATCAGCCTTAGGAAAAAGTCAGAAAGGGGGTCTTTGATTGCATTTGGACCCCAAGTTTCAGCCTGGCAGAGTAAGAAATTTAAATCACTAACTAAAATGAATGTGTCCATTCTATGAAATCCTGAGATGAGTAAGTGATTCCAGAACCCTGTTCTACCATTGTTAGGTCCATATATATTCAGAATTACCAGTGAGCGCCCAAAATCTCTAGAGAACAAAATGGAGCCAATCCATGAAGATACTGACCACAAGTTAGTACATAGTAGCTCCTTGTGCTCCCAACCTGTGATCAACCCAATGGAGAGCCCAATTGCATCAGTGCAGCAGAAATCCCTTCGAGGTAAGAGCCCTCTTAAATCAACTATGATGGCATCCCTAGAAGTCATTGTCTCTTGTAGTAAAAGTATAACAGGTCGATGAAGAATGACCAGCCTTTTGAGAGCTAGTTTCTTTGAGGGATGACCAATCCCTCGAAAGTTCAAAGAGACTAGGAGCATTAGGATGCAACTAATTTGTGGGCATGAGCTCTAAGCGTCCCTGGAACAGTTCTTTGTTTACCTGTGGAGATGTCCCTACAGCTCTGTTGTTAGGATTTTTCCATTATGGACACACGACCTCTTAATCTAGGGGAGATGGGAGACATGTCCATTCCCAAGCCCCTTAGTTTTGAAGCCTTCGTGGTAGATCGAAGAGAAAACCTAGAGGTGTTGGGAAGAGCTGAGTCCGTATAGGGAGAGAGGGAGGAAGGTAGAGGAGGCGGTAGCAGAGAAAGTATGGGGATAGGAAAAAGAGTAGCAAGAGGGGCTTGAGGGAGGTCCAGTACTAGCAAATCAGGTTCGTGGAAAAGGGGTGTGAACCCATAGAGAGTAGTTGGTGAATTTACTATCAGGTTGAAATCAGAAACCTCAACTGAAGGGCATATATATTTTATGGGCTTAGAGGTAAAGTAGTCTGCCAGAGAGTCGGTCTCAACATCGATAATAGGAGTTGGAAGTAAATAGGCAGTGGAAAATGGCTTCCTAGTAGTCCCCCCCTTACTATGGTGGGCCTTCAGTGCTCTGAAGGAGATATCATCCCGAGGCAATGGCAGCAAGCCGACATCCTTGGATAGCATTGGGATTCGGATCAAATCTAAGCATTGAGGGGAGTGTTCACCAAGTGTAATAAGGGGAGACAGTAAAAGATTGTCCTTACCTGGAAGCACTCTAGAGTTGTGTTGATCAGATAGAACACTGAAGCTCATAGTTCCAATGGTGATAATATCAGGGCCAGCAGCTTCATGCAACAATGAGGTGTCTGGTTGAAAAACATCATTAGGAGCGATCAACGGCCGCTTGGCCACAACCATAGCCGACCTGACCTTCAAGAAATCTGAGGCAACAACCATCTCTTTTTTTCAAAACTGTCTGATAAAAGGCAGGTTATAGTCCTTTACGACATATCCGTAGATGTGGCATCTATTATACCGAAAAGGGATTCCAGAGTAATCCAAGGATTGTTTGTGCTGAAAGCCACCTTTGCAGATCACCAATTCGTCCCATAGGCCATCATGGAGATTAAGCTCAACCAAGATCCTAGCCACTATCATAATTCCAGACTCCCGGAAAGAGTGATCCGCCTTAATATAAATGCTAATAGCGTTCCCGATCAGCTCAAATATTTCCTCTGACCATACTTCAGGTGGGAGTCCAGGAAGCTTGACTTGGATTAGTTGAGTGGCCAGTTTGGTATATTTTGCATTGAATGAGGGAGTGTTATCCTTGAGCCAATGACCTTTAAGTATATGACAGGCATCCACCGAATTCTGAAAGATGGAGACAAACCATCCTTTGGTAAGGGCATAACTTTCTGGGACATATCCGAGCACTGGAGACGAGAGCGCCTTAGTCCATTCCCTGAAACTTTGTATGGAAACCCCACGACCTCCAAAGCGTCCAACCAACGCCAAGTCCGACAAGGGAATGACATTAGCCATGTAGAAATCGTCCTCGAGAGAAAGTTTAAGAGGGGGAGTTTTCCTCCAGATACATTTCTCCTTAATAGCATCTTTGAGACCGTCCATGTCAGTGAGCCTTTATGAGGATTAACCACAATTTAGTTTTACAGAGTTAATAATAGTTTCATCTTTACGATATTTTGAATTTTTAATAATATTTGATTATTCTGGATAGTTTTTTAATATTAAGTTTATCTAATATTATTAATAACTAGCATAGATTCATTTAAATGGAATCTAACAAACATGAAGTGAGATCAAATCTTTTAAAGTGCAAACTTTTTTTTTAAATGAAAATATGTAATCTAATTTTTATAGTTTAGTTTATTTAATTTATGTTGTTTTATATATATGCAATTCTAAATCATTTAAATTTAATTTAAGTTCACAAGTCATTTTTAATAATATTTTGTTTTTGTTTTTTATAAAAGACACGTGTCAACTCTAGGATGATCACTGAAGAAGTTACACATCTCTCTCTTACTGGGTTGTAGAATGCACATTTTCCGTGCAATAATTTAAAAGTAAAATATAAACATTTTTATATATTATTGTTGAAAAATTATTTTGAAGCATTGATTTATTATTTATGTATATCAATTGAAAATGAAGTTTCTTTTATGTACAAATATTTGTAGGAGTCGGTTAAACTTTAGATTATTTATATATATTATTAGTAAGTTTGGTCAGAATCTTGAAATTGAAACATTTAGGGCTCTTAATTACCCTTTGGGTCCCCTGCATTATATAATTCCAATCACTTGAAACTATCATTTGAATAATTTCCGACAAATTTTGGTGAGAAAACTTGTCAAATTTTGAGTGCAAATCATCTAGAGCTTAGGCTACTCTATGTGTATAGATACCACCAATTTAATTGACATTTTTTAAGATGATAAGATTGTATAAGTATAACAAAATAAATGATTGTTTTTTCCTCCACCCAAGTTCAAGTATTGAAAATGACATAGATACCACCAATTTAATTGACATTTTTAAATGTGCATCACTATTAGGTGATGAGATTGTATAAGTATAACAAAATAAATGGTTGTTTTTTTCTCCACCCAAGTTCAAGTATTGAAAATGACATATTACTTTTGTAAACTCTTTTTAATAAATAGATATATTATATATTATATTTTTAATAAATAGATAAATTATATATTATAACTGTACTTTGATTTTCTTATTTGATTTTCTTATTAAAATAAAAGGTTTGACATTTAAAAAGAGATAGCAATCACGCGGTTCGTGCTAATTGAACAGTAAAATGAAAGTGAAAGCATTGTGGACCCACACGTAAAGAAAAAGACCACATTCCGTGTGGACCGCACACTCAAAGAGACATAATCACGCGGTTCTTGCTCGGACATAATACCTACCTTCTCTGTTCAAATGAAAAATATAATAAATTATTTTATTTTATTTTGATATTCATAAATATCATGTAATAAAGTGGCGTTTCATGTGGATTAGTCAAGACCAAAACTTTCTTCCTTTGTCAATGAGATGTGAGTTTATTATACTTCCACGTTGACACATAAGGATGACGTGTAGATGGGAAGAATAGTGCATCCATATGAGTAGGAAAATTGATATAATTTATAATGGATGCATTATCGAGGGAAGAGAAGTACAATACAGCATATCTATTTTATTGGAGAAGAAGAATGGTTGGTTTTGGTGGGATTTTATTCGGAAAGTGAAATAAAATAGAGTATTTTTTTTCATCCAAAAAAACAACTATATATTAAAATAGGTTGTATCAAGTGATGAACAAAATAAGGAGCAAAAAAAAATTGCTCATACAATTCATAAGAACGAGTCTATTGACATACTAGATGAAACATACATTTTAGTAACGACAAGCAAAACAATAACTATTGGAAAATTAGTCGACCAGAAGGTCCCAAAAAAAAGTTCAACATCATACAGCCAGTAAACTTTCAGGATAAGAGTGAGATAAGTCGTATTGAGCTCCTCAAGGATGCACCCCGAAACTCTGGTTTCTTCAATAGCCGCCAACATCTCCATACCCATAATGGAAAAGAAGTACAAATATAATTCCACAGGCAACCCATCCGGGCCTGGACTTTTATCCCATGCAAAAGCTTTCAGAGTCTGTTCAACATCCTCTAAACTAATGACACTCCCAACCATATTACCCTCCTCTTCACTGAAGAATAAAGGCAAGTTTTTAAGAACCTCTAATATTTGATCAACAATATTATTGGAAGGAGGATGCATATACAACTTAGAGAAAAGGAGACAACCCCATCTTTAATAGAAGGCATATCATTAACAATGGTTCCATCATCATTCGGACATTCCCAGATCGCGTTAGAAATACGACGCATGCTAGCAAACTGATGAAAGAATTTAGTGTTCTCATCTCCAGCCTCCAGCCAGATAGCACGGCTCTTTAGACGTATAGATTCCTCCCTATGATGAAGAATAACCGCTTTCTACAGGGAAAGATCCTTAACTCGATCAAATTAAATCGGGCAGAATAACAACGAATCCACGTCCAAGGCAGAAGAAGCAATCTCCTTTTCAATGAGCACAACTCTTTCCTCATCCTTTTTCTTATAGTCAAGTTCCCAAGATCTCACCACCGAACGAAGTTTATCCAGCTTATGCAACAAAGACTTAACAACTGAGAAGTGTGGAGGAACCGAAGACTGTAACAAAACCCACTGCTTCCTGATCATATCAGTGAAATCCTCATTCTAGAGCCATGAAGAATTAAATTTAAAAGAATAAAGAACCTTCCCCATGTCAAAATCAAGCTGAAGAACAATGGCCTTATGATCAGAAACCCCCGACGAATAGTGCCAGCAATGAAAACGACCAAAAGCATCACACAGAGAGTCAGACATAAAATAGCGATCCAATCACTTGGCGATACCCGCCCCATTGCACCTACCATTAGACCAACTAGGGCTCAAGCATCCAGGGAAAATGTCAACCAAATTGGAATCATCAAAGAGATCATGAAAAAAAATCGACAAGGGATCCACAGAATGGCCCAAGCCCCATACCTCGTCAGAAGACCACGTAAAATTAAGGTCACCAGCCAAAATGACCGACAAATGGATCTTCTTCCAAAACTCGAACCTCTGAGAATAAGGGCCATATACATTAACCAAATGAACTAAAGCACTGCAACCCTTCATCCTGCCCTTAAGGAGGATACCTGCACAAGATTTGAAGGCTCGCAGATCAGACACCAGAGGGTTCCAAGCGACCAATGTACCACCAAAATGCCCACATGAGTCAAGAGCACAAACCGGCCGGCCAGGGCGAAGCTGCAAGAAATAGGAACATGCATCGGATCCATTAGACATCCTTTCTTGAAGAAATACAATAGAAGGACACACCGAATCCAGGAGATGTTTGAAAGCGGAACATTTCCCCCCCTAGTTCGCGAATATTGAAAGATAGCAAATTCATAAGGGAACCAAGTCATGGGCTGCACCAGCTCTAAGTGCCCGAGAGGAGGAGGAAATAATAGTGGGAGAGAGAGACATAGGGTCAGACACAACATCATAGGAGCTGATAGTCTTGTCTCGGATTGCAAACTTCAAACCCCGCATATTTCCCTTTGCCACCTTTTTCTTACGAACTGTAACAAACCCTGTGTCATGAGGGAGGGGTAGAATATTAGCCCTTGGAGAATCCACCAAGGTGAAAGTAGGGAAAGGTGAACTGAAAAGTTGAAGGGAAGGCCCTTCATGACCCTCCAACTCTGACACAGAAGTACAGATAGGATCAGATAGGATAGGAGATTCACAATCCACAGATTCATCCCGAAGAGGGGAGGATGAAAGAGATATGTTAAGAGCAGCCAGAGAAGCTGATGGAAGCGAAGGGAAATCAACCATATTTGACAGAGAAGGAACCCTACGCCCCCCCCCCCCCAAAGATTCCTCCCCAGATACAACGCGATCCGAATACTCCCCCTCTCCCTAATCCCCACCGATAGAGGAGACAACAAGGGTTGCCAAAAAACATCTCGACAAACAACAGATGGCTTTTCCAAAGCCAATATAGATGAAAAAGAATCAACAACTTCAGAAGGATTGAGGAATTTTAATAACAGAGGTAAGTTAGAGTGAAAAAAACGCCCAAAAAACAATACAATAGTAAGAGATGGGTACAAAAACCCACGACCACAGAGACAACTCAGGCAAGCCAAGACCAAGAAAAACCAGTAATTCCCACTTTTTGACAATAGGTTGGTACTAGGTATGAAATATTCATACTTGACTCCTGTTCACCATAAAAAGACAACCAGAGTTCCAGAAAAATGACAGATGATAAACCCCAGTTTTCATAAACGACAAATGATAAAACCCCAAGTCAATGGCCAGGAACCCAAAAACACAAGACAGAGAAACCAAAGATAAGGGTTCATAGATAGAAAAAACTATAAAAATAATATAAGAGGACCTCCAACAACATACCTGAAGACCACACCAGAAAGAGGACCAAACAGTAACCAGAGCCCCAGAAAAAGACAACAAAAGCTCAGAACCGACTACGGGTCGTAACCCGAAACCAGCTGCGAACAATAATACCCGAAGACCACACAAAAGACTGAGCTATCAATCAATACCCCAGATAAAAGAATAAATAAACACAGGAATTGACATCGAAAAGAGGCCACACAACATGGCATCCATAAAAACCCCTCACGAGACCGACGGAAAGAGATAAACCATGGCAACAAAACCAATACAAAGGTGATGAGGGTAGAAAAAACTGCCACCTTACCTAGGAACATCGGAGGGAGAAAGTGACAGTGAAGAAACAACACCAGAGAGACCACAACCAAGCTTGCAGAGAACTAGGGTTTGACGCCATAGATACTAAACCTCATGTCATTGTGGAACGCTTGAATCTAGAGTATATCTATTTTATTGGAAGAGAGGGAGTGGTTGGTTTTAGTTGGTTTTCTATCTTTAGATTAGATTAACATAAAGATGATCTCCACAGCTTCTGTCTCTCTCACACACACTGAGAGAGCTTCTCCTCTCTCACTCATGCGCCCCAATGAGTGAGTGTGTGTGTGATAAATAGAGAGACTCACTCTCTATTTATATTCTTCCGTTCACTTGAAACCCACTCCAACATGTCGGCCTCACTTAACAATTACTTACTAGAGTCGACATCTCTAGGAGTGTCTAATAACCCTAGTGCCCCACAACTTGTGGGGACTTTGCCCTCTGCTCAACAAGGAGGGTTGATCTTGACTTAGATGGTGGGGACTATTGCGTCGACTTACAATAACTCACCTAGGGTCGACTTCTCTAGGATAGTCTAATAACCCTAGGGCCCCACACCTGTGGGGTCTTTAGCCATTGACCAATGAGAGGGTTACCCACAATGACTTGACATGACTTATTACATTATAGAGACTTCCCGGAATAAACATCGGGGTATGACATGACTGAAGTACATTACAAATACATCCTGGAATAAACATTGGGTTACAATACATAAGAAATACGGATGAATACATTCCGAAGTTACAAATACATCAACACAATGTGGCCAAGATCCACAACAGCCTGCTGGAAAATATGATGAATCTTGCCCTTCCAAACCTCCCACATAAGAAACAGCAGAACATCAATAGTCATATAGGATTTCTCATACCAATGTTTAAGGTTATCCACAATACTACCAGCATTCCACTTCTAATGACAATTTAAACCACAACAATATGCTTGCCAAACCTGCTTGAAAAATACACAATTTCCAAACAAGTGTTATGTCATCTCCAATGCAATAAGACAGAGTGAGCATCTGCCCAACCCATAGAGACCTCTTTGTTGTAGAGAATCCCAGGTTAAAATCCTATGTCTAATACTGAACCAAATAAAGTATTTAATCTTGCTAGGGATTTCTACCTTCAATGGAGCTTTAAACCACCAAGCAGGCTCATTAAAACAATATTGCTTCAACAAAGAGAGATAAGCAAGCTTCATTGTAACATTGCCAGAATATTTGTTGACAGACCAAACCATACGATCATTACTCTCCAAAAGAACAATACCAGTTGCATACAGATGAGTTGTATAAGCATCCCATTCCTCAGCCAAGACCCCAGACAGTCCAAGAAATTCCAAGGTAACCCAACTTGGTTATGAGTCCATACCAACCAGATATGCCTAATTTAAAACAACCATGTTCCTGGAATGTAGCCTTACCAACAGAGCCTGGGATAAAGTTTCACCTGATTTAAAAACAATATAGTTTCATAGAGTTGATAATAGTTTCACCTTTACGATATTTTGAATTTTTAATGATATGAGATAATTCGCGATACTTTCTTTACACTAAGTTTATCTAATACTATTTATAATAATTTAAAAAATAAATAAATGTTGTTATATATTATTGTTGAAAATGTATTTTCAAACATTGATTTATCATTTATGTATATAAATTGAAAATGAAGTTTTTTCATGTATAAATATTTGTAGGGGTGGGTTAAACTTTATATGATTTGTATATTTTTTTAGTAACTTTGGTCACAATTATTGTTGAAATTGAAACATTGATTGCGTAAATGAATTCAGGGTTTTTATCTCGGTGGGTTAGCTCAAGTGGTTGAGAGTTGTTTATGCTAGCAGAAGGTCTCGGGGTCAAATCCTAGGGTGGCTATGCCTGAGCCTTAGTCGATGTCTCCACCGGGTTAGGCCTCGTAATCAGGGTCGACAATTTACCTCGGGTACCATCCTAAAATAAATGGGGAAGTACTTGAGGGTTTCCCAAGCAATGTTCCATCTTAAAAAAATCAAGGTTCTCGATTATCTTTGGGAGCCCTAGATTATGCAATTCCCACCACTGAAAACTACCATTTGAATAATTTCCGTTGGATTTTGGTGAGAAAACTTGTTGAATTTCGAATGCAAATTGTCTAAAGCTTAGGCTACTCTATATCTATATAGACACCATGAATTTGATGGACATTTTTAAAATGTGCATCAGCTGTTAGGTGGTGAGACTGTGTAAGTATGACAAAATGAATGATTGTTTCCTTCTCCACCCAAGTTCAATTATTATAAATGGCATGTTACTCTTACTGAATCCTTTTTAATAGATGCATAGATTATGTATTATAGCTATATTTTAGTTTTTTTTATTAAAATAATAGATATTAACATTTAAATACAATAGTAATAATCTCTCTAACAAAAAAACAAAAAAACAACAGCAAACCATTTTTAAAAAAAATCATTACTCTCCAATATTGAAATAAAGGATTGGAAACATTAACCAAAAAAAGCAAACCACATTTTAAAAAACCCATTACTCTCCAATATTGAGATAAGGGATTGGAAACATTTATATATTGAACAGTAGACTCCAGGTCAATCTTTTAGCCAGCAGAGCATCTTCTCTTCACATGTCTTCTTCTTCATGTGCACCCGTGGATGTCATGTCAGGATCTTGTCCTTTTCAGTGGTGGGGGCATTTGTGAGTTGAACAGTAAAATGAAAGTGAAAACAGTGTGGACCCACACGAAAAAGTAAAATACCATATGCCGTGTGGACCCCACACTCAAAGAGATAGCAATGCCGTGTGGACCCCACACTCAAAGAGATAGATGGAATAGTTATAGCGACACATTAGGAAGCCTTGCAGGAGGAGAGTTGGTTCCAAAGGATCCATTAGAAGAAGAAGGAAAGTCTCAAGATAAGAGAGGGGGAAAGTCTCAAGATAAGAGAGATTATTGAGAAAACAATAATTTATTAAAATTGTATTTTATTATATTTTATATGGAAACAAGCATAAGAGTGAGTCATTGAACTCATTATTAATACAATAACCTATACAATGGTTACCTTTAATTTTTCACTTTCCAAATGCTATCTTAAGGAAAGTTGTTTTTGTTTAGATGGAAGAAGAATTATGTATAATAAACATGCCTATTTGATTTTAGGGTTGACAATTAAATATTCAATTTGGTTAAAAAGCATTCAATAATTTTTTATTTTTTTATTTTTTAAAAGAGTCTTCACCTAAAATAATAATTATTGGGGCAAGTTGGATTAGTATAAACTTACTATAAGCTTTTAATTCATAAAATATGCGTGAGAAAGATTTAAAGACGAACCTCTTAACAATCGATCATGAGAAGCTTAATGCATAATCTCAATTACGGTTTTCAAACTATTAAAAAAACTGTTACATGCATGATAAATTTTAAGGATCCATACTTATTTAAAACTGTATAAACTTTACAAATTCTTAAAATGTCAACTATAAAATATTTGGCGATATTTTCTTTAAAATATTTCAATTTCGAATTATTTTGTATAGTTTATATAATAATTTGGCAATTTTTAGAGTGAAAAAATGTTACCATATCAAAATTGGGCAAACATGACTTTCAGAAAATGCAAATTGGCAAATCTTTTTGTTGGAAAAAAATATGGAAAAATAACCTATGAGATAAATTTCGCCCCTAAATTTCCCTTGATTACATATATCAATGATTTTTTACATCATTTCAAAGATTTAATAAATTGATAAAATACATCTTATCACAAACATCCTTATTTTTTTCAATTATAAAATTTGTAAACCAAATAATAAAATTATGTTGGAATTTAAAAACATATTTATTCATATACATTATACAAAGCATCATCAAGGAGTCCCAAAACATTCATTATGGAGAGTTCTATCAAATTTATTGAGCCACGTTTACATTATTTTTATCTCATAAAGGAATAGTATGGATAATGTAAGATCAAACTTAGTTAGGAAGTTAAATTTGCTATTTTCATATTCAATGCATATTTACTTATATATACTACAAAGCATGATTGAAAAGTCACAACCAATTTTTTTATTATAAAGATTTCTATCAAATTTATAGAGCCATGTTTTTTTTATTACGTTGAAGGCGTTACACAATGGAGACGGTAGTCTCAGTAGATTCTTCATCCACTAAAATTCTGACATGTGTCTCTTTGACTTAGCGAATGGGGGTTGAACAGGTGTTGTAGGTATCGTGTCTCCCATCTCGCGTGTTGAACGGGTGTTTGATGCATTCATTCACTAGTTAGCGATTTTGATTTGATTGAATGTTTTTTTTTTTTTTGCAGGCATCACCATCGATCAAGGAATAGCCTATGTGTTCATGTTCCTGGTGCTGGCTTTGACCTAGCTCATCCATCCCTTGGACGTGTTTCCTTACAATATTTTCTCAGCTGTCGAAGATCCGTTTCTTGACAAAAAAAAATATAGACAGAAAGCGTCTGGACTTGTATTATAGATGGAACCAACATTGGATTTACATTAGTTGACGATGTTGTGCCTGGCAGATCCGAGGAAGGAGTGATTTTTCTATTGCTATTTGTTTTAGGTATTTGAAATCTTCTGATTTTTTAGCGTCGCTCTGTAATCTTTACAAACTTTTTGGCTCTGTGAATGCTATTCTAAGTCTTTTAAGCGGCTTTTGCTGCGTTAACTTTTAACATCTGCAATGATTTAGCTAGCAGACCTGATAAATCTGGCGGCTATTCCTTCGTGTCTCGTTTTTGCTAAATTGGATATGCTATGCTAAAGTACACAGTTTTATTGTAAGGTTCGTTTAATTGTTTGTGAATACGATTTGTGAGGTTAATACTTTGCATAAATTCAGTATCGATATTGACAATTTAATACCCATACAGTAAATGCGTCGAGAATTAGACTGTCGCTTACAAATAATAATTCAAGAACGTCAAAAGGAAACGAGAGACTGTGGAATTTATTTTAAAGAAACATATTCACCAACAATTTCCAAGTACTTGGATATGCATTGCAATGCTGACTGGGGATAGAATATCCAGTAGTGGTTGTTGTTTTCACATTGGCAAACGGTTAATAAGTTGGGGAAGCTAGAGGCAGTTGTCAATTGCACTTTTTAAAATGGAGGCCCACTACACCAAAGTCTGCTGGCGAGACATATATTTGCAGATATGCAGATCTTGAATATGAAGATCAACATCTTAATTATCAGAATTGCGTAGCATTAACTAAGAATCTTAAATTTCATGGAAAAACACAAACACACAGAAATTCAACATCCTTTGTTAGGGAGAGAAGTGAAGAGGAAGAAATAGAGCTAAATTTTTTTGATACTGAAAACATATATTGTGGAAGGATATTAACAATGTTACTAGGCTAATGAAAAATTATTAATAATTTTTATTTGAAGTTTTAAATCTGTAATTAATTTGAAAATATCATCTTATTTTACAAGTGCATATACTACTAGATTATTCATACAACTTTTATTGAAATTAGCAAATTATTCATAAAATTAGTACAGTTATTTAATTTGTGGTTATAAGACCTAAACAGAGATGGATCACAAATAAATATCCAGTGACTATGATCATCACAATTTGCAAAGAGAATGGGAAAGTGTTTATTTATCTACCGTGTTTCGATCAAAGGGCGGCTTTTATGAAAATTAAAAACAGTTTCTTTTGGTAAATTCACAAAGCAGTGTAAAAAGTATTGTCCAGAACAAATCCAAGAAAGAAAAAATAGAAGGATGTGGCAGTTGTTCTTAATGAAACAAACCTGGCAATTGTTCTTTTGATGAATTCACAAAGCGGTGTAAAAAGCATCGTCCGGAACAAATCCAAGAAAGAAAAAATAGAAGAATGCAACAGTTATTTAATTTGTGGTTATAAACATTTATAAGCAACAACTTAAGTGTCAAAAAAATGCTTATTATTCATGCCTTGGCTACAAGTAATCAGATATAAACTAAATATTTTGGATATATATTAATTTAGAATTTGAAAAAACAACCATAAAATAAATCTTCATATTATACTTGTAACTTTTCTCTAAGTCCACCCCAAATTATAAAATATAAACACCCGTGTAAATATTTTTATCTAACTAAAGGTTTTGCATATCTAAAATTAACATAAGACCGAGAAACTTGCTTGCTGGAGCATTGAGATGAAGCCAATCTGAGTAAATAAAATTGTACACAACTCTAACCCACCTAGAATTGAAAAACATTTTTATTTTTGAGAAAAACATCATGTTAAAATTTATTGTAAAGTTTTATGACCAACAATGGTCAACGATGACTGTAATTAAATATTTTATTATTTAAAATAATTAACAGAGGAGACACATATCCAAAGAAGATTTTTGAAGAGTGTTCACTGACCCACTAGGAGGAATGATTTTTGAAGAGTGTTCATTGCAACCCTTGTTTTAGGATGTAAGTAGATTTCAACTATAAAATCTATAAACAAACAATGCATAAAAATCCATGGAATAATTTCAAACATTAAGTGCTACATAAGAACCATAAACCAAATACATATTTCTAGCAGAGTAAGTACTGATATTGTTTAATGAAGAACCCAATAGCCTTACGGTTTCATCTTTATCCAATCAATGAATTGCTAGTTCAATTTTAGACACGATAGCATTTATTTTATCGGTTTTGAAATTTCTAGTGGCCTCACGGCCTTAATTTTATTATTTAACAAATACAATAATAAAACCACAATATCAGAAAAGTAATAAAAAAACGATATAACCACAGTAAAGACTAACATTCATATTACAGCCAAAGTGTAGTAAGTTGCAGGATCATAAACCCCAGCGAAAATGGTGTTATTCAAACCTTAAACATTTTGTTTACAAAGCTCTGTAAGAGCTCAATTGCATAGGAAAATTAAACAATGCATTACATTACAGTTCCCTTCGGACTCCATGGTCTGAGGGAGACTTTTGTTAAAAAGAAAACCCAACTAAAAAATGTCGTAAGGCAGAACCATAGGAGGGTTTATCACTTCGACTGAAGGAATGCGTAAAAGGATCCAACCCATAAGAACGTTGGCCCAGCCACAGAGCCAAAGAGCCACAAGGATCAAGGGATGTAGGTTATCAGGTCTTACCAGGACCATGTTCAACCTCCACAGAGACCGACTCTTTTCCAAACGCAGCAACCATAGCCAGAACCTCCTACACACAAACAATGCAGAGGTTAAATGCAGATTTTAAAAATATATTATAGAACAATGAAGAACAATAATGAAACCAGAGATGAATTACCCTTGTAGAGTCGACGATGGCAACGATGGTTATACAGACAGTCCACAACACTAACACCGAGAGAAATAAATGTGCCTAGTCAAGGAGCCAAACTGATACAACCTTGCTGGTGCACCTTACAGAGTTTGGGCTCAAGAGAAGGCCAAGAGCCTCGGCTCCTTCACCATAAATTACACAGCACAGAGGCGGAGTTTCACCATGCAGAGACAAAGTACCATGATGCAAAAGCAAACTAAACCCTCATGGATTTTCGAGGCAGCAAAGTAATTTCCAGCTGGAAGGTCGTAAGCCTTCACGTGGAAGCCATTAAAGCCACTTAGGTTCTGTTTTTTACCCAAAAATCCATAGTTTCATTCACCATCGTATTACCCTTTGTGTTTGTTTCTTTTTAAAAAGACACCATGTTACTATATGCATATATAGTTCAAATACCATCGAAGAACATTTTTTTTTGCCCATGTAAATTTTATAACTTGACTTGCTCTAATGTTTGTAATGAACTAGCAATGTCTAGATAGAGTAAGGGTTGATATCACTTGGCATGGCTATGGTCCCTTTTTGGGTCCTACCTAAGCCTATTTGATGTCTCAGGGCGAGGCGAACTCTCCACAAAATACCTGCAAAAAGTTTAAGTAGGTCTTGCGTTAGCCAAGAAGCTAAGTAAATACCAGTAAACCCATATCCTAGCTTCTAATAGGGCTAACAAGTAAACTAAAACATAACAAGGCATACACGCCAACTCTAACTGTCGATAAGTAAATACAACATTCTTTTACAACAAGAAAACCAGCTCAGTTTAATGATATGTTGTATAGGTAAAGTTTGTCGTAATTAAGTCATTATGTTCAATGGATATAACACTAAGCGCAAGTTAAAGATTTGTATGAATTTTTTACATTATGTATTTACAAATAGACCTTCTTTAAATAAATTTTTTATTTATTTATGAAATTTGGAGATGTTACATGTGGTATCAGAGCGAGTTTCCAAACACTAGGCCTGAAGATTGGTTCAACTCGCATACAAAACAAGAAAACAAAAATACTGATCATGTTTTAAATGCAGTCCTATGTCATCAAACTCACTAAGCGGGTATGCATATTATGTTTCCTTTATTGATGATTTTTCTAGGAAGACATGGGTTTACTTCATGAAGAACAAAGACGAAGTATTCAGCAAGTTCAAGGAATTCAAAGCCTTGATCGAGAATGACACTGAAAATAAGATCAAGACTTTTCAATCAGATAATGGCAGAGAATTCACTTCAAATGAATTCAAAGAGCTATGCAAAGAATCAGGGATTAAGAGGGAGTTGTCCACTCCTTATAATCCACAACAGAATGGGATTGCGGAAAGGAAGAATAGAACTATCATGGAAGTTTCAAGAGCAATGCTTCATGATCAAGACCTTCCTATGCATCTTTGGGCGAAAGATACCCAAACAGCGGTGTATGTACAGAACCGTACTCCACATAGAGTACTCGAGAACAAGACTCTTGAAGAAGTCTTCTCCGGCAAGAAACCAGAAGTCATCCATCTCAGAATATTCGGCTGTCCAGTGTACATACACATTCCAAAAGAGAAGAGGACTAAATTAGATCCTTCAGAAAAGAAGGGTATATTTGTGGGATACTCTGAAATCTCAAAGGCTTACAAAATATACTTCCCAGGATTCAAGAAGATTGACATCAGCAGGGATGTGACATTTGATGAAGACACGACTTACAAAAAATCCAGAAAGAAACCTGCTGAAGAATCCGAAGAAGCAGAAGCACCCAGAGTTCATGATACAACCATGAACGAAGAAGCTCAAGAAGAAGATCGAGAATTTGAAGAACCACAAAGACCTGTAGATCCACCTCTGGAGAAGAATCCTCATAAGAGGAAACTTGCTTGGGTACGAGAACTTATCCAAGGTGCGGAAAGATATGGGGCTCCAGAAGAAAATCACAGAGAAAGAAAGAGGACCATATCCTGCTCCGGGTATGTAGCTTTACTATGTGATTTCATTGATAAAGAACCTTCCAATTATGAAGAAGCCGTAGAACGGAAAGAATGGAAGGATGCTATGATCGAAGAATACCAATCGATCATGAAGAATGATGTTTGGGATGTTGTCCCAAGATCATAAGGGAAGTCAGTTGTAACTTCCAAATGGATCTGCAAGATTAAGCATGCTGCAGATGGTAGCATTGAAAAATATAAAGCAAGATTTGTGGCTCGGGGTTTCTCTCAGAAAGAAGGAATAGATTATGAAGAAACCTTTGCACCTGTAGCTAGATACACTTCCATCATATCAGTACCTGCTCTGGCTGCAGTAATGAAATGGAAGATACACCAGATGGATGTCAAGACTGCTTTCTTGAATGGTGTAGTGGAAGAGGAAGTGTATGTGGAACAACCACTCGGTTTTGAGACACATGACAGGGAGTCTCATGTGTGCAGATTGAAGAAAGCCATGTACGTTTTGAAACAGGCACCCAGGACATGGTACGGCAGAATTGACAACTTTCTATCCAGTTTGGGCTTTACCAAGAGTAAAGCAGATTCCAACCTTTACTACAAGGTTGAAGATGGCAACCCAGTGATGCTTCTACTATATGTAGATGATCTATTTGTGACAGGTATGGATGGGTTGGTTGTTGATACGAAGAGAAAGCTTGCTGCCGAGTTCAAGATGAAGGACTTGGGTATGATGCATTATTTTCTAGGTATGGAGGTGTGGCAGAGTGCAGATGGAATCTTCCTTGGACAAGGGAAGTATGCGATAGAGATCCTGAAGAGGTTTGGGATGATGGACTGCAAGGCTATGGCCACACCTATGGAATCGAACCTGAAGCTATTAAGTGATGCTTCATCAGAGTTGGTTGATGCTACGATGTATCGTCAGATGATTGGGTCCTTGATGTACTTGACGAACACGAGACCAGACATTTTCTTTGCTGTGAACACCTTGAGCCAGTTCTTGACAGATCCGAGAAATGTTCACTTGATTGCTGCAAAGCATATTCTAAGGCACCTGAGGGGTACAGTTGATTATGGGCTCAAGTACGATGTGAATCAGAAGATTAACCTGGAGGGTTATGTTGATTCAAATTGGGCAGGCAGTGCCATCAATAGGAAGAGCACTTCAGGTTGTTGCTTCAGTATGTGATCAGGTGTGATCTCTTGGTTTAGAAGGAAGCAATCCTGTGTGGCACTGAGTACAGCTGAAGCAGAGTATGTTGCACCTTGTTCAGCTAGTTGTGAGGCAGTATGGCTGCGGAAGCTACTGTCTGATTTATTTGATCTCCAGATGGATGCTACTTGTATACATTGTGACAACCAGAGTTGTGTGAAGTTGTCAGAGAATCCAGTGTTTCATGACAAGTCAAAGCATATTGAGATCAAGTATCACTATATCAGGGATATGGTGCAGAGGGGAGCAGTGAAGCTCCAGTATGTTGCGACGGAGGAACAGATAGCTGATGTGTTGACGAAGGCATTGGCTAGGGTGAAGTTCAAGTACTTCAGGGAGAAGCTTGGTGTTCTCCAGATAGAGGTTTCCTCCAAGGGAAATTGGTGAGTCCCATAGCCATTCCTGATGAGAAAGTCAGATGTAAGGGCTGAGCCATTCTGTCACGGTGAGAGGATTGGTTCCTTCCATGTGAGATATGAGTGTTGAGATCCATAGCCATTCTGACGAGCAGGTCAGATGTAAGGGCTGAGCCATTCTGTCATGGGTAAAGGATTAGGTTCCTCCCATGTCAGATGTGAGTGCTAGCCATTCTGATGAGTAGGTCAGATGTAAGGGCCACCGCCATTCTGACGAGTAGGTCAGATGTAAGGGTTGTGCCATTCTATCATGGCTAAAGGATTAGGTTCCTCCCATGTTAGATGTGAGTGCTAGCCATTCTAACGAGTAGGTCAGATGTAAGGGCTACCACCATTCTGACGAGTAGGTCAGATGTAAGGGTTGTGCCATTCTATCATGGCTAAAGGATTAGGTTCCTCCCATGTCAGATGTGAGTTCTGGCCATTTTGACGAGTAGGTCATATGTAAGGGCTACCGCCATTCTGATGAGTAGGTCAGATGTAAGGGCTACCAAAGACCTATGAGGAGGTAGGTATACACCCAGCATGAAAGAAGGCTGGATCTGTAGAACTTCCTATGATGAGAAGAATCATGAGATAGCACATATGATGATGACTAGAGGAGATCTAGATTGAGCTATGATCCAGATCCAGTTATGATGACTCTAAGAGATCTAGATCGAGTGATGATCCAGATCCAGCAGTGATGATCCAGATCCATTCCAATGATGATGATCCAGATCGAGTGATGATCCAAATCCAGCGATGATGATCCAGATCCAGTTCAGTGATGATGATCCATATCCAGCGATGATGATCCAAATTGAGTGATGATCCAGATCCAGTGATGATGAACCAGATTGAGTGATGATCCAGATCCATAAAAGAAGATGGCATGAAGATAAATATGACTTGAAGACGAAGATGACTTGGAGATGCAGATGACGAGAATATCCAGAGAAGAAGACCAGTGCTGAAAATTGTGTCGAGAGAATACCTTCTTAGTTAAGAGGGAGTGTTGATGTAATTGTAACTTCGAAATGTATTCACTTGTATTTCTTATCTATTGTAACCCGATGTTTATTTCGGGATGTTATCATGTTATGTCATGCCCCAATGTTCCGATCGGGAGAATCAATAATGTAAACAAGTCATGTCAAGTCATTGTGGGTAACCCTCCTATTGTCTAAGGGTTACAGTCCCCGCAGTTTCGGGGCACTAGGGTTATCAGACTCTCCTAGTAGAGGTCGGCCCTAGTAGGGTTTTAGTCATGCCAAGATTAGTATAAATAGAGAATTGGACTCTCTATTTAGTACACAACACAAACACACTCAAGTGTAGCGCATAGTTGAGGAAGGAGAAGACACTGGGGCTAGACAAGAAGAAGGTTACTGCTGTCGGGAGAGCATCTTACTATTTTGTGGTTTTACCTTTTGTGTTGATTCTATCTCTGAGGAAGTTGCGGGGTTTTCTCCATTTATGGTTTCCTCGAGGAAAAACATTGTGTTCATTGTCTCTTGTGTTTACTTGATGTACTTGTTGTTCTCTCAGTTAAAGATCCTAACATATTGCTAGCTTGAATCCTGAAAAACTAACACAGAAAGTTTGTAAAGTTTTTGTTGTGAAAATAATAAATGATGAACACTTGAACAAAGAAGAAAAGTTAAAATTCGACGATATTCCAATCCTAAAGGAATTCTGAGATGTTTTTCCGGAAGAGATTCCAAGATTACCTCCAAAAAGAGAATTGAATTTTACTATTGAGTTAGTACCAGTAGATGTACCTAATTCAAAACCCAAGGTTCACCCTTACGACCCAACCAACAAAACCCAAGGTACCGACTCGATACAACATAACCCCGTCGAAAACACCTGCAATGCAAGTGTCGTCTCACTCGAGATACCTTATGGGGCTGCAGGAACCAGGATTTCACAGTAACAGAAGGGGATCTTTCCATGCCAATGTTTAACCATCTATACAATAATACTAATAAATGAAACATCATCAACATACAGTTTGAACAACAACATTCTGCGACAACTTACAGTTTTAATCCCATTTACCATTATATTTACAACATTATCACTTAATGCAAAATATACGATATCACCAGTCATGATATATCATAAAGCAACACACACACATAAGCATACACCATTTGACACAGATATTTTAACGTGGAAACCCATACAAGAAAAAACCACAAAAGCACCCTTCATCTCGCATGAGTCATGTCTTGAACATTTTTCATTTATGCACACAAATCATATGCCAAATCATATCATCCGAAAAATAGTTAAAGACCTATCCTCCCACCCAGGGATCTTTCCCAATTCTAATAGCTCGGCCATTGCTTATCCTCCAGGAAATCCAACTTCCAACAATGTCAAATGATTTTACAGTCGCCTTCCAGAAGATAGAGGCGTGTAGATTGGTCTTGTCGGGAGCCCAAATCCATTCGATGACAGATAGAGGAGCAATATATTTATGATAAATGATATGATTCCATAGACCATCACCATTGATGATGTTCCAGGCACATTTGGCAACCAACGCTTTAGAAAAGGAGGGAAGATCCTTCAGTCTCCAACCTCCCATCACTTTGGGACATGCAATGGATTTCCACGATGTCCACGAGAATACATGTTGTTTATCCATGCCTGCCCATAAAAAATTCTTGCAGAGGTTTCTTATTCTCCGAAGAATGTTGGTAGGGACCATGTACAATGAGAACCAATAAACTAGTATGGCCTCAAGGATTGAATTGATGAGGATAAGCCTTCCTCCATGAGAGACCCACGTGTTACACCACATTTTCAAGCGATTTTCAATCCGTGCTAACAACCATACCCAGTATTTCTTGGCATAGTCATTGGGCTTGATGAAGAATCCGAGATAGGATATGCCTGACTCCACATTTACCAAGATGTAATCGAAACTGAGGGCGTACCATTGCTCCATCCCCTGTTCCAGATTTAGGAAGCTCATTGTAGATTTATGGTTGTTACAACACATTCCTATAGCTTGACAAAAAATCCTGATAGAAGATTTCAGGATAAGTCCGTCCCTACAGGAGCCATCGGTTAAAAACAATAGGTCATCAACAAAAAATAGATGAGAAACATGGATATTACCATCGAACCTGTGTCCTTTGAATACCCCTGAAGAAGCAGCTTTTGTGATCATGTGACTAAGCCCATCCATCATCAGGATAAATAATAATGGAGCAAGGGGGAAGCCCTGCCTGAGGCCACGTCCTGGCCTGAAGAAACTGGTAGTTGAGCCGTTGACGAGCACCGCAAAGGATACATATTGAATAGTAGCAAGAATCCAATTGACCAGATTAGAGGAGAAGCCAATCTGGACAATAATTAGTCTATTCAGCATCCAATTGACTCGGTCATAGGCTTTAGATAAATTGACTTTGAAAAGTGCTAGGGGATTGTTTTGAGTCTTGACTGTGTGCAGGGCCTCTTGAGCGATGGCAATTGGCTCTTGAATATGTCAAATATTGAGAAATGTGTATTTCTCCGGGAAAATGAAGCCTGAAAGAATACTTTTAACTCTATTGGCAATTGTCTTGGCAATCACCTTATATACCACATGACACAGGGATACTGGTCGATAATCATCAAGGCTTGAAGCTCTATCCTTCTTGGGAATGAGGGCGATGAAAGTGTTGTTGAAAATACCATGTATCCTGCCCTGAACCCTTGATTCTTCCACAACAACAAGGAGATCGTCCTCTACAATATCCATAAAGCATATATAGAATTCAATTGGGAAACCATCAGGCCCTGGGATTTTGTCATTTTTCATGGAGATTATCACAGCCATGAGTTGCTCCAAGGCAACCCTCTTAGCCAAATATTCATTCTGCTTCTCCGTGACAACTCTTGGGAAGAAAGCAACTAGGTCCATCATGTTCCTGATGGTCGAACCTGTGTCTTCTTTATATAAGTCCATAAAATGTTTATGACAAACCTCGGCCAAATCTTCAAATCCAGAGCCCATCGAACCATCTCCCTTGTCCAGATGCCAAATAGTATTGATATTAATTATGTGCTTGAAGAAATTATGGAAATACATAGTATTTCCATCTCCTAAAAGTAACCAGGTTGCTCTGCTCTTTAATCTGATAATCTGCTCTTTTTCAGCCAGAATCGTCTTCTTCCTGGATTCTAGCTCCATGAATATATATTTATGTGCTCGAGAGGCATATCCATGGGGATTAGCAGAATTAAGAATTGATAGATCCTTTTCAATTTGTAGAATGTTGGCCTCCATGGAGAGTCGATGGATTTTAGCCCATTTGCAGGAGGCCTTCTTGACCTTTTTAAGATTCTTGACAAGTTTCTTTGCAGCCGAAGATGTGTTGCCCCGGTTGAGTGGAGTCCAAGTCTTCTTAACCATAGAATTATAAGAATCATGTCGTAGCCATGACGCATTGAATTTAAAAGATATAGTTGGTTTATTAGGTAAGAATTTGAGTTCCATGAACACTGGCTGGTGATTTGAAGGACCATCATCATCGATCCATTGATGAATGGAAGGGGCCATCTGTAGAACAGATTCATTGATGAGATACCTGTCCAATCTTTTGGAAACACATTCATCCCCCAACCTCTTATTGCTCCAGGTTGGTTTGAGGTGTGTAGGGGGGAGATCTATGAGGCCTTTCTCATCTATCATCCTCAAGAAAAAGTCAGAAAGGGGGTCTTTAATTGCATTTGGACCCGAAGTTTTAGCCTCGCTGAGTGAGAAATTTAAATCACCAGCTAAAATGAATCTGTCCATTCTATGAAATCCTAAGATGAGTAAGTGATTCCATAACTCTGTTCTACCACTGTTAGGTCCATATATATTTGGAATTGCCAGTGAGTGCCCAAAATCTCTAGAGAACAAAGTGGAGCCAATCCCTGAAGATACTGACTAGGAGTTAGTACATAGTAGCTCCTTGCGCTCCCAACCTGTGATCAACCCACCGGAGTGCCCAACTGCATCAGTGTAGCAGAAATCCCATCTGGGTAAAAGCCGTCCTAAATCAGCTATGATGGCATCCCCAGAAGTCAATGTCTCTTGTAGTAAAAGTATAACAGGCCGATGAAGAATGACCAACCTTTTGAGAGTTAGTTTCTTTGAGGGGTGACCGATCCCTCGACAGTTCAAAGAGAGTAGGAGCATTAGGATGCAGCTAATTTGCGGGCATGAACTCTAGGCGCCCCCAGAATAGTTCTTTGTTTACCTACAGAGATGTCCCTACAGCTTTGTTGTCAGGCCTTTTCCATTATGGACACACGACCTCTTAATCTAGAGCAGATGGGAGACTTGTCCATTCCCAAGCCCCTTAGTTGTGAAGCCTTCGTGGCAGATCAAAGAGAATACCTAGAGGTGTTGGGAAGAGCTGAGTCCGTAGAAGGAGAGAGGGAGGAAGGTAGAGGAAGCGGTAGCAGAGAAAGTATGGGGATAGGAAAAAGAGTAGCAAGAGGGGCTTGAGGGAGGTCCAATACTGGGAGATCAGGTTTGTGGAAAAGGAGTGTGAACCCGGAGAGAGTAGTTGGTGAATTTACTGTCAAGCTGAAATTAGAAGCCTCGACTGAAGGGTATATATATTTTATGGGCTTAGAGGTAAAGTAGTCTGCCAGAGAGTCGGTCTCAACATCGATAACAAGAGTTGGAAGTAAATAGGCAGTGGCGAATGGCTTCCTAGCAGTCCCCCCCTTACTATGGTGGGCCTTCAGTGCTGTGAAGGAGATATCATCCCGAGGTAATGGCAGCAAGCCGACATCCTTGGATAGCATCCGGATTGGGATCAAATCCAAGCATTGAGGGGAGTGTTTACCAAGTGTAATAGGGGGAGATAGTAAAATATTGTCCTTACTTGGAAGGACTCTGGAGTTGTGTTGATCAGATGGAACACTAAAGCTCATAGCTCCAATGGTGATAATATTAGGGCCAACAACTTCATGTAACAATGAGGTGTTAGGTCGAAAAACATCATCAGGAGCAATCAACGACCACTTGTCCACAACCAGAGCCGACCCGACCTTCGTGAAATCTGAGGCAAAAACCATCTCTTTTTGCCAAAACTGTCTGATAAAAGGTAGGTTATAGTCCTTTACTACATATCCATAGATGTGGCATCTATTACACCGAGAAGGGATTCCAGAGTAATCCAAGGATTGTTTGTGCTGAAAGCCACCTTTGTAGATCACCATTTCATCCCATAGGCCATCATGGAGATTAAGCTCGACCAAGATCCTAGCCAATATCATAATTCCAGACTCCCGGAAAGAGTGATCCGCCTTAATATAAATGCCGATAGCGTTCCCGATCAGCTCAAAGATTTCCTCTGACCATAGTTCAGGTGGGAGTCCAGGAAGCTTGACCCAAATCAGTTGAGTGGCCAGTTTGGTAGATTCTGCATTAAATGAGGGTCGCCATCTAGTAAGGTTGAAGGGAGTGTTATCCTTGAGCCAATGACCTTTAAGTATAGGACAGGCATCCACTGAATTTTGAAAGATGGAGACAAACCATCCTTTGGTAAGGGCATAACTTTATGGGACATATCCGAGACCAGAGCGCCTTAGTCCATGCCCTGAAACTTTGGATGGAAACCCCACGACCTCCAAATCATCCAACCAGGACCAAGTTCGACAAGGGAATGACATCAGCCATGCAGACATCGTCCCCAAGAGAAAGTTTAAGAGGGGAAGTTTTCCTCCGGATACATTTCTTCTTAATAGCATCTTTGAGACCGTCCATGTTAGTGAGCCTTTCTGAGGATTCACCACAATATAGTTTTACGGAGTTAATAATAGTTTCATCTTTACGATATTTTGAATTTTTAATAATATTTGATTATTCTGGATACTTTTTTTACATTAAGTTTATCTAATATTATTAATAACCAGCATAGATTCATTTAAATGGGATCTACCAAACATCAAGTGAGATCAAATCTTTTAAAGTGCAAACCTTTTTTGAGAATGAAAATATGTAATCTAATTTTTATAGTTTAGTTTATTTAATTTATGTTGTTTTATATATGTGCGATTCTAAATAATTTAAATTTAATTTAAGTTCACAAGTTATTTTTAATAATATTTTATTTTTATGTTTTATAAAAGACACGTGTCAACTCTAGGATGATCACTGAAGAAGTTACACATCTCTCCCCTACTGGGTTGTACAATGCACCTTTCCCGTTCAATAATTTAAATGCACTTTAGATTTTATATATATATTATTAGTAAGTTTGGTCAGAATCTTGAAATTGAAACATTTAGGGCTCTTAATTACCCTTTGGGTCCCCTCTATTATATAATTCCAATCATTTGAAACTATCATTTGAATAATTTTCGTCAAAATTTGGTGAGAAAACTTGTCAAATTTCGAGTGCAAATCATCTAGAGCTTAGGCTACTCTATATTCGTATAGATACCACCAATTTAATTGACATTTTTTAAATGTGCATCCAATATTAGATGATGAGATTGTATAAGTATAACAAAATAAATGGTTGTTTTTTTCTCCACCCAAGTTCAAGTATTGTGAATGACATATTACTTTTGTTAAACTCTTTTTAATAAATAGATGAATTATATATTATAACTATACTTTGATTTTCTTATTAAAATAAAAGGTTTGACATTTAAAAAGAGTAATCCTCTAACCTAAAAAAGGTAAACCACAATTAAAAAAAAATCATTACTCTCCATAAATTGAATCACATTTACAAAAATCATTACTGTCGCTAAAGTAAACCACGTTTAAAAAAATAATTACTCTCCATTATTGAGATAATGTATTGGAAACATTTATAGATTGAAGTAAACTCCATCCATGCTGTCCAGCTCAATCTTTTTGCGAGCAGAGCATCTTCTCCTTTTCGTGCTAATTGAACAGTAAAATGAAAGTGAAAGCATTGTGGACCCACACGTAGAGAAAAAGACCACATGCCGTGTGGACCACATGAGTTTATTATACTTCCACGTTGACACATAAGGATGACATGTGTAGATGGGAAGAATAATGCATCCATATGAGTACGAAAATTGATATAATTTATAATGGATGCATTATCGAGGGAAGAGAAGTACAATAGAGCATATCTACTTTATTGGAGAAGAAGAATGGTTGGTTTTGGTGGGATTTTATTCGGAAAGTGAAATAAAATTGAGTATTTTTTTTCATTCGAAAAAGACAACTATACATTAAAATAGAAATAGGTTGTATCAAGAGATCAACGAAATAAGGAGCAAAATGAAATTGTTCATACAATTCATAAGAACGAGTCCATCGACATAGTAGATGATACATACATTTTAGTAACGGCAAGCAAAACAATAACTATGGGAAAACTAGTCGACTAGAAGGTCCGAAAAAAACGTTCAACATCATATAGCCAATCTGAAATGTACTAGGGAAAAGTATCAAAATGCATGACATCGTCCATTAGTATCAGCAAGTCAAAAAATACCAAGCCGCAAGGTAACCAACATAGCATCCGGCTGAGAGAAAACAACATAAGAGAGATCAGTGACAGGTCATAACTCCTTCCATAATCCGAGTACCATTAGAGAATTCCTTCCAGTGGATCAGACTCGGGTAAAGACCAACAACAAGTTTGGACAGGTGGTCTGCCGGGGTGTTGAATTCCTAATAAACATGAAAAATAGATATGGATGGATATTCCTCCAACAACAACTGAACTCTCAAAATCCAGTGATGGAGGGCAATGGAATGGAGAGACTTTCGCTTGCACGCCCATTCCACAATGACCTTGGAATCACCCATAATCCGGTCCAGGTGAATCCCACAGTACTTGACAAAGAAAAGGAGACCCCACAATGCCAACAATTCAGCGTTATTGTTGGTACCCCCGCCGGCGCCCATGAGCAGATGAAAAGAAGAACCCCCCAATAGTTTGATATGCATACCAGCACCACACTACCCCCGCAACGCTGCACCATCGAAGGAGCCAACAGCCATATCCACCGACTGACCTAGATAAGAGATGGACCGCAATCTGCCTCTGGGACGCTTCAAAATCCCAAAACTGCCCAAAGCATAAAGCTTTACTAACATAGCACAGAATTTAGGAGTACAGTGCTGAAAAATCATACAATTCCTTGCCAGCCAAAAGTCCCATATAAAGAACATAACAACTTCAAAAGGAATCACAGGGTGATCTGCCACCTTTTTGATGAAATCGACGCAAGAGTGATAATTCCAAGTCCAGGCTAAACCCAGGCTCATACAAATGTTCGACCACAGAGACCGAAAGAGAGGGCAGTTACAAAACAGGTGATCCGCCGATTCACCATCACCTTTGCACATAATGCATTTGTTGGGTCCCTGGATACCTTTGCGTTGCAATAAATCCCATGACAAAACCTTGTGTTTGAGGACGAGCCAAGCAAAACATTTCACTTTTTGAGGTACCTTAGCCTTCCAGATCTTGGAAAACCATCATAATGAATCAATATGTAACTGGTTGAAAAGTAATGACTCATAAACAATACTAGTTGTGACCAAACCAGATTTCTTATCACTAGCCCATATCATAACATCGGGAACACCAGTCAGCAGCATGCCAACCATTCTCAGTCCCGCCACAAAATAATCCCATTCAACAGCATATTGATCAGTTAAACCAAGCTCCAAAGCCGAGAGCTACTTGGTTGAAACAAAAGAAACACAACCACAAGCCTATTGCAAAACAGTAACGTTATTTTCATGAAGCAAGTGTAATAACTCCTCAGCTAGATGCCAATGATCAATACTCACAATCGGATCATGACCAATATAGATATTATTGCCACAACCTACCAGCCATCTAAGATTACGAAGGATAACCGGTAAGGCCGAAACAAGATTGTTCCAAATAATAGAAGGAGAATTAAACCGATATACACTAGCACACATCTAGGAAGAGAAAGATAACCTCTTCATATACTTGGAACAAATGATCTCGCCCCAGAGGTCAATTCTCGAAACACCTAGCCATAAAGATTTAGCACAGAGTGAGATATTGAAGAGTTTCAATTTTTTAAAGCCCTAACCACCCCATAGAGATGGTAACGACAAAGATTCCCAATTAGCCAAATGGATACGTGAGTCCTCATGCATCCTGCTCTAAAGAAAATGAAAAAAGAGACGATGCAAACAAACCAGTACACTGGAAGGAACGCAAAAGAGTGAGAACCAGTACATAGCAATGGCCTGTAAGACTGAAAGAATAAAAGTCTGTCTACCACCCAAAGAGAGCCATTTTGAAGACCACCTGTTCATACGTCTTTGAACTTTCTGAATCAACCACAGCCAGTCCGAGCGTTGGTAAGAGTTCGGCTTCAAGTGAAAACCCAGGTAAGTAATGCCAATAGCCAAAGTATCACCACTGATCTAAAAAATATTTGTAATACCTGATAGGACAGGTTCCTCCAACCCCCAATGACGAAAACAGGAGTTGTTGAGACTAAAAGACATACCAGAAGCCCTGCAGAATAGCTTCGACACCTCCTTGAGCACAGTGCATTCAACCAAACTGCCATCACCAAAAAGTATCACATCTTCAACAAATAGGGTATGTGTAATATATAAGGCCCCCGAGACCTTTACCCCCTTAATAGAACCAGCAGACTTGGCTTTGATGAGAAGACGACTTAGACCCTCAATAAACAGAAGAAAAAGATAAGGTGATAGGGGGCATCCTTGTCTGACACCACGCGACCCCTTGAAGAAACACGATGACGAACCATTGATGAGAACAACAAATGATGCCAAATGAACACACAACATGATCCATTGAGTGACCCTCAGGGGAATTCCAATATGGACAAGAATCAAATGCAATAAGGAATGATCCACCCTATCATAAGCATTTCGATATCTAACTTTAAATCAAAGCCGACAGATTCTTAAGTTTGATCGTGTGCATGGCCTCTTGAACAATCCCCACTGCATTAGTTATCTGCCTTCTCGGAAGAAAACCAAATTGTTCAGCTGAAATGAATTTCCCCGAACCCTCCTTAACCCTGGCAGCAATGATCTTCGTGATAATTTTATATAAAATATTGCAAAGAGCAATGGGATGATAATCCCCAAAAGATAGAGGTCGGTCAACTTTCAGGATAAGAGTGAGATAAGTCATATTGAGCTCCTCAGGGATGCACCCCGAAACTCTGGTTTCTTCAATAGCCGCCAACATCTCCATACCCATAATGGAAAAGAAGTACAAATAGAATTCCACGGGCCACCCATATGGGCCTGGACTTTTATCCCGTGCAAAAGCTTTCAGAGTCTATTCAACATCCTCTAAACTAATGACACTGCCAACCATATTACCCTCCTCTTCATTGAAGAATAAAGGCAAGTTTTTAAGAACCTCTAATATTTGATCAACAATATTATTGGAAGGCGGATGCATATACAACTTAGAGAAAAAAGGAGACAACCCCATCTTTAATAGAAGGCATATCATTAACAATGGTTCCATCATCATTCGAACATTCCCAGATCGCATTAGAAATACAATGCATGTTAGCAAACTGATGAAAGAATTTAGTGTTCTCATCTCCAGCCTCCAGCCAGATAGCACGGCTCTTCAGACGTATAGATTCCTCCCTATGATGAAGAATAACCGCTTTCTACAGGAAAAGATCCTTAACTCGATCAGATTAAATCGGACAGAATAACAACGAATCCACGTCCAAGACAGAAGAAGTAATCTCCTTTTCAATGAGCACAAGTCTTTCCTCATCCTTTTTCTTATAGTCAAGTTCCCAAGATCTCACCACCGAACGAAGTTTATCCAGCTTATGCAACAAAGACTTAACAACTGAGAAGTGGGGGGGAACCAAAGACTGTAACAAAACCCACTGCTTGCTGATCATATCAGTGAAATCCTCATTCTGGAGCCATGAAGCATTAAATTTAAAAGGATAAAGAACCTTCCCCATGTCAAAATCAAGCTGAAGAACAATGGCCTTATGATCAGAAACCCTTGATGAATAGTGTCAGCAATGAAAATGACCAAAAGCATCACACATAGAGTCAGACATAAAATGGCGATCCAATCACTTGGCGATACCAGCCCCATTGCACCTACCATTAGACCAACTAGGGCTCAAGCATCCAGGGAAAATGTCAACCAAATTGGAATCATCAAAGAGATCATGAAGAAAATTCGATGAGGGATCCACAGAATGGCTCGAGCCCCATACCTCGTCAAAAGACCACGTAAAATTAAGGTCACCAACCAAAATGAGATTTGGCAATGCCAAAATGACCGACAAATGGATCTTTTTCCAAAACTCGAACCTCAGAGAATAAGGACCATATACATTAACCAAATGAACTAAAGCACTGCAACCCTTCATCCTGCCCTTAAGGAGGATACATGCACAAGATTTGAAGGCCCGCAGATCAGACACCAGAGGGTTCCAAGCGACCAATGTACCACCAAAATGCCCACATGAATCAAGAGCACAAACCAGCCAGCCAGGGCGAAGCCGCAAGAAATATGAACATGCATCAGACATCGTTTCTTGAAGAAATACAATAGAAGGACACACCGAATC
>LPNX010282545.1:41484-58976 GCA_001517045.1 Pseudotsuga menziesii
CCTGATAAACAACAGATGGATTTTCCAAAGCCAATATAGATGAAAAAGAATCAACAACTTCAGAAGGATTGAGGAATTTTAATAACAGAGGTAAGTTAGAGTGAAACTTACCCATGGAAACCTTAGCCGACACTACATCCAGAGGGATGGGGAAAACAATATCCTGATCCATAGAGGCAGAGGCCACGAACTTAGGAGCACCAGTAGTTCTGACATGAGGACCCCTCCATCGAGGACAGGCTGACTTTGCATGCCCGGTCTCCCTACAAAAATGACAGCGGAACGCCACCCGCCAATAGTCCAGAGTTAGAATGATGGAACCCTGGTCCCAAATAATTTCCATATCGGCCGGTAGTCCATAAGAGACATCCATATCCACGAAGATGCGAGGGTCGAGTGATCACAACCAAGCAGGTATTCATCCTCCACTAGAATGAAAGTACCCAAAGTATTACCTGCTTGCATAGAACCTTGAATATTCCAACACTCAATTGGATAATCAGTAAGCATTACCCAAAGGTGATGATGCACAGGCCATTCTGAATACAGGTCAAAACCCATGTGCCATCGGCATAGGAACAGTGAACCAAGCCCCAACATCCAATATCGTCCTTTGATAGACTCCCTATCCTCCTCCGATAAGAAATAAAAAAGCACCCATCCATTTACCAGGGTTACAACGTTGGGTACAGACTTTAGGACCGACTTCCCTACATCCTGCACCCAAGACAAAATATCATGTCGAGATAGTCAGACATATTCGAAACGGCCAATGAGGGCCCGTTGAGACAAAGTAGTAACTATGTCGATAGTGACATCTCCCCCCAACACATAAATAGGCCGACCCGTCTTGACCTTCTCGAAAGACAAGTGCACCGCCTTTTTAGCCACTGGTAAAGACCCATGAGGAGCAGTTTGAGGGTGGCGCTGCAACAAAGGATCCAACGAAACCCCATGCACCGACGCAAGTGGCGAATGTAAGAGGGGAGCATCCACTGGAGCCGAGGGGAAAATTGTCAGATGATGCATGCCACTTAGAATGGTGAACACATAAGAGATGATTATACCGAAACCCCACAGAAACCACTGGGGAAGGCCCTATCAAACCAAGAGGACAGATAAAACGACAATAGTGCAATAGAAAAAAAAGCCCAAAAAACAATACAATAGTAAGAGATGGGTACAAAAACCCACGGCCACAGAGACAACTCAGGACAGCCAAGACCAAGAAAAACCAGTAATTCCCACTTTTTGACAATAGGTAGGTACTAGGTATGAAATATTCAGACTTGACTCCTGTTCACCATAAAAAGATAGCCAGAGTTCCAAAAAAATGACAGATGATAAACCCCAGTTTTCAGAAACGACAAATGATAAAACCCCAAGTCAACGACCAGGAACCCAAAAACACAAGACAGAGAAACCAAAGATAAGGGTTCACAGATAGAAAAAACTATAAAAATAATATAAGAGGACCTCCAACAACATACCTAAATACCACACCAGAAAGAGGACCAAACAGTAACTAGAGCCCCAGAAAAAGACAACAAAAGCTTAGAATTGACTACGGGTCGTAATCCGAAACCAGCGGCGAACAATAATACCCGGAGACCACACAAAAGACTGAGCTATCAATTAATACCCCATATAAAAGAATAAATAAACATAGGAAGTGACATCGAAAAGAGGCCACACAACATGGCATCCATAAAAACCCCTCACGAGACTGACGGAAAGAGATAAACCATGGCAACAAAACCAATACAAAGGTGATGAGGGTAGAAAAAACCGCCACCTTACCTAGAAACACTGGAGGGAGAAAGTGACAGTGAAGAAACAGCGCCAGAGAGACCACAACCAAGCTTGCGGAGAACTAGTGTTTGACGCCATAGATACTAAACCTCATGTCATTGTGGAACGCTTAAATCCATAGTATATCTATTTTATTGGAAGAGAGGGAGTGGTTGGTTTTAATTGGTTTTCTATCTTTAGATTAGATTAGATTAACATAAAATGTAAATTTGAAGACATTTAAAAGTTAATATTAATGTTATTATTGATATAAGTAACATTATAATGAGATGTCTTATATAATATAAGAATGTGAAAAAGTGTTTATTCACTATAATAATAATTTATTAATTTTTTGATTAAAAGATTTGTGTTATTGCATCGATTTAAAGCTTTGGAAAATATCATATATTTTAAAAAATAATAATAAGAGAAAAATATCACACGTCTTAAAAAATATTACTAAGAGAAAGATTAGGTTTACTATGTAGGATGAGGTGGCCTAAACTCTCTCCAACAAGAATATTTTAATTCCAAATGAGAAATACACTAGAGCGATTATCATGTTATATGCATTTCTATCAGGTAAAACACATGTCTCGGATTGGATAAAGTACGAAGGCTCAAGAATAGACAAGAATATACGAGGGTGGAAACCAAAGCCACAGAATTGATTTATAAGGATGAATAAGTCTAGCGAGTTTTACTAACCAAAAGAAAAACAACGAATTTGCATAAGGTATCTTATGGGCATCAAAAGGTGAGTTGAATGTCTAAGGGACGTGTTAGTTATGGCCTTGGAAGGATGCCAGGCTCATCCTAAGGTATTGATTGTATGTGTAAACATGTTTTCAACCCACTAAAGTAAACTCATACTGGACTATTTCATTATCTAACCAAATTGAAAAGGAGCGTTGGAAACTTGACCAATGCAAAAAATATAATTGAATAGACATTGGAGTAATTTACATTGACACATTAGGAAGCCTTGCAAGGGGGAGAGTTGGTTCCAAAAGACCATAACAGTGGATCCATTAGAAGAAGAGGGAAAGTCTAAAGATTCCAAGATAAGAGATTATATAGAAAACAATAATTTATTAAAATTGCATTTTACTATATTTGATATGCAAACAAGCACAAGAATGAATCATTGAAATCATCATTAACTCATACAATAACTCATACAATGGTTACCTTCAATCTTCCACCTTCCAAATGTTATCTTATTCTCGGGAAAGTTTTTTTAGATGGAAGAAGAATTGTGTACAATAAACATGCTCATTTGATTTTAAGGTTGTCTATTAAATATTCAACTTGGTAAACACACGTTCAATAATTTTTTTTTTTTGGTATAAAATAGTCTTCACCTAAAATAATAAATACGGGGGCAAGTTGGATTAGTAAAAACTTACCATAAGCCTTCAATTCATAAAATATGTGTGAGAAATATCTAAAGACAAACCCCTTAACAATCGATCATGAGAAGCCTTGATGCATAATCTCAATTATAAATTTCAATCTGTTAAAAGAAATTGTTACATGCAGGGTAAATTTTAAGGATTCATACTTATTTAAAACTGTATAAACCTTAACAATCTTACCAATTCTTAAAATGTCAACTATAAAATATATGGCGATATTTTTCTAAAAATATTTCAATTTCTAAGGATTTTGTATACTTTATATAATAATTTGGCAATTTTTAGAGTGAAAAAATTTTACTCTATCAAAATTTGGTGAAATATAGCTTCAAAAAATGCAAATTGACAAATCTCTTTGTTGGAAAAAAACATAAAAAATAAACTATATAATAAATTTCACACCTAATTTTTTCTTGATTACATGTATAAATAATTTTTTAAATTGATAAAATACATATGATCACAAACATCTTTATTTTTTTCAATTATTAAACCAAAATAATAAAGTTTCTATGTTGTAGTTTAAAGAAATATTTATTCACATACATTATACAAAGCATCATAGAGAAGTCCCAAATCATTCATTATGGAAGAGTTCTATCAAATTTATTGGGCCATGTTCACTATATTTTTATCTCAAAAAGGAATAGGATGGATAATGTAACATCAAACTTAGCTTATAAGCGGTAGGGTTGCTGCGTTGGTTGAAGCACTGGAAAAAGGGGAGGAGGTCACGGTTTCAAATATTTCAATGTTCATATCGTTTTTTTCAGCGTGAACTAGGGTTTTGCTGCATCTAGGGTTTTGTAGGTGGGCTCTCCCGCGCCCCCTCTTGGCTTGCTTCGACCATGGATCCCCGGATCCATACTTAGCTAGCTTTGATGCCTGTTTTCAGAATATTGTTGCCTCTCTTCCCCCCCCTTTTTCAAGCACCTCTCCTCCATCTTGTTTCATTAAGCGTTCAGAAATCCCTGAGGTCAAACTCTCTTCAGCAGCTTCAAAGAGGAAAGTCGTCACTCTCTCAGAGAAAGGACTCATTGGTTTGTTCACTAGCCTTTGGCCGTCCTCCAAATCGGTAGAAATTTAGCTTAATTAAAACTGGAGAACTCTCATTCAAGGTGAAGTACAACAAATCTTCTGTAGGAAGGGCTACTTTGTCTTCATATTCGAGAAAAAAGAAGATCGGGACCTCATCTTCAGAAATGGGCCATATTTTAATAAATGGGATCTCTCTTTCGACCTCGAAAAAGATATCATTAAGGCAGTTCCAGTGTGGGTCAAGCTTCCCCACCTTCCCCTCCATTGCTGGAACGATGAAGATTTTTGAGCAATAGGTAACACTCTGGGCAAATATGTTGACAAGTTAGAACCGAAAGCCCCAATGTTCTCATGTGCCAGAATCTATGTTGAGGTCGATCTGGAGAAAGGACTATCTGAAGCTATCAATCTATCCATTGAGGGATGGAATCATATTCAAATAGTTGATTATGAGCAAATTCACTTCAAATGCAAATATTGTCATGAGTATGGGTATTTTTCCAAATCCTGTCCAAAAAAACTGGACAAACCTAATTCAGAAGACCCACAAGAAGAAGGCTGGAACGTGTCAAGTCTCGGCAAAGAATGTACCTAGAAACAAGTTTGAAGCCCTTGCGAATGAAGAACTAGAGATAGACACCCCAGAGGAAAATGAGGAAGAGGTCTCTCCTCAGGAACAAGAGACTCCAACAGAAGCACCATCTCCAAAGCAAAAGGATTCCAGGGTGGAGGACTTCTCCCATCCAGATGTCAAAAAGGATGGAACTGCTAACTCTGAAGGCTCAGTCACCCATTCTAGGGCCAAAGAAAGCTTTGAAGAAATCTCAGAAAACTCCACTGAAGAGTAGGAGCCTCAATCCATAAAAGGCAGAAGATCAAACAAGACCCTAAGGGAACAAGAAGCCACAAGAGAAAAAGTAGTAGGGAAGCAATCCAATCTTGACTTCTTGGTAAAAAACTCACAAGCAATAAAATATCTTCTTAGCGCCGATGAAGAAAAAAAGGAAAGGGAAAAGGCACTCTATCAACTTAAGAAATAATGAAGCTGGTCTCCTAGAACTGTCGAGGATAAGGAGGTTCCTAGAAAACAGAAGTGATCAAAAGATTCAAATCAATGGAATCCATCTCTATCCTCCTCGTCCAGGTGACTAAAACGACTGTGAAAGACAGTCTTTTAACTATGAAAAAATTGTGGCCTAAAGGGGAAGGTTTTGCTATCAGTGCGACTGGAGCATCTGGAGGCCTTCTTACTTAGTGGGATAATGAGAAGTTCTCCCTGCAAACAACCATAAAAAACAAAAAGTGGCTGTTTGTTAAACTTGAAAATAAATAAAACAAAGAAGCAGTCTGGATAGGGAACATCTATGGACCCACGATCCAAGCTCAAAAAGAAAATTTCTGGAACTCTCTGGAGCAACAATGCGAAGGGAAAAAGCAGACCCTTTGCTTCATTACCAGAGACTTTAATGTCACTATTTCTGTAGCCGAGCGCAGAGGAGGAGTCAAAGTGAGGGATCCCTTTGGAGAAAGGTTGAAGGATTTGGCTATGCACTGGGGATTAATGGATATGAAACCAAAGAATTGGGCCTTCACCCGGAGCAACAAAAGAATTGGTCCAGGGCATATAGCTTCTAGGCTGGACCGTGTGTTAGTAAGTACCCACCTACTCAGGAATCCTCCTTTTCCCGAGTCCAAGCTCCTGTGTTCGGTGGTATCGGACCACAAGCCCTTATGTATTTTCTTTCCGTCAATGGAAAATTTGGGTCCCCTTCCCTTTAGGTTTAATCATCTTTGGTTGGAATCGGAAGGTGTTCGGGATATTATCTATAAAGCCTAGATCTACTACATTTCAGGATCTCCAGCTTACATTTGGGAGCAAAAGATCAAAAGGGTGAAGACTTCTCTCAAGCTTTGGGTCACGCACCACTATCAGGAGCCATCACTCAAGAAAATTGGAATTGTCAAAGAAATGGAAACCCTCCAAGGGGATATGGAAAAAACTGAGATAACCAGAGAGCTCCTTCTCAAGGAAATATAGCTTGAAAAAAGTTTGCAAACCATCCTAAGGCAAGAGGAAGAAGGATGGAGGTTACGCTCTAGAGTACTTTGGCTTAAGGGGGGCGTTCAAAACACCAAATTCTTTCAAAATCAGTGCAGGGAGAGATAGTGAAGGAATACCATGAGGGAGATTAAAAGGGAAGATGACACAGTTATATCGAGACAGGCGACAATCAACACTGAGGTAAGAGGTTTCTTTGAAAATATTTATAACACTGAAGAAGATGTTACACACGAAAATATGGAGGAAATGGTCAGAGATATCCCTGCTCTGATCAACCTGGAGGATAGTCACTTCCTTGAATCCCCTATAACTGAAGAAGAAATTAAGAAGGCTATCTGGACCCTCTATCCCGATAAAGCTACCGGGCCTGATGGTTTCCCCATATGTTTTTATAGGTTGTTTTGGTCCTTAATAAAAAAGGAACTCTCGCGTCTTATCTCCTAGATGTCTAGAGGGAAAATGGGAGGAGCCACCAATTCCACTTTCTTAGCCCTGATCCCTACAGAGATTAACCCTTCCTCAATCAAAAGATACAAGCCCATCTCCCTTTGTAATGCTTCCTAGAAAATATTTTCCAAAGTTTTATCCCTAAGACTCAAGGCTATTATCCCTTCCCTGATTCCCCCCAATCAAGGACGTTTCATCTCAGGCCCCCATATTAGTGATAACATCCTTTTGGTGCAGGAAGCGATCCACTCCAGTTCAAAGAAGGGTGAAGCATGTATGGCTATTAAGCTTGACTTAGCCGACGCCTTTGACCGATTAAGACATGCCTTTATTCTGCTGGTGCTCAAAATTTTTGGGTTCCCCTCCATCTTCATAAGCCAAGTCCAAGCCTGCATTAACTCTCCTTGGATAGCCCCTCTTATCAATGGAAGACCTAATGAATTCTTCAAAGCTAGTCGAGGGATCAGGCAGGGTTTCCCTCTCTCCCCTTTCCTCTATATTCTAGTGCCTGATTCCTTGAGCAGAAGGCATAATAGAATTCAAGAAGAGGGATTTCTCCTAGGCCTCTCTTTTAAAAACAGATTCCAACCTATTAATTACACTCTTTTTGCTAATGATACTATTCTTTTAGGCAGTGCCTCACCTCAAATTGCCATAAATTTTCTAAGACCTCTCGAACTCTTTCTTTGTTCCTCTGGCAGCTTTGCAAACTTGGATAAATGTCATCTCTATGGCTGGAATAGCAATGTGACTACACTTCGAAACATATCCCAAATCCTTCGCATTCGTGTCAAGTATGACTGGACTCATTTTATCTATCTGGGCATCCCCATGGCTAAAAAAACCTTTGCTTCTTTCATGTGGGCTCCTATCATCCAAAAAATCAAAAACAAAATTCATTCATTGGGTTCCAAGTGGTTAAATATGGCAGGAAAAGTAACGCTCATTCACTCTATCCTCTCTTCATACCCCATTTACTCCACCTCAATGATCTTGGCCCCTAAGATTGTCATAAATAGCATCTGCATGGAAATCAGAAAAGGTACAGAATAAAAAATTTCATTTGGTTAAATGGGCCACTGTCAAATCCCCAAAAAACAAAGGAGGCTTGGGCATAAGAGATCCAAAGCAAATGAATAAAGTGCTTGGTGCAAAACTGGTCTGGAGATCGGTTACTGGCAAGAAAGAATGGTAGAAAGAGGTAATAAGGAAAAAATACATCAAGAGGTCGAGATCCAAAATATTAACCTGCACTTGGGTTGGCAAGGGCACCTCCCTCTGGAAATTGTGTAAAGCTTCTCTCAATCTGATGTAGTCCAACTATTACTGGATCCCAAGAAATGGAAAAAATATTAAGATATGGGAGAATAGTATATTGGGGCATCCATCTCTCTCCACGCTTCTGGAGTTGAGAGAGCTATCTGAATGGGCACTTGATAATGGTATCATTTCTCTCTTCGACCTCTCCTCTTGGAATCAAAATGGTAGATGGAGTGGATGGAGAGCATTCCATCCACCTAAGCATTTGGAGGTAGCGAAGAATCTCTTCCTCTCCACCCTGCAAGGAAAGGCTCCGATAAGTAAATCCTCAAAGGACTCTCTTGGTTGGGGCAAAAATGGCACGTACATGGTCAAAGAAGGATATAAGAAGTTGTCTTTTGATCCAACAGCAGCTGAAAGTATATGGAAAAAGATCTGGCACTCGGACTGTATCCCTAAGGTAAATTCCTTCATTTGGTTATTGATGCACAACAAATTGCTTACAGCCGAAAATATCAGGAAAAGGGGGATTGCAGGCCCCTCTAGATGCGCTCTATGCAACTCTGATTAAGAAACATAGGTTCACATTTTTCTTCAATGCAACGTCTCTTTGAAATTCTGGATGTCCATCCTTCCCCCTGGATCTCAGTTCAGGCCTCCAGATTCCATTGATCAACTCCTAGTAAATTGGAACAAGCAATTCCTTGGAAATCTCAGTAAGAAACCCATTCTCAAGTGGCTTTGGAACACCATTCGAAAGAATCTTTGCTAGCAGCTATGGTTGGCCAGAAATAAAGCAATATTTAAAGAAGAGAAAGTAGTCCCAACTCAAATAGCTTCTAAAATTGTGGGAATGATATCAGAAAAATATGCCTCGAAAGGAATTAGCTACCTGGACTTAGAAGATCTTTCAAAGTCGGTTTCTTCTTGGTGCAACATCTTTCTCAAAAGGAGCTTAGCTTTCTCCCTTGGGAGATAAGGAAGACTCTTGGTGAGTTTTCGAATGACTTCAGGAAAGGAATTCCTATGCCTTAGTTTTTAATGGAGCTTCAAAAGGCAATCCAGGGGTGGCAGGTGCGGGGTGGATCTTACTAGATCCCGGAGGAAAAATGATTTTTTTTTTGCTTGGGGACTGGGTCACAAGACGAATAATGAAGCTGAGTGGATGGCTCTCTTGCAGGGGTTAGAAATTTTAGACATGACAACTACTTCCAGGATAGCAGTCTTTGGAGACTCGAGGCAAGTCATATACAAAGTGATTAATGGATACTCCTTAGGATCCATCACGTGCAGAAGGCTATATGACAGAATCACTCCCCTCCTCTCAAATAAAATTGACTTTTTCCATATTCTCCGAGCAATTAATGCTCCCACAGACGCTCTGGCTAATTCAGGGGCCTCCCTTCCCCAAGGTCATATTTGATTCAATGGCCTAGACATAGGCTTCAAACCCATTCCCTAATGTTTCAAATGTTTAACCCCCTCTTAAGAATTCTCCCTATCCTAAGTTCATTGTGTTAAACACTATGGATTATGGTTTCTTCTCCGTTTCTTCCCACAGTGACGTGTGGCCTCCACCCACCTTCCTGCTTTAATGCGCCATCCACTCAAGATTAATTGCCCGTTCAGAAGGCACGCTTCAAGTCTTCTCCCGCTGTGTACCATGGCTTTGTCTCGAAGCTTCTGCCCTTCCGCTCCTTTTGATAGCCTCAACCTCATTCATTCTCAAGTTGTTTGTTCGGAAGGAGCTCTGCTTGGTGTTATTTATGGATTTGATGAAGGCTTTGCTCAGGGGATCCCATGGGAGACCTTGCCTCTGATAAGGAGATTCGTTAAGGAGAGACTTGCGTTTGCTGCGTTCCTGAACTGTCTTTGCTCATTTCGTAGCGTTGTCGGTCTGTCGTGGCGCTCAGCCTTAGGCCCTGCGGTTTGTGAAATTCTCTCCGAACAGCCACCTTTCGAAGGTAATACTTTGACTCTTGGTTGCTATTGCTCTGGTTGGAAGGAAGGCATGATAGGAACGCTCTCTTATCGCAGTAGAAAGGACTCTGACTCCTTGCAGTGAAAAATTGTTATTCTCAGTTATGTTTACAACAATTTTCCCTCCAGAGATAGCATCCTTTGCAGTGGGCAGGCTTTCGATCTCTTAGGTTCTGTTAAGTTTCTGCTTAATAGGTTTTCAAGCTTAAATATTGCTAGTTACAGTTCCAGTCAAGATTAGGGAATGGACCACGCAGGAGATAATGCGGGTCTCGTAGACTTGAAGGCAAACCTTCGGCGTTTATATGAAATGGTGGCTATCGGAATCATGGACAGCAAGGAGACAGCCAAAGAGGTAAAAAATCTAGTTGATGTGGTTGGATATACATCTTACCAAATTAGCAATCATGATGTTAGGATAGATGATAATGAAATGAATTTGAAGGAAATCATGGGGAAAGTTGACCGCATTCAGGAGGATCTTCAGCGCCTGGTGCAAATGAATCAGGGAAGCCAAGCTCATGAAAACCTTCCAAGAGCAGTTCAACACATGCAGGAGGAATCTGTTACTCAGCCCGTGGGGCATCCAGGCAACCCTTAATGTGTCTGATAATAGTTTATGTTTTTTTGCTTACTACTTAACCAGCAGTACATTTGAGTATATACTACTTCTGTAATTAATCGTAATGTAAGAACACTGTGCAGCATTTTAAGGTCTAACCTCTAGCCTAATTTTATCTGCTTTTTCTTTGATCAACAAGAAATCTACAGATGTTGTTTTTTTGTAATGAATGGTTGTGCACAACTTGTTTAATTTTACTCCTTTTTTAGTTTCTGTTAAAAAAAAACATCAAACTTAGCTCATAAGTCAACTCTGTTATTTTCAAATTCAATTCATATATATATATATAGTATAGTGACATCCAATTTTTCATTATAAAAAAGTTCTATCAAATTTATAGAACTATATTCTTTTTATTTTAATCTTAAAAAATACAATGGATAATGTAAGTTCAAATTTTCTTAGGTTTTTTTAAAAATCAAATTGTCTAGTTATGTCACCATATGTCAATAGTATTTCTTAAATGTATTTTAATAACATGGATATTGTAAGTTCAAATTTCGTTATGTCTTTCTTTAAATCAAATTTTCTAATAATATCATTATATGTCAATACTATTTTTAAAATATATTATACTATTTTTAAAATATATTTCAATAACATGGATAATGTAAGTTCAAATTTTTTAAGCCTTTTTTTAATCAATTTTTCTAGTTATGTCACTATATGTTAATACTACTTCCTAAATGTATTTTACATATTTTACATTTAAAAAAATTAAATCTCTAATTTTTAATATTTAATATATATATATTTTTTTCCAAACCTATCAGAATAAAAACATCACTATTTGAATTCTTAATAAAAAAAATAAAAATACAACTTGAAAAAGTTTGTATCCTTTATTAATTTAGTGATGTTCAAATCAAAACAATGGCATTTAATTTTTTTTAAGTAGTTTATTGTTTCCTTATAATAATTGGACTGAATTTCCATTTTAAAACATTGAGCGAAAAATATTTTATGCAGTCAAAAAAAAAAAGTGGGAAGTAATGTGTTTATCGGAATAAGAAGTAGAAAGCCAATTTGTAATGGGCAATGTGATTTGGAAGGTGATTGTATGTTCCGAAGATGCCATTTATGAATTTTGGTTTGTATTTCGTTTAATGAATATTTCTCATAATTTATATGATAATATTAAAATCAGAATATTTTATATGTTAATATTAAAATCAGAATATTATTTCTTTTGTGATAATGTATGGAAATGAAAAAATCATAAAAAGAAATGTCAAAAAATATTGTGGGAAGTAATGTGTTTGTAAGAATAAGAAGTGGAAAGCATTTTGTAATAAGGAATGTGATTTTTTTAAGGTGAATGTATGTCCCAAAAATTCCATTCAAAAGTTTTGGTTTACAATTTTTTTTAATGGACATTTTTCATAACTAAATTTGTGATAATTTTAGAAATAAAAATAATATTTCTTAAAACTTATGTGATAATGTTCAAAAATGAAAAAATCATAGAAAAAAATGTAGAAAATGGAAATTATTCTTATACTTTCAGCTCCAAAGGTTATGTGGATACTTTGTGATCTCAAAAGGTTTTTACATAACTTATAGAGATTGAGTACATAGAATGTTTACAATATTTATCATTATATGTATAATATTTGTATATTTTAATGGTTATTGAAAATGGTTTTTGTGTACCTTAATTTCAAATATGTTTCATCACTTACACTTATAACTCAATTAAACCTATTTTAACATATAATTAGTGTATTATCATTAGTTGACCCTAAAAAAAATGAGATGGTCCAAACACATTCCACCTTCATGGTGTAGATTACATTTTAAGATGACATATTCCTGAGTTGATGATATAAAAGTAATCACATATCAATTATTTAGTTAATTAATGTCATTAACTTTAAAAAATAATGCATAAAGACTAAAATGTAACAAAGTTGAATTTAAATAATTTAAATTTTACACAAAGGTAAAATAATTAAAATAAGTATAATTCCATCTTGGGCGAATCAATTTTATTTTAATATCTCTTAGTACTAGATACATCGAACTCTAAAATAAAGTTTGATCAATATTTGATAGGTCCATATTTAGGATAAAACTAAGTTAATGGTATCAAGTTCCTAATACAAACCCATAATAATTTTATCTAAATCATGGTTAATTTCTAGAGTACATTGTGTTAAAAAGTGAAACTTTCCCTACTTTTTGAGTGGACTCTCCACTTATTGTCAAGGTATAGCTTTTTAACGACATTGAGAAGTAGAAAAGAGGTGCTTCAATTGAAAATTTATGGTGTAACGAGTGATAAGATTGTTGTTTGTAGCCTTGCCCACGAAATCATTCATTCTCTCAAAACATCCAAGTCGCCAAACATGCTCTTAAAACTAGACATGCCAAATTCCTTTGGTAAATTAAGCTAGCAATACATAGAACAAGTCCTTATTTCCTTTGGTTTTGTCCATTGATGGATTATGGCCCTCACCTCATCCCTTTTTTCCCATCCTAATGAATGGAATCCCCTTGCCTACCTTCAAACCCTCTCATGGGATCTGTCAAAGGGATACTCTCTCTCGCCATTCCTCTTCATACTTATGGTTGAATACCTTAGTTTTTGTATTCGTGTGCTACCTCCCACTCTGATAGTGTTCATAGGCTTAGTTTCCACCCTACAGGCCATAAACATACCCACCAACCATTTGCGGATGACACTCTTCGTTTATGCCATTCTTTTACCAAATAGGCCAAAGCTCTTAAGCATTCATTGCAAGACTTTGTAGTTGCTTTTGGGACTTCCATCGACAATGACAAATCTTACATTTACTTCTTGAACACCTCTCCCTTTTCCTAACAAAGCTATGCATGCTAAAGTTGAAAGGATGCCTTGGTTTGCGAGACCTAGAAATCAACAATTCAACACTGGGAGCCAGGATATGGTGGAGATGGATTACTAATTAAGGGGAAGCATGGGATCAACTCTGGAAAGACAAATATATGCCCCTGACATCGATCAACAAATTATATGCTAAGAACATTGCAACTAAAGCATGAATCTTTGTTCCACAGTCTTCAGTCCCCTGCCTACACAAAAATGTGATCCTTTGTTTTGTCTACCCACTGATCTAAGATAAATATTTAGATGCTCTTTTTCAAAGCTCTAACCAGAGTGCACCCAGGAAGAAATACTTCATGACCAATCTGTAGATTACAACTTGTCACAACAAATATGATTATTAAAGAAAAATAACAAATCGATTATTGATGAAAAGAGGGACAAATTCAAATTAGTTGAGAGAGCATTCATATAGGAACACCATAATCACCAAAACAAAGCATATACCAGTAAAATACCATCACATACTTGGCAACTCCAAAATCTAGGCATGAAAACACATTTTATTATCTCAAGATTCTTTTTTTTACATTAACTAACAACACGCATCTAATATAATACACTTTTTTTTGCAAATGAAAATACAATGTATATTCATGGATTTGAGGCATCTAGAGCCTTCTCTTGTTGTCAATGGGAAGACAGCTTCATCGAGAAGCCTCTAAACAATTAATTCAATAGTTTCATTCTCAACTACCAGCTGTAAAACAAAGAGTGAGCTGGCAATGGAGGATGAGTTGAATCAACGACCAAGTTCGTTGGAATTTGAGTTTAATTACCAACATTCTCCCACTAGAAAAGATAGTTGGTTTGTTGTTCATCCAAAATTGCGCATTAGGTTACTCCCAAACCAACCAGTCTTCTACAAAATTCTTACTTGTCCCTTGGTAAGACTTTAGTGAGCATATCAACAGGGTTCTCAGTAGTATGGATCTTTTCTAGATTTAAATGCCTCTCTTCTAACACTTGGTGAATCCAGTGGTACCTTAGATCAATGTGCTTGGTCCTTGAGTGAAATTTTGGGTTCTTTTCCACGTCAATGGTGCTTTAACTGTCATAATGCAACACATACTTGTCATGTTTTATTCCCATATCTCCTAGGAATCATTGCATCACAACATCTCTTTGCAAGCATCTGTTGTAGCTATGTATTCTACCTCGGTGGTGGAGAGAGCTACAACCTTTTTTAGCCTAGATACCCAAGACACTGCAATAAGAACAATTGAAAAAAAAACAATGACCGACTATAGTTATAAACCATAGTAGCCTTCCTCAAACATGGAAGCCAACACACATGAGCGAGAGAATGATGAAAAGAGCTGAATTTTTTGGAGTCCACCTACCCACCATCAAAGTATTCCTCAAAAAACAAAGAGCCATCCATATCCCCAATTGGTTTTTTTGATATCAGAATCATCCTAACCACTAAGTTCCCTATAAATATGGTTGAAAGAGATATAAGAGAACTAGTCTTTCAATCCTTCAATTTTTCCATCTAGTGTTCTAAATTGATGACATGTAAGGATGAAAAACCAGTCACCCAATTGATCATGACACGAGAGTCACCCCAAATATTGACATTAAGAATGCCTTTTTCGAGTAACCCATAAAATACCCCAAAGGGAAATGAGTCCAACTTTGGTATTTGAACCAACACCAACTCCTATCCAAAGATGAATATGATGATCCAGTTTAATCTTTAACACCATACATGCACTACAAAAATAATCTTTTGAATGTTTGTCAAAAAAACCAGAAGCTACTCCATCCTCCTCAACAAGCTTAATTAGAATGTGTGATTTGGAAATAGGATTTTCTTTAAAATATTAAAAAAAGGAGTTGATAATCCTCGAGCCCACATGAAACATAGAGGGATTAGAGGCTTAGAAAATAAACCTATTCCTATATTTCCACACTTCCTAGATAACAAACATAGGAAGTTCTTTGTAGTTTAAACAAGTCTGTACCCATAGAAAAACACATTCCTACAAATCATCATGAACCCAATCTTCTTGAATGCGCAAATTTCCACAAAGACCCACCCATATTGACTTGAAAAAGGAGCAACGAGAAAAATGATGTAAAACAATTTCCTCATCCAATTTGCACATTTGTCAAGTCCCAGGACTGGAAAATCCCCTTTTTAATAAATTATCCCACATAAGAATTTTATTCTCCAAAACAAGCCACATAAAACATCTAACTTTATGTGGAAAACACCATTTCCAAAGCTTCTTTACCCACCATTTAGGAATTCTTGAAATCCATTTGTCAATTATTGCATCATAGGTTAGATTAGCTGTTAGGATGCCATTTGCATTCTTCCAATCCCAAACTAGTTCATCCTTTTGATTTGATAAAGTAATTCCTGCAATGTTTAGTTTTCTGACATATTCATCCCACTCCCTAGAAACCTATGAAGATAATCCTAAGTCACTAGCAGAAAGCTAGTATGTTAAAGAATCATCATGATTACAATTTCTTTTAACTTGACAATGTTTTCCGAATGCAACTGATGTAACAAAGGAGCAGCCAATTTATAGTTACCCATAAGTCCAATGAGTGGATCTATACCAACAAAAATCTGGATTCCTCTACCAACCTTCCAATTGAGCCACTCCTTTATAATTGGAAGAGAATGAAGAAATCTTTTCCACAACACTGGGGCATTAGCAAGTGCTTTTATCTGCTTCTGAATCCAACATGAGACCCATAAATATTATATATATATTAAGTTAATTACTTTGATCCATAATTTATCTCCAAAGATGCCTCACCATAAGCTTTTGGCACATAAGCTTTAAAATTTATTGTAAAGTTTGATGACCAACAATGGTCAACGATGACTGTAATTAAATATTTTATTATTTAAAATAATTAAAAGAGAAGACACATATCCAAAGAAGATTTTTGAAGAGTGTTCACTGACCCACTAGGAGGAATGATTTTTGAAGAGTGTTCATTGCAACCCTGTTTTAGGATGTAAGTAGATTTCAACTATAAAATCTATAAACAAACAATGCATAAAAATCCATGGAATAATTTCAAACATTAAGTGCTACATAAGAACCATAAACCAAATACATATTTCTAGCAGAGTAAGTACTGATATTGTTTAATGAAGAACCCAATAGCCTTACGGTTTCATCTTTATCCAATCAATGAATTGCTAGTTCAATTTTAGACACGATAGCATTTATTTTATCGGTTTTGAAATTTCTAGTGGCCTCACGGCCTTAATTTTATTATTTAACAAATACAGTAATAAAACCACAATATCAGAAAAGTAATAAAAAAACGATATAACCACAGTAAAGACTAACATTCATATTATAGCCAAAGTGTAGTAAGTTGCAGGATCATAAACCCCAGCGAAAATGGTGTTATTCAAACCTTAAACATTTTGTTTACAAAACTCTGTAAGAGCTCAATTGCATAGGAAAATTAAACAATGCATTACATTACAGTTCCCTTCGGACTCCATGGTCTGAGGGAATACAGGAAAGACAAGCTCCCTGGCTGGTGCCTAGAAGCTACGGTCAGTGTTACAACTCTTCTCAGTACAGGAATGAAACTCTTTCCTGGTAACAACTCCACAGCAGTAAACGGAGATAGTTTTGGCGCACATGCCACAGCATAGTGCACAGTGTTACGAAAAGCCATAAATATTATCTCAAGTTTTACCATTCTTTTGATTGAGTCAGTTTCTTTTGAGATTTATGGTCAACATCCATGTTCTGTTGAAGCACTTTTCGATATTATTCCTGGGTAAACCGTGATCCCCTCCCTTCATTCGCTGTATTCTTTACAATTATCGTGGACTTTTATTCACCAGGTTGTATCTCAAATTATTGAATCGCAATAAAAAAATGACGACATGAGAGTGGAACCTGGCTAGAATTTCCTTCTGGGTAGGCTATCCATGACTAATTGATTACCCACTTGACCATGGGCTTGCTTAATTTTATTGCGGACTTGCTATATCCAGGAATAGGTGCTACGAGT
>LPNX010282545.1:64436-76879 GCA_001517045.1 Pseudotsuga menziesii
GAATCAACAACTTCAGAAGGATTGAGGAATTTTAATAACAGAGGTAAGTTAGAGTGAAACTTACCCATGAAAACCTTAGCCGACGCTACATCCAGAGGGATGGGGAAAACAATATCCTGATCCATAGAGGCAGAGGCCACGGACTTAGGAGCACCAGTAGTTCTGACATGAGGACCCCTCCATCGAGGACAGGCTGACTTTGCATGCCCGGTCTCCCTACAAAAATGACAGCGGAACGCCACTCGCCAATAGTCCAGAGTCAGAATGATGGAACCCTGGTCCCAAATAATTTCCATATCGGCCGGTAGTCCATAAGAGACATCCATATCCACGAAGATGCGAGGGTCGAGTGATCACAACCAAGCAGGTATTCATCCTCCACTAGAATGAAAGCACCCAAAGTATTACCTGCCTGCATAAAACCTTGAATATTCCAACACTCAATTGGATAATTAGTAAGCATTACCCAAAGGTGATGATGCACAGGCCATTCTGAATACAGGTCAAAACCCATGTGCCATCGGCATAGGACCAGTGAACCAAGCCCCAACATCCAGTATCGTCCTTTGATAGACTCCCTATCCTCCTCCGATAAGAAATAAAAAGGCACCCATCCATTTACCAGGGTTACAACGTTGGGTACAGACTTTAGGACCGACTTCCCTACATCCTGCACCCAAGACAAAATATCATGTCGAGATAGTCAGACATATTCGAAACGGCCAATGAGGGCCCGTTGAGACAAAGTAGTAACTATGTCGATAGTGACATCTCCCCCCAACACATAAACAGGCCGACCCGTCTTGACCTTCTCGAAAGACAAGTGCACCGCCTTTTTAGCCACTGGCAAAGACCCATGAGGAGCAGTTTGAGGGTGGCGCTGCAACAAAGGATCCAACGAAACCCCATGCACCGACGCAAGTGGCGAATGTAAGAGGGGAGCATCCACCGGAGCCGAGGGGAAAATTGTCAGATGATGCATGCCACTTAGAACGGTGAACACATAAGAGATGATTATACCGAAACCCCACAGAAACCACTAGGGAAGGCCCTATCAAACCAAGAGGACAAATAAAACGACAATAGTACAATAGAAAAAAACGCCCAAAAAACAATACAATAGTAAGAGATGGGTACAAAAACCCACGGCCACAGAGACAACTCAAGATAGCCAAGACCAAGAAAAACCAGTAATTCCCACTTTTTGACAATAGGTTGGTACTAGGTATGAAATATTCAGACTTGACTCCTGTTCACCATAAAAAGACAGCCAAAGTTCCAAAAAAATGACAGATGATAAACCCCAGTTTTCAGAAACGACAAATGATAAAACCCCAAGTCAACGGCCAGGAACCCAAAAACACGAGACAGAGAAACCAAAGATAAGGGTTCACAGATAGAAAAAACTATAAAAATAATATAAGAGGACCTCCAACAACATACCTGAAGACCACACCAGAAAGAGGACCAAACAGTAACCAGAGCCCCAGAAAAAGACAACAAAAGCTTAGAATCGACTACGGGTCGTAATCTAAAACCAGCTGCAAACAATAATACTCGGAGACCACACAAAAGACTGAGCTATCAATTAATACCCCATATAAAAGAATAAATAAACATAGGAAGTGACATCGAAAAGAGGCCACACAACATGGCATCCATAAAAACCCCTCACGAGACCGACGGAAAGAGATAAAGCATGGCAACAAAACCAATACAAAGGTGATGAGGGTAGAAAAAACCGCCACCTTACCTAGAAACACTGGAGGGAGAAAGTGACAGTGAAGAAACAACGCCAGAGAGACCACAACCAAGCTTGCGGAGAACTAGGGTTTGACGCCATAGATACTAAACCTCATGTCATTGTGGAACGCTTAAATCCATAGTATATCTATTTTATTGGAAGAGAGGGAGTGGTTGGTTTTAATTGGTTTTCTATCTTTAGATTAGATTAGATTAACATAAAATGTAAATTTGAAGACATTTAAATGTTAATATCAGTGTTATTATTGATATTATTGATATAAGTAACATTATAATGAGATGTCTTATATAATATATAAGAATGTGAAAAAGTGTTTATTCACTATAATAATAATTTATTAATTTTTTGATTAAAAGATTTGTGTTATTGCATCGATTTAAAGCTTTGGAAAATATCATATATTTTAAAAAATAATAATAAGAGAAAAATATCACACGTCTTAAAAAATATTACTAAGAGAAAGATTAGGTTTACTATGTAGGATGAGGTGGCCTAAACTCTCTCCAACAAGAATATTTTAATTCCAAATGAGAAATACGCTAGAGCGATTATCATGTTATATGCATTTCTATCAAGTAAAACACATGTCTTGGATTGGATAAAGTACGAAAGCTCAAGAATAGACAAGAATATACGAGGGTGGAAACCAAAGCCGCAGAATTGATTTATAAGGATGAATAAGTCTAGCGAGTTTTACTAACCAAAAGAAAAACAACGAATTTGCATAAGGTATCTTATGGGCATCAAAAGGTGAGTTGAATGTCTAAGGGACGTGTTAGTTATGGCCTTGGAAGGATGCCAGGCTCATCCTAAGGTAATGATTGTATGTGTAAACATGTTTTCAACCCACTAAAGTAAACTCACACTGGACTAGTTCATTATCTAACCAAATTGAAAAGGAGCGTTGGAAACTTGACCAATGCAAAAAATACAATTGAATAGACATTGGAGTAATTTACACTGACACATTAGGAAGCCTTGCAAGGGGGAGAGTTGGTTCCAAAAGACCATAACATTGGATCCATTAGAAGAAGAGGGAAAGTCTAAAGATTCCAAGATAAGAGATTATATAGAAAACAATAATTTATTAAAATTGCATTTTACTATATTTGATATGCAAACAAGCACAAGAATGAATCATTGAAATCATCATTAACTCATACAATAACTCATACAATGGTTACCTTCAATCTTCCACCTTCCAAATGCTATCTTATTCTCGGGAAAGTTTTTTTAGATGGAAGAAGAATTGTGTACAATAAACATGCTCATTTGATTTTAAGGTTGTCTATTAAATATTCAACTTGGTAAACACACGTTCAATAATTTTTTTTTTTGGTATAAAATAGTCTTCACCTAAAATAATAAATACGGGGGCAAGTTGGATTAGTAAAAACTTACCATAAGCCTTCAATTCATAAAATATGTGTGAGAAATATCTAAAGACGAACCCCTTAACAATCGATCATGAGAAGCCTTGATGCATAATCTCAATTATAAATTTCAATCTGTTAAAAGAAATTGTTACATGTAGGGTAAATTTTAAGGATTCATACTTATTTAAAACTGTATAAACCTTAACAATCTTACCAATTCTTAAAATGTCAACTATAAAATATATGGCGATATTTTTCTAAAAATATTTCAATTTCTAAGGATTTTGTATACTTTATATAATAATTTGGCAATTTTTAGAGTGAAAAAATTTTACTCTATCAAAATTTGGTGAAATATGGCTTCAAAAAATGCAAATTGACAAATCTCTTTGTTAGAAAAAAACATAAAAAATAAACTATATAATAAATTTCACCCCTAATTTTTTCTTGATTACATGTATAAATAATTTTTTAAATTGATAAAATACATATGATCACAAACATCTTTATTTTCTTCAATTATTAAACCAAAATAATAAAGTTTCTATGTTGTAGTTTAAAGAAATATTTATTCACATACATTATACAAAGCATCATAGAGAAGTCCCAAATCATTCATTATGGAAGAGTTCTATCAAATTTATTGAGCCACGTTCACTATATTTTTATCTCAAAAAGGAATAGGATGGATAATGTAACATCAAACTTAGCTTATAAGCGGTAGGGTTGCTGCGTTGGTTGAAGCACTGGAAAGAGGGGAGGAGGTCACGGTTTCAAATATTTCAATGTTCATATCGTTTTTTTCAGCGTGAGCTAGGGTTTTGCAGGTGGGCTCTCCCGCGCCCCCTCTTGGCTTGCTTCGACCATGGATCCCCCGGATCTATACTTAGCTAGCTTTGATGCCTGTTTTCAGAATATTGTTGCCTCTCTTCCCCCCCCCCCTTTTTCAAGCACCTCTCCTCCATCTTGTTTCGTTAAGCGTTCAGAAATCCCTGAGGTCAAACTCTCTTCAGCAGCTTCAAAGAGGAAAGTCGTCACTCTCTCAGAGAAAGGACTCATTGGTTTGTTCACTAGCCTTTGGCCGTCCCCCAAATCGGTAGAAATTTAGCTTAATTAAAACTGGAGAACTCTCATTCAAGGTGAAGTACAACAAATCTTCTGTAGGAAGGGCTACTTTGTCTTCATATTCGAGAAAAAAGAAGATCGGGACCTCATCTTCAGAAATGGGCCATATTTTAATAAATGGGATCTCTCTTTCGACCTCGAAAAAGATATCATTAAGGCAGTTCCAGTGTGGGTCAAGCTTCCCCACCTTCCCCTCCATTGCTGGAACGATGAAGATTTTTGAGCAATAGGTAACACTCTGGGCAAATATGTTGACAAGTTAGAACCGAAAGCCCCAATGTTCTCATGTGCCAGAATCTGTGTTGAGGTCGATCTGGAGAAAGGACTATCTGAAGCTATCAATCTATCCATTGAGGGATGGAATCATATTCAAATAGTTGATTATGAGCAAATTCCCTTCAAATGCAAATATTGTCATGAGTATGGGTATTTTTCCAAATCCTGTCCAAAAAAACTGGACAAACCTAATTCAGAAGACCCACAAGAATAAGGCTGGAACGTGTCAAGTCCCAGCAAAGAATGTACCTAGAAACAAGTTTGAAGCCCTTGCGAATGAAGAACTAGAGATAGACACCCCAGAGGAAAATGAGGAAGAGGTCTCTCCTCAGGAACAAGAGACTCCAGCAGAAGCACCATCTCCAAAGCAAAAGGATTCCAGGGTGGAGGACTTCTCCCATCCAGATGTCGAAAAGGATGGAACTGCTAACTCTGAAGGCTCAGTCACCCATTCTAGGGCCAAAGAAAGCTTTGAAGAAATCTCAGAAAACTCCACTGAAGAGTAGGAGCCTCAATCCATAAAAGGCAGAAGATCAAACAAGACCCTAAGGGAACAAGAAGCCACAAGAGAAAAAGTAGTAGGGAAGCAATCCAATCTTGACTTCCTGGTAAAAAACTCACAAGCAATAAAATATCTTCTTAGCGCCGATGAAGAAAAAAAGGAAAGGGAAAAGGCACTCTATCAACTTAAGAAATAATGAAGCTGGTCTCCTAGAACTGTCGAGGATTAGGAGGTTCCTAGAAAACAGAAGTGATCAAAAGATTCAAATCAATGGAATCCATCTCTATCCTCCTTGTCCAGGTGACTAAAACGACTGTGAAAGACAATCTTTTAACTATGAAAAATTGTGGCCTAAAGGAGAAGGTTTTGCTATCAGTGCGACTGGAGCATCTGGAGGCCTTCTTACTTAGTGGGATAATGAGAAGTTCTCCCTGCAAACAGCCATAAAAAACAAAAAGTGGTTGTTTGTTAAACTTGAAAATAAATAAAGCAAAGAAGCAGTCTGGATAGGGAACATCTATGGACCCACGATCCAAGCTCAAAAAGAAAATTTCTGGAACTCTCTGGAGCAACAATGCGAAGGGAAAAAGCAGACCCTTTGCTTCATTACCAGAGACTTTAATGTCACTATTTCTGTAGCCGAGCGCAGAGGAGGAATCAAAGTGAGGGATCCCTTTGGAGAAAGGTTGAAGGATTTGGCTATGCACTGGGGATTAATGGATATGAAACCAAAGAATTGGGCCTTCACCCGGAGCAACAAAAGAATTGGTCCAGGGCATATAGCTGCTAGGCTGGACCGTGTGTTAGTAAGTACCCACCTACTCAGGAATCTTCCTTTTCCCGATTCCAAGCTCCTGTGTTCGGTGGTATCGGACCACAAGCCCTTATGTATTTTCTTTCCGTCAGTGGAAAATTTGGGTCCCCTTCCCTTTAGGTTTAATCATCTTTGGTTGGAATCGGAAGGTGTTTGAGATATTATCTATAAAGCCTGGATCTACTACATTTCAAGATCTCCAACTTACATTTGGGAGCAAAAGATCAAAAGGGTGAAGACTTCTCTCAAGCTTTGGGTCACGCACCACTATCAGGAGCCATCACTCAAGAAAATTGGAATTGTCAAAGAAATGGAAACCCTCCAAGGGGATATGGAAAAAACTGAGATAACCAGAGAGCTCCTTCTCAAGGAAATAGAGCTTGAAAAAAGTTTGCAAACCATCCTAAAGCAAGAGGAAGAAGGATGGAGGTTACGCTCTAGAGTACTTTGGCTTAAGGGGGGCGTTCAAAACACCAAATTCTTTCAAAATCAGTGCAGGGAGAGACAGTGAAGGAATACCATGAGGGAGATTAAAAGGGAAGATGACACAGTTATATCAAGACAGGCGACAATCAACACTGAGGTAAGAGGTTTCTTTGAAAATATTTATAACACTGAAGAAGATGTTACACACGAAAATATGGAGGAAATGGTTAGAGATATCCCTGCTCTGATCAACCCGGAGGATAGTCACTTCCTTGAATCCCCTATAACTGAAGAAGAAATTAAGAAGGCTATCTGGACCCTCTATCCCGATAAAGCTACCGGGCCTGATGGTTTCCCCATCTGTTTTTATAGGTTGTTTTGGTCCTTAATAAAAAAGGATCTCTCGCGTCTTATCTCCTCGATGTCTAGAGGGAAAATGGGAGGAGCCACCAATTCCACTTTCTTAGCCCTAATCCCTAAAAAGATTAACCCTTCCTCAATCAAAAGATACAGGCCCATCTCCCTTTGTAACGCTTCCTAGAAAATATTTTCCAAAGTTTTATCCCTAAGACTCAAGGCTATTATCCCTTCCCTGATTTCCCCCAATCAAGGACGTTTCATCTCAGGCCCCCATATTAGTGATAACATCCTTTTGGTGCAGGAAGCGATCCACTCCAGTTCAAAGAAGGGTGAAGCATGTATGGCTATTAAGCTTGACTTAGCCGACGCCTTTGACCGATTAAGACATGCCTTTATTCTGCTGGTGCTCAAAATTTTTGGGTTCCCCTCCATCTTCATAAGCCAAGTCCAAGCCTGCATTAACTCTCCTTGGATAGCCCCTCTTATCAATGGAAGACCTACTGAATTCTTCAAAGCTAGTCGAGGGATCAGGCAGGGTTGCCCTCTCTCCCCTTTCCTCTATATTCTAGTGCCTGATTCCTTGAGCAGAAGGCATAATAGAATTCAAGAAGAGGGATTTCTCCCAGGCCTCTCTTTTAAAGACAGATTCCAACCTATTAATTACACTCTTTTTGCTAATGATACTATTCTTTTAGGCAGTGCCTCACCTCAAATTGCCAGAAATTTTCTAAGACCTCTCGAACTCTTTCTTTGTTCCTCTGGCAGCTCTGCAAACTTGGATAAATGTCATCTCTATAGCTGGAATAGCAATGTGACTACACTTCGAAACATATCCCAAATCCTTCGCATTCGTGTCAAGTATGACTGGACTCATTTTATCTATCTGGGCATCCCCATAGCTAAAAAAACCTTTGCTTCTTTCATGTGGGCTCCCATCATCCAAAAAATCAAAAACAAAATTCATTCATTGGGTTCCAAGTGGTTAAATATGGCAGGAAAAGTAACGCTCATTCACTCTATCCTCTCTTCATACCCCATTTACTCCACCTCAATGATCTTGGCCCCTAAGATTGTCATAAATAACATCTGCATGGAAATCAGAAAAGGTACAGAATAAAAAATTTCATTTGGTTAAATGGGCCACTGTCAAATCCCCAAAAAACAAAGGAGGCTTGGGCATAAGAGATCCAAAGCAAATGAATAAAGTGCTTGGTGCAAAACTGGTCTGGAGATTGGTTACTGGCAAGAAATAATGGTAGAAAGAGGTAATAAGGAAAAAATACATCAAGAGGTCGAGATCCAAAATATTAACCTGCACTTGGGTTGGCAAGGGCACCTCCCTCTGGAAATTGTGTAAAGCTTCTCTCAATTTGATGTAGTCCAACTATTACTGGATCCCAAGAAATGGAAAAAATATTAAGATATGGGAGAATAGTATATTGGGGCATCCATCTCTCTCCACGCTTCCGGAGTTGAGAGAGCTATCTGAATGGGCACTTGATAATGGTATCATTTCTCTCTTCGACCTCTCCTCTTGGAATCAAAATGGTAGATGGAGTGGATGGAGAGCATTCCATCCACCTAAGCATCTGGAGGTAGCGAAGAATCTCTTCCTCTCCACCCTGCAAGGAAAGGCTCCGATAAGTAAATCCTCAAAGGACTCTCTTGGTTGGGGCAAAAATGGCACGTACATGGTCAAAGAAGGATATAAGAAGTTGTCTTTTGATCCAACAGCAACTGAAAGTATATGGAAAAAGATCTGGCACTCGGACTGTATCCCTAAGGTAAATTCCTTCATTTGGTTATTGATGCACAACAAATTGCTTACAGCCGAAAATATCAGGAAAAGGGGGATTGCAGGCCCCTCTAGATGCGCTCTATGCAACTCTGATTAAGAAACATAGGTTCACATTTTTCTTCAATGCAACGTCTCTTTGAAATTCTGGATGTCCATCCTTCCCCCTGGATCTCAGTTCAGGCCTCCAGATTCTATTGATCAACTCCTAGTAAATTGGAACAAGCAATTCCCTGGAAATCTCAGTAAGAAACCCATTCTCAAGTGGCTTTGGAACACCATTCCAAAGAATCTTTGCTAGCAGCTATGGTTGGCCAGAAATAAAGCAATATTTAAAGAAGAGAAAGTAGTCCCAACTCAAATAGCTTCTAAAATTGTGGGAATGATATCAGAAAAATATGCCTCGAAAGGAATTAGCTACCTGGACTTAGAAGATCTTTCAGAGTCGGTTTCTTCTTGGTGCAACATCTTTCTCAAAAGGAGCTTAGCTTTCTCCCTTGGGAGATAAGGAAGACTCTTGGTGAGTTTTCGAAATGACTTCAGGAAAGGAATTCCTATGCCTTAGTTTTTAATGGAGCTTCAAAAGGCAATCCAGGGGTGGCAGGTGCGGGGGGGATCTTACTAGATCCCGGAGGAAAAAATGATTTTTTTTTTTGCTTGGGGACTAGGTCACAAGATGAATAATGAAGCTGAGTGGATGGCTCTCTTGCAGGGGTTAGAACTTTTAGACATGACAACTACTTCCAGGATAGCAGTCTTTGGAGACTCGAGGCAAGTCATATACAAAATGATTAATGGATACTCCTTAGGATCCATCACGTGCAGAAGGCTATATGACAGAATCACTCCCCTCCTCTCAAATAAAATTGAGTTTTTCCATATTCTCCGAGCAAATAATGCTCCCGCAGACACTCTGGCTAATTCAGGGGCCTCCCTTCCCCAAGGTCATATTTGATTCAATGGCCTAGACATAGGCTTCAAACCCATTCCCTAATGTTTCAAATGTTTAACCCCCTCTTAAGAATTCTCCCTATCCTAAGTTCATTGTGTTAAACACTATGGATTATGGTTTCTTCTCCGTTCCTTCCCACAGTGACGTGTGGCCTCCACCCACCTTCCTGCTTTAATGCGCCATCCACTCAAGATTAATTACCCGTTCAGAAGGCACGCTTCAAGTCTTCTCCCGCTATGTACCATGGCTTTGTCTCGAAGCTTCTGCCCTTCCGCTCCTTTTGATAGCCTCAACCTCATTCATTCTCAAGTTGTTTGTTCGGAAGGAGCTCTGCTTGCTGTTATTTATGGATTTGATGAAGGCTTTGCTCAGGGGATCCCATGGGAGACCTTGCCTCTGATAAGGAGATTCGTTAAGGAGAGACTTGCGTTTGCTGCGTTCCTGAACTGTCTTTGCTCATCTCGTAGCGTTGTCGGTCTGTCATGGCGCTCAGCCTTAGGCCCTGCGGTTTGTGAAATTCTCTCCGAACAGCCACCTTTCGAAGGTAATACTTTGACTCTTGGTTGCTATTGCTCTGGTTGGAAGGAAGGCATGATAGGAACGCTCTCTTGTCGCAGTAGAAAGGACTCTGACTCCTTGCAGTGAAAAATTGTTATTCTCAGTTATGTTTACAACAATTTTCCCTCCAGAGATAGCATCCTTTGCAGTGGGCAGGCTTTCGATCTCTTAGGTTCTGTTAAGTTTCTGCTTAATAGGTTTTCAAGCTTAAATATTGCTAGTTACAGTTCCGGTCAAGATTAGGGAATGGACCACGCAGGAGATAATGCGGGTCTCGTAGACTTGAAGGCAAACCTTCGGCGTTTATATGAAATGGTGGCTATTGGAATCATGGACAGCAAGGAGACAACCAAAGAGGTAAAAAATCTAGTTGATGTGGTTGGATATACATCTTACCAAATTAGCAATCATGATGCTAGGATAGATGATAATGAAATGAATTTGAAGGAAATCATGGGGAAAGTTGACCGCATTCAGGAGGATCTTCAGCGCCTGGTGCAAATGAATCAGGGAAGCCAAGCTCATGAAAACCTTCCAAGAGCAGTTCAACACATGGAGGAGGAATCTGTTACTCAGCCCGTGGGGCATCCAGGCAACCCTTAATGTGTCTGATAATAGTTTATGTTTTTTTGCTTACTACTTAACCAGCAGTACATTCGAGTATATACTACTTCTGTAATTAATCGTAATGTAAGAACACTGTGCAGCATTTTAAGGTCTAACCTCTAGCCTAATTTTATCTGCTTTTTCTTTGATCAACAAGAAATCTACAGATGTTGTTTTTTTGTAATGAATGGTTGTGCACAACTTGTTTAATTTTACTCCTTTTTTAGTTTCTGTTAAAAAAAAACATCAAACTTAGCTCATAAGTTAACTCTGTTATTTTCAAATTCAATTCATATATATATATAGTATAGTGACATCCAATTTTTCATTATAAAAAAGTTCTATCAAATTTATAGAACTATATTCTTTTTATTTTAATCTTAAAAAATACAATGGATAATGTAAGTTCAAATTTTCTTAGGCTTTTTTAAAAATCAAATTGTCTAGTTATGTCACCATATGTCAATAGTATTTCTTAAATGTATTTTAATAACATGGATATTGTAAGTTCAAATTTCGTTATGTCTTTCTTTAAATCAAATTTTCTAATAATATCATTATATGTCAATACTATTTTTAAAATATATTATACTATTTTTAAAATATATTTCAATAACATGGATAATGTAAGTTCAAATTTTTTAAGACTTTTTTTAATCAATTTTTCTAGTTATGTCACTATATGTTAATACTACTTCCTAAATGTATTTTACATATTTTACATTTAAAAAAATTAAATCTATACTTTTTAATATTTAATATATATATATATATTTTTCCAAACCTATCAAAATAAAAACATCACTATTTGAATTCTTAATAAAAAATAAAAATACAACTTGAAAAAGTTTGTATCCTTTATTAATTTAGTGATGTTCAAATCAAAACAATGGCATTTAATTTTTTTTGAGTAGTTTATTGTTTCCTTATAATAATTGGACTGAATTTCCATTTTAAAACATTGAGCGAAAAATATTTTATGCAGTCAAAAAAAAAGTGGGAAGTAATGTGTTTATCGGAATAAGAAGTAGAAAGCCAATTTGTAATGGGCAATGTGATTTGGAAGGTGATTGTATGTTCGGAAGATGCCATTTATGAATTTTGGTTTGTATTTCGTTTAATGAATATTTCTTATAATTTATATGATAATATTAAAATCAGAATATTTTATATGTTAATATCAAAATCAGAATATTATTTCTTTTGTGATAATGTATGGAAATGAAAAAATCATAAAAATAAATGTCAAAAAATATTGTGGGAAGTAATGTGTTTGTGAGAATAAGAAGTGGAAAGCATTTGTAATAAGGAATGTAATTTTTTTAAGGTGAATGTATGTCCCAAAAATTCCATTCAAAAGTTTTGGTTTACATTTTTTTTAATGGACATTTTTCATAACTAAATTTGTGATAATTTTAGAAATAAAAATAATATTTCTTAAAACTTATGTGATAGTGTTCAAAAATGAAAAAATCATAGAAAAAAATGTAGAAAATGGAAATTATTCTTGTACTTTCAGCTCCAAAGGTTACTGGATACTTTGTGATCTCAAAAGGTTTTTACATAACTTATAGAGATTGAGTACATAGAATGTTTACAATATTTATCATTATATGTATAATATTTGTATATTTTAATGGTTATTGAAAATGGTTTTTGTGTACCTTAATTTCAAATATGTTTCATCACTTACACTTATAACTCAATTAAACCTATTTTAACATATAATTAGTGTATTATCATTAGTTGACCCTAAAAAAAATGAGATGGTCCAAACACATTCCGCCTTCATGGTGTAGATTACATTTTAAGATGACATATTCCTGAGTTGATGATATAAAAGTAATCACATATCAATTATTTAGTTAATTAATGTCATTAACTTTAA
>LPNX010282545.1:85538-98510 GCA_001517045.1 Pseudotsuga menziesii
GAGAGGCTGCCAGATTCTTGGGGGAGCCTAACGAACCTCAACCACCTGGACCTGTCTCAGTCTCAGTGCGAGAAGTTGGAGAGGCTGCCAGATTCTTGGGGAGCCTAACGAACCTCCACCACCTGGACCTTTCTTGGTGCGAGAAGTTGGAGAGGCTGCCAGATTCTTTGGGGAGCCTAACGAACCTCCACCACCTGGACCTGTCTAGGTGCAAGAAGTTGGAGAGGCTGCCAGATTCTTTGGGGAGCCTAACGAACCTCCAGCACCTGCAACTGTCTGGGTGCTTGGAGAGGCTGCCAGATTCTTTGGGGAGCCTAACGAACCTCCAGCACCTGGACCTGTCTCAGTGCAAGAAGTTGGAGAGGCTGCCAGATTCTTTGGGGAGCCTAACAAACCTCCACCACCTGGACCTGTCTCAGTGCAAGAAGTTGGAGAGGCTGCCAGATTCTTTGGGGAGCCTAACGAACCTCCACAGCCTGGACCTGTCTCTGTGCAAGAAGTTGGAGAGGCTGCCAGATTCTTGGGGGAGCCTAACGAACCTCCACCACCTGGACCTTTCTTGGTGCGAGAAGTTGGAGAGGCTGCCAGATTCTTTGGGGAGCCTAACGAACCTCCACCACCTGGACCTGTCTAGGTGCAAGAAGTTGGAGAGGCTGCCAGATTCTTTGGGGAGCCTAACGAACCTCCAGCACCTGCAACTGTCTGGGTGCTTGGAGAGGCTGCCAGATTCTTTGGGGAGCCTAACGAACCTCCAGCACCTGGACCTGTCTCAGTGCAAGAAGTTGGAGAGGCTGCCAGATTCTTTGGGGAGCCTAACAAACCTCCACCACCTGGACCTGTCTCAGTGCAAGAAGTTGGAGAGGCTGCCAGATTCTTTGGGGAGCCTAACGAACCTCCACAGCCTGGACCTGTCTCTGTGCAAGAAGTTGGAGAGGCTGCCAGATTCTTGGGGGAGCCTAACGAACCTCCACCACCTGGACCTTTCTTGGTGCGAGAAGTTGGAGAGGCTGCCAGATTCTTTGGGGAGCCTAACGAACCTCCACCACCTGGACCTGTCTAGGTGCGAGAAGTTGGAGAGGCTGCCAGATTCTTTGGGGAGCCTAACGAACCTCCACCACCTGGACCTGTCTAGGTGCGAGAAGTTGGAGAGGCTGCCAGATTCTTTGGGGAGCCTAACGAACCTCCACCACCTGGACCTGTCCGGGTGCCAGAAGTTAGAGAGGCTGCCAGATTCTTTGGGGAGCCTAACGAACCTCCAGATTCTTCGAGAGGCTGCAGGTTTCGAGAGGCTGCAGGTCTCTTTCGGAGAATGTCTTTCGGAGAATAGTAAGTTAAAATATCTTGATTTGTCCAGTTGCTCTAATTTGATCATCTCAAGCGATATACTGGAAATATAAGAACGCTTGAGCACATAAGTGTTTCTCATTGTGAAAAAATTGAAATATGGCTCTCGAAACTGGCACATCAAAGGTCTTTGAAAATACTAAAGTTGAGAGGCACAAATTTGAAAGAATTACCAAGTGCAATAGGAGTACTAAGCAATTTGGAAGTTTTGTGGATAGAAATCCCTGGGGCTGGACACGTTGCCGCCTTCGCTGGGTGACTTAAGGAACTTGAAGGAATTGAGGCTCCAGGATTGCAGCGAATTGCAATGTTTGCCGGCTTCGGTTGGACGGCTGTTGACAAAGTTGGAAGTGGTTGGTTGTCCGGCAATCAAACTACTCTTTGAAGGACAAAGAGAAATAGCAGGAACGTTGAAGTCCGACTATTCCATTCAGAAGTACACGCCTTCCCTTCAATGGTTAGTACTGGAGCACACAGAAGTATCAGAGGTATCATTTGATGAAGGTGTATGTCCCAACCTTCAGCATTTGATCTTGAAGGCATGTAGTAATCTTGTGAAGGTTGGAACATTACCCAATACACTCACGGAAGTGGAATTTAGTAGTTGTCATAAAATGATAAATATAGAAGCGCTTGGTGGTCTTGCAAAGCTTCAAATCCTAAAGATTGAACAGTGTAACGAACTTCAGGAGCTGCCGAGAGCAGTAGAGTGTGTGAAGTTGAAGAGCATACGGGATTTGGGGCACCTAACAAAGCTTGAATTTCTGGATGTTTCCGGGGCACCTAACAAAGCTTGGAAGGAGTTGAAAATTGTATATCGTTAGGGTATCTTGCATCTTGATGCCTTCATGTGTCCCAAATTGTAATGGGGTGAGGGAGTAGTGGAAAGGCGCTAATGGGGTGAGGGAGTAGTGGAAAGGCTGCGCCAGAGAATTACAATAATTGGAGTAACTTATGCATGAAAGTTCATATTAGAAATAGAAATAGAAATGATTTAGTGATTATGATTTTTTCATTTTAATTGATATTATTAAATTGTTGATCAAATGTAGATATTTTTTTCATTTTTATTGAATCTAAATTTTTCATTTTTATTGAATCTAAAGATTGTTTTAAATGAATTAATTTATTAAATTTCAAAAATTCAATATTTTATGAAATTTTAAAATCAAAATATTAAATTATTATAATATAAATTATATTTTTTTAAATTTAATTTAATATATTTTATTTTATATGACATAAAATTAATTTATAATTGTTCTAAAACTTTAATATATACTTCAATAAAAATTGTTCTAAAATTTTAATATATACTTCAATAAAAATTATTGAATGTTTTTTAAAATTAAATAATTCCAATATTTAAACCATTAAGCATTTTCTAAAATTCTATACTTTTGTTATCATGCTTTATGATGATGATGGTGGTGGTGGTTAACTCCCTTAAACCTAACCATTTTTTTAAAATTCTATACTTTTGTTATCATGCTTTATGAATTTATTATGTCATTTTTTAAACTATAGAATTTCAACTCTATAATTTTTTAGCATGAAATTAACCATTTTTTTAAAATTCTATATTTTTGTTATCATGCTTTATAAATTTATTATGTCATTTTTAGAATATATAATTTTAATATTTAAATCATTAACTTTTTTTAATTCTATAATTTTGTTAACATGCTTCATAAATTTATATGTCATTTTTTAAAATTATATAATTCCAATATTTAAATCATTAACCATTTTTTAAATTCTATAATTTTGTTCACATGCTTCGTGAATTTATTATGTAATTTTAATTCCAATATTTAAATCATCAACCATTTTTTAAATTTTATAATTTTGTTAACATGCTTCATGAATTTATTATATCATTTTTAAAAAATTTATAATTCTAATAATTTATTTTGTTAACATGTTTATGTATGATTTGATTCAATAAATTTTTTTAATCAATCATAATTTTTTTTAGATAATCAAATAAAAAAAATTAATAAAAAAAATATAACTAAAAATATAAGAACATTATCAACAATATGGTTACAAGTTTATTTAACAACATAAATTAAAAAGAGATAATAAATATTATTTTTGAAAGAATTTTTAATTTGGAAATAGAAGTTTTAAATAAAACTAAAAACAAAATTAAAATTCAAGTTTATTTAACAACATAAATTAAAAAGAGACAATGAAGTATTATTTTTGAAAGAATTTTTAATTTGGAAATAGAAGTTTTAAATAAAATTAAAAACAAAATTGAAAATTAAGATCACATTTTGATATAATTAAAATATAACTTTTTATTATTAATTTGGAAATAAAGGTTTTAAATAAAATAAAAATAAAATTGAAAACTAAGATCACATTTTGATAAATTTATTATGTCATTTTTAGAATATATAATTTTAATATTTAAATCATTAACTTTTTTTAATTCTATAATTTTGTTAACATGCTTCATAAATTTATATGTCATTTTTTAAAATTATATAATTCCAATATTTAAATCATTAACCATTTTTTAAATTCTATAATTTTGTTAACATGCTTCATGAATTTATTATGTAATTTTAATTCCAATATTTAAATCATCAACCATTTTTTAAATTTTATAATTTTGTTAACATGCTTCATGAATTTATTATATCATTTTTAAAAAATTTATAATTCTAATAATTTATTTTGTTAACATGTTTATGTATGATTTAATTCAATAATTTTTTTTAATCAATCATAATTTTTTTAGATAATCAAATAAAAAAAATTAATAAAAAATATAAAACTAAAAATATAAGAACATTATCTTTTTTTTTTTAACAACAACGGATAGGTTTTGTATTAGCAAAATTGTGGCAAAGCCACCAAGAGGTTACATCTTAAAAGACTGGGAGGGAATATATCTTCATCCTCCCTTATAGAATATCCAAAAATACATATGCCCCCGGTACCAAAGTTTTAGAGAATATTCAGTCTCCATCCAACCGAATTCAGGATTACATATGCAATAGACACTAGACACTAAATGCAGAAGGCGTAGTTCATGAGGAATCTCAACAACAGAAGATTCAGAATCAGTCCTGAATTTATCAGAACCCAACGTCTTCCATCCTGCACTTAGCATTCTTGTTTCTGTGACGTATAGGCTTTTCAAAAATTTTAAACCGACCTCTCTCATTTTTGCACGTCATTATGTTTATGAAGCCCAACGGCCTATAAAGCTCCAATGTCCATTGCAACACTTCATACAAATTACAGCAGGCGGATTCCATACTAGTCATATCCTTTATATGAACTATTTATATTATTTGAGTGATGTCTGCAGTAAATTCACCAGCCAAGGTAGCCCCATGGTTGGCTTTGCAGCTGCTGTTTGGATTCAGATAGCCTCTGGAAATGCATACAACTTTCCCCTGTATTCACCCAAGATGAAATCGTTTTAAAATACAGCCAGGGGCGATTGAACAACCTGGGCGTGGCTAACAGCGTTGGAGATCTAATCATTTTCCCAGGTGATAGTTCGAACCTGTTCCTACCACAATGTGACTTGCCCTCAGGGTAAAACTAGAACCGTTTTTCCATGATTAGTGAGAAGATCCCCCTTGCTTAACAGGACTCCTTCATTGGCAGCTGTATCAGCTGCTGAGTTTAGCTTCCGGAGAATATGATATATCTCTACTTGTTTGAACGTCAAGATAGTCCTTTGAATTCGTTTCAGAATTTGTCTAAGTTGAAGATTTGATATTCTGGAGCTTTGATTCAGGGCCTGGATGATGATCCTGGAATCTCCAAACACTATTAGATCGTTTATTCCCAGATTTTTTGCTTGGTTCAGTCCCTGCCATAGAGCTAGAGCTTCCGCCATATTATTGGTTTCGGTTCCTAGACCCCAAGAATACTTTAACAGCAGATTATCTTCCGGATCGTGGAGCACCCCTCCACCGCCTGCCTCCCCTGGATTTCCTTTCGAAGCGCCATCAAAGAAGAGAGAGTTCATGTTCAGCTTCTTCCTCCAATCCTGAAACTCCCCTGGTTCTTTCCTGAGTTCCCACACGGCCAGCTTTGGAGAGCTTGGGGAATAGGGAAGGGTTTTCAACATATCTGGATTTAGACTAGAAAGCTAGACTTCTTCGGATGTCTGCAGCTTTGTATTGAAATAATGTTCCCCTTGGAACTTAAGAGTGTCTCCCAGGAGGCTTTTGGCTTTGGAGACAACCTGTTGAGGAGAGGAGGAGAGTCCTTTGAAAATACGACTGTTTCGTTCCAGCCATAGCTTCCATAAGATAAATTTAGGCATAATCAGCCAAGCATAAGCAAGCTTGTCCTTCTGATGAGTAACAAACGGGGATGTGCGGTCCCAATGACTAAAGAATGAAGGGATATCCATGGGGGTAGCGACCTGCGTCCAGGGTAAGGCAGCCAGTCTCCAGACCTCTTTCGCAAAAGGGAAATCGAAGAACAAATGGATAGACTTTTCTTCCTCCTTTAGACAGAGGGAGCATTGGGATGGCCCTTCCCAACCTTTTTTCTGAAGCGTTTCTGCAGTCAAGACACTGTTTTGAGCGAGCAGCCAACTGAAGTGATCTACCTTTGGCAGAGACTTAAGTTTCCAGATACTCTTCCAGACTGCTGGGTTTGTAGGGACATTCGGAATTGCCTTGAGAGATCTGTATCCTTCTACTACCGTGTAGATCCCAGAATGTGATCCCCAACCTCTGCGATCCTGAAGATTGAGAGCCACCGGCGCTTTTCCATGCAATAGAGAAAGAAATTGGAGCTGGTCGTTGAGGAGATGCTGAGGGCAGTCCGGCAAATCCCAATCCAACCAGCCCCCAGACCCATCCTCTCTCCATAATGAGATGTCTGCAAGGGTGATTTTTCCTTCAGCATCCAAGTGCCTCTTGAATGCTTCCATTCCTGGTGTGAGAATATGAGGTGGATGTCCCCAATTGAGTCCTCCCAGATACGGATTTTTTGCCCATTTCCTGGAATCCAAGTTAATTCCTCTGAGAAGAATGGAAGTGCTTTTTTACAAAGGGAGATCATCGGGGATCCTTTTATATTATGAGGGATCGTGTCCAAGCATCGGATCCTTGTTCCTGTAAAGTACTTTTTCCACGGTACTTGTTTACTCCAACTCGATTTGCCTGAGACCAGATTCCACAGGATCTTAGCTCCAAGGGCTAAGTTTTGTGCCTTCAAATCCCTCAGGTGCAGACCTCCTTCCAAATATGGAGCCGTGACTTTTTTCCAACTGACCAGAGGTATCCTGTTTTCATTATTCTTCCCTCCTTTCTAGAAATCTGCGAATGATGGCTTCCAATCTAGCGAGAATCATTGCTGGAGCTAATAGGAGAGAACATTGGAATACCGACATACTGGCTAGAACAGCCTTTATTAGCACTGTTTTACCTGCTAGATTTAGCCAGGATGCCCCCCAGGCATTGATTTTAGTTTTCAGCTTGTCTATCAGTGGTTCCCAGCTTGCTGCTTTTGGATTCGATCTGAAGATGGGAAGTCCCAAATATTTGAAGTCCGTCCATTGAGTTCTTCCCTCAATTTCTAAGATTCGGGAGATTTCTTGCATTTCAAGCGGAGTGCAATTCCATCCGTAAACTTGACTCTTGTTATAATTAATCTTGCTCCCTGATGCTTCTTGGTATAGATCTAGATCATGTTTGAATCTATGCGCGATATTGGGGCTGGCTCCTCCCAGGAGAAGGGTATCATCAGCGAATTGAGCATGATTTATATCTTTCACTCCTCTGACCATATGAAGACCTAGAAGTCCTTGCTGAGTTCTACTAAATTCCAGCTGAAAGCTAAGCGCCGAAGCCTGAATGGCATACAATAGAGGAGATAACGGGAAACCCTGTCTCAATCCCCTTGAGGCTTGAAAGTATTCGGCAGCTCTCCCGTTTACTAGTGGCGCAATCCATGGAGCCGCAATGCAAGCTTTTACCCAAGATATGAATTCTGGGGCAAAGCCAAATCTGCTCATAACCTGAAAAAGAAATTCATGTCTCACACGGTCAAAAGCATTAGCTAAGTCCAATTTAACAACCATACCTTTATCCTTACGGGCAGTGCTTGAGTGAATTGCTTCTTGGACTAAGATTATATTATCAGAAATGTGTCGGCCTTTGATAAATCCTCCTTGGTTTTCTGGAATGAGTTTTGGCAAAATGCCTTTCAGTCTGTTAGCCATGACTTTTGTTATGATTTTGTATCCGATATTGCAGAGAGAGATCGGACGAAATCTGGTAAAGGAGCTGGCTCGTTTTTCCTTAGGTATCAGAGCAAGGAAGGCAGAATTCGTAGCTCCTCCTAATTTAGTGCAATTCTGGGATTTCCGGACCAGCCTCATCAAGTATTTATGCACTATGGGCCAGCAAGCCGTGAGGGCTCGGGCAGTAAAGCCGTCAGGTCCCGGGGCCTTGTCCGGACTCATTTCCTCCAACGCAGATTGGACTTCCTCCATAGTGACCTGCGCAATGAGCTTACGATTACTCTTAGGAGAGACTTTCCTGGGAATGCGCTCCAAAATTTCTTCAGTACCTTCTTCCATCACTTCATTAGATTCAGAGTAGATGTCTTTAAAATGGTCATGGGCCGCTTGCTTTATTTCTTCAAATTCTGTCAATAAATTATTTTTGTGATGAATTTCTTTGACAGTGTTGAAATGTTGTCGGACTGCTGCCTGCTTATGGAAAAACGCCATGTTCCTATCCCCCGAATGAAGCCAAGGGTTCCTTGATTTTAACTTCCAATAGTCCTCTTCCAACCGACATGCTGAGTGGAGGGCTAATTGCAGAGTTTTTTTAGTGTTTAGCGCAGCCTGGTCCATATCTCCCTCGGTCTTGAAAATGTGGTTTTCTTGGGATTTTTCTGCTTCCTTTCTTTGTTGATAAGGGGATTTTTGAAGTTTGGCCCATTCCTTTAGGGATTTTTTAACCCTTCGGAGCTTTTCTTCCCAGACATAAAAGGCTGACCCTCGGACTGGAAGCTTCCAAGTGGCTGCGATCATAGATAAACAATCTTCGGAAGAGATCCAGGCTGGATTAAACCTGAAAGGTATAGGTCCCAGCTTCTTGTCTTGAGCAAATGTGAGGCAGATTGGTTTATGATCAGAAGCACTAAAGGGAATAATTGAGGAACAGGGATCCATCCCAAGAAGATGTAAGGATTGCTGAACTAAGAACCTGTCCAATCTTGCTGCGATATGTCCTGGACCAATTCTTCTATTTGTCCAAGTATATTTGCCTTTAAGAGGTTTTATATCTTCTAAGTCCCATTCAGCTATGAGATCCTCCACCCACTCACGTGCAGGATCTCTTATGGGATTTCCCCCTTTTCTCTCTGCCTGAGATAGGGTAATATTTAAATCCCCAGCCAGAATTAAATTTTCTGCAGGATTGTTGTTCAGATAATCGTGAATGGAATTCCAACATTGGTACTTTTCCCCCGGTGCCATAGGCACATAGATATTGAAAATGCTTAACTTTAGACCGGTCTCTTTATGTAGAAGTTCTGTAAGAATCCAATGGATGGTTGAAACAAAATGTGTTAAATCAAATCTAATTTTATTCCAGAGCGTTGCTACCCCTCCTGACGCTCCTCTAGAGCTATTCGCTTTAGCCTCTGCTACTGACCAGATTGAAGGAGCCACCTAGAGGAAGGGCTGCTCTGCTAGTTTTGTCTCCTGGATAAGAAGGATCTCAAGCTTTGCTATTCAGATAAGATCTTTCATGTCTGAAACTTTCAATTTGCTGCCTAATCCTCTACAATTCCAGGAGACTATATTCATTATTTACCTTTAGGGTTTGAAGATGTCCCTTTCGAGGCATTTGCCTGGTTCCTTGTATTTCGAGGGGTAGCTTGTCCTAGGAGCTTATGGAGAGTTGGCTGGTTTCCTGCAAGTTTTTCTGCATATGTTTCAGCCTCCCTTTTTTCCCTGCTAGATTTCCTTCCTTGTTTGCCTTTAGTTTTTGGATCCGGGTTTTCCCCTTCAGAGGAGTCTTCTTCCGATCCGTCTTCTGGGACTTCCTGAGGTTGTGATTTCGATGAATCCCCTTGGTTCCTTGCAGAGGTTGCTTCCTCTGGTTGTTCTCTTGTGCCTTCTTTCCCCGGATCTGGTTCAACCATAGGTTCTTCTTCCGGGACTTCCAGAGCTGCGAACCTGTTGTCAGATGTCGGAGGGTCTGGAACTTTCTGAGCCGTAGAAGTGGGGTTAGGATTTTTTGGATCTCTCTTCCGAGGAGCTCGCTGTCTTTTAGTTTGCTACCATCCTTCATCTGCCTTTTTTCCCCTTTCTTTAGTTGACTCTTGGATTTTAGGGCAATTTCTCTGAAAATGTCCATATTTGTGGCAGTGTCGGCACTTGAACGGCAACTGCTCATAGTCCAATTGCTGGTAATGCTGCCATCCCTTGACCTTAAGCTTTATGGCTTCCGGTAAACCATCCTCTAGGTCTACTTCCACGCAGATCCGGGCACAGGAATAGTTTCCTTTAGGATCTGCACTGTCTATGAAATGCCCTAATCCATTCCCAATAGTTTGAAGGGAGTCCGAATTCCAGCAGTGGATAGGCAACGCTGGTAATCGCACCTAGACTAGAACAGCCTTGGGAATATCTATTGCAGGGTCAAAATCTAGGCTCCAGCGATTCAAATACAACCCCTGAGGCCCCATAAAATACGGTCCGTTCCTGAAAATCAAGACTTTGTCCTCCTTTGAGATGAACTCAAACAAAAAATACCCCTTTCCTACTGGATAGCTGGTGACTCCATTCTTGATGGAGGGTCTCCAGTTGTTCTGAACCCAGGTTTCCATCGATTTTGGGTTGGGCCAGAGACCGGTGAACTGTCCCACCAATGCTCGTTCTGCCAGAGAGACAGCGATTCGAATCGATTTCTCCTCAGGTAGGGCGATTTTAGGGACTGCCTCTAACTTTTTAACGAATTTCGGGGGTGGAGCTGTTTCTATTCTCTTCCCCTGGGTCGATATCAGCCGCAGAAAAACTTTCTCTTCCTCGGAGAGATGGGGGGAAGGGGGTTCCCCTCCTCCTGCGACGCTCATTGTGAACCTTGGGACGCACCCAACCTCGCCTCAGAGCCACGCGCCTCAGATCCACGTCTCTAGCTCTGCGCTCCTTTCTTCAAAAATTCCTTGAGAAGGAAGAAATCGTTAAAATATAAGAACATTATCAACAATATGGTTACAAGTTTATTTAACAACATAAATTAAAAAGAGATAATAAATATTATTTTTGAAAGAATTTTTAATTTGGAAATAGAAGTTTTAAATAAAACTAAAAACAAAATTAAAAATTAAGCTTATTTAACAACATAAATTAAAAAGAGACAATGAAGTATTATTTTTGAAAGAATTTTTAATTTGGAAATAGAAGTTTTAAATAAAATTAAAAACAAAATTGAAAATTAAGATCACATTTTGATATAATTAAAATATAACTTTTTGTTATTAATTTGGAAATAAAGGTTTTAAATAAAATAAAAATAAAATTGAAAACTAAGATCACATTTTGATATTATTAAGAGTTTATCACAATTGATTTTATAGACTCTTTGTTATATGGTGTCTTATATAAGTTTTGTTCGTTTTAATATTATTAGCTTAGCAAATAAAAAAAGTTAAAGAAAAAAATGCCACATCATGTACATAATCAACACAAGATGTGCTCTTAGAAATTCAATTTGGGAAACTCCACCAAGAAGTTGAGGACAATGCCTTGGGAAATTCCACCAAGAAGTTGAGGACAATGCCTTCATGTTTCCTTCTTAAATATGAAAATGCTATATAAATATAAATGAACTCCCTATGAAGTTACCAGTAAGACTATGCATGCATACATGGTTGCTATAATGTCTTCTACTTTTTATGTTCTACTCCAATATCTCACTTATTGATTTTTCTCAACTATGGAACACTAATCATTACAACAGGAATGGAACCCCCTCATCTATTAGCACTAGTGCAATGTTTAACATGGTTTAGGTTTGGTTAATTTACATATCTCAACTATTGATTAGGATTAGGGTTTTGGACCCTCTATAATCTTCTTGAAAGTCCACACATGACTAGTTCAACATGGGTGAGTAATGGGAGTTAACTTGACATCCACTCAATACCATTGTAATCAACAACATAGGTCAACTCACATGATGCATAACTTCATACAAATTCCAATTGACGTGATCTTTATTCTATTAGAATACTCTTGATGTGTAGAACAATGTCAAGAGATTGGGGACGACGTCTACAAATCTTTGCCCCCCAAATCAACCATTTAATGCATTGAATGAGCTCTAGAAAATTTAGGACCCCACCCAAAATAAGACATGCCCCTAAAATTGACCTCAAGTAAATATCTCAAAATTCTCCATTAAAAAAGTACAAAAATAGATGACAAATTATATAGGGGTGAATCCATGAAGACAAGTAACAATTCTTGGTATGATAGGCAAAGGGAGTGGAGTTTTGTAGACACCTAAGTACATTCAAAAAGTACAAAAATAGATGACAAATTATATAGGGGTGAATCCATGAAGACAGGTAACAATTCTGTTAAGAACCCATGTCAATCATTCTCTTTACTATGTTAGTATATTGTTGTTGGACGCATATGCTTTGTAAGTCGTCCCATAGTAATTGTGATCCATAGTTTGTGTTATTGTTGTGGGGTGCATATGCTTTGTAAGTCGCCTATAGTATTTGTTGATTCATAGTTTATATTGGCCCATGGTTTTGGCCCATAGTATTGGCGCCTATTTTTAGTATATAAGTGTGTGTTGAGGCCAAGGAAGCCACCGTGAAGTTATTTTGTATTAAGCTTGCTCAAAGGAGGTTGCCCCCTCGAAGTGGCCTGCGATTAATATAAAAGTGATTTTGAGTTCTGCTGCTATATCGTGTATTTTGATCACTTGTTTGCTGCAGGGTCCTCACATCTGGTATCAGAGCGCTTTCTTGGGCTCGTTGGGTGAAATTTTTGCCCAAATTTTTTTTTTCGCTTCTATTGCAGGTTCGGATCTGGGAATAATCCCTATCCGCTTAATTGTGGGAAGTACTTGGGCATAAGCCCTAAAACTCATTGTGAGGAGTACCACAGGAACCCCAAAGTAGCTGGCCCATTGAGAGGACCTGCCAGCGAAAAGGGCAACGACCCCTACCTGATTGACTAGTTCTCACCCGTGAGGTAAACCAAGAGCTGTCGTTTGTGGCCAAGCGGTTATCAGTTTTACCTGAGCCGTGGAGTGAGGGGTACTGCCCCAATACGCAAGCCGTCAGACAACATTGGTGGCCGAGTGAATCCCTTGAACTGATAGGAAGCTGCACATACCTAGGGTCCATATCTATTTTCAGTTGCACAATCGTAGATTTCCTCTGTCCAGAACTGTTGCCGGTCAGTTCCGCGCCGTTGCAGATCCCTTCCTGAAAAAAAAATAAATAAAAAAAACTGTTTTTCGGCCATATCTCCTTGGTTTCAACTCTGTTTTCCCTGAAATTTCACTGACACCTTTGCAATTCCATTCTGCATATTTCATTCCTGAAGACCCTATCCCAAATTCCACTTCCCAAAACCCGAAATCCCACATTTGTCTATTT
>LPNX010282545.1:117697-144851 GCA_001517045.1 Pseudotsuga menziesii
CGGAACCAAGACAACTCAACCTGTTGTAGTCACACGAGGAGGTGCCGTGACAGGAGCAAACCAAAATACACCGCAAGGACATTTGCAGGTGTGACCTATAGCACAAAAGAAAGCTCCGATGGATGTTTAACAAGAGAAGGAAGTATTTTTGTAGGCGCAACAAGTCTTTGTTGATACCAATCAGCCGTCAACATCTGTACAAGTGAGAGCTATGCCCGAAAGATTTGAACAACTAACAGACGACCACCCACTAAAAAGGTTAGTAAGCTCAAGGAATTTTTCAAAAGTTGTTTAGCACTAATCCATGATAAATATGATGTCACATAATTGACAGCACTCATAGAAGACACCACAAACAACCCGTGACCTGAAAAAAGAGTCAATCATATTGGGAGAAAATTGAAGATAAGCCGAGAACTGAGAATAACTGCACAGATAAGAGAATATGATATGGACTATATCATATTCGACTTGGGCTCAGATGTCAATATATTGAGAAGACAGACATGGGAGAGCATGAACAAGCCATGACTAGACTGGTATCCTATTCATCTAAGGCTTGCTAACCAGTCGAAGGTTCTACCAATTGGTAGACTGTCCCAAGTACTTGTGGAAGTCGAAGGCTTAAGGACATATGTCGAATTTGAGGTCATTGACATTGTCGATGACACAAACCCCTATCATGCAATTCTAGGGATTGATTGGGAAATAAAAAACCAAACTATTATAAACTTCAAGAAAAGGATCTTGTCTTTTGAAGATTCTGAAATAAGAGTGGTTGTGCCCATTGATCCCCTGGAAGGGCAGTGATATGTCGAGCCTGTGCATAGCGAAGGGAAAGAGAATTATTTGGACCACCTGTATAACATTATTTCTTTGAAGGAAGATTATATTAATCCCATAGCCGATGGAAATCTGAGTTGGCGCAGTGTAAGCTCATGCATGTCCGACTCAGGCGAAGCCCTAGAAAATTGGAAGAATAGGGTACATGAAGTTTCCATGCGCAGGTGTGCAAGAATTACAAGAGTTGTTCGAAGGGTAGGAGCCGAAGCAAGCGCAATGCCTACGTATGAAGGATTGCCTAATGTTGCATCCTTCTTGGAAGAATTCGAAGAAAAGGTCACATAATCGCAACGATTGTCTTCTTTGGACTATGTGTTGAAAGCTATGCCCGTTAGATGGTGGGGTACACATAAAAAATCTATCTCTGAATGGCCACATTGTAGGAGACTAATGGAGATTAGATTTGGAGAACAGGTTAGCTACGCTGATAAAAAATACACAGGATTTTCAGATACTGGAAAACATATTGAGCACTGTCGCACGACTTGGAAAGCATATCCGAGATAGGAATGGGTTTATCGATTCATCCACACCTTATAAATGGTTCCAAGAAGTTGGTACACCTCAGAGGAGCTACAACGAGGAACCATTGAGTGGGAAAGTTTAATTGTAAACTTTACCCGAACATTTCAATTTACAAACAAACATCAACAATTGTTGTTGCGCTATAGGTAATAAAGGAAAATATCTTTGAAGAAATACCTGTTGCGGACACAAACTTCCATCAATGTAGCATAACTACACATAACTATACGACGTGGTATAATATCATGAAGGATTCGAGGGATAGTGACCCAATCATCATAATATCCATGTGTCAGAAGGAATGTGCGAAGTGGAAAGAGATCGCACGTGTGAAAATACACGATACCCTGTTAGACAGGATTAAAAAAAATGAGAAAAGAAAGATCAAGTCGCAAGCAGTGTGACAGCAGGAGCGGAGAACTCCAGTGAAAAAACACAAAAATCAATTAAAATTATACTATCATAAATCACTACCATGATTAGCATGGTAATTAAATAAAGGTATTGATGACGTATTTGTGAGTCATTAATTCAGAAATCTCCGTAGAACCAGATGGTATACCTTTATTTAATATCCACCATAAATAACAATAACCGCCTTTTAAAAAGGCCAACTCAATGATGGCATGTCAAGAAAGTTTCCTTAAATACCCCAAGTTACTGCCCCGAGCCGTTCAAGAGAGGGAGTACTTTCTAAGTACAGAACACTCGTGCGAAAGGTAACTGACAGGGGGCTATTGTTTCATAATCCTCATTATTACCATATCGAGAATCATTGTGTCAAGAACAAGAGGAAGAAGTATTGTGAGTAATTCATTGAGCAGAAACCGATTCATCTCTATTACGATAGTCAATTCCCCAGTGACGCTTCTAGCCACTACTCCCATGCAACGTAGCACAGGGAAGAGAACCCTAAGGAATCAACCTCAGCCAACTACGGGCCAAGTTCCACATCGATCCTCATAAAAACATAGAGTGCAGGAACACCAATCGCCCCGAGAATCTAAAGGGAAGCAACCAATGAAGAAGCCAAGGAACAAGAAAGCCCCAATAACACCATCGACCTAGGAGGAACAAGAAGACTTTGAAAACAAAAACTTGCTACCGCCTTATTGACCATTGAGAAGGACTGATGTGCCACTAGTTACCATCCCTACCACGGTCCATGTTACACTGGTAGCACCTACGAAATCGAAAGATATGAAAGTATTGCAAAATATCATGCCTCAGTTGGTCAACCTCACCTTCCAAGATTCTGACACTAGTAGAATCAGCGAACTGGACAGGAATAATTATATGAATATGACGTGGGATTCCCTAGAATTGACAAATTGGTTTTTCCCAATGCAAAGGGAAAGTGGGGTAGAGCAGTTGAGGTTACTATCACTTCTCTTCATGCCACATTTTGGTCGGACCAGAGAGGTGGATACTTATGTAAAACAATTATTGGTAGTCATTCATGCAAGATTCCTGTGACTAAACATGCCACACTCAATTGATGTTAATCTCATTTTAGCAATCACAGGATTTCCGAGAGCTGGGAAGGACCCCGAAGAGACCTTTAGGGAAGGTGAACACACAGACAAGGTTGCACAGACCCAAGAAAAGTATAGTTTGGTCACCTCTAACAAATAATTTCTAATTTCACCCATTAAGGACCTCGCTACTCGTATGGCAGCCACGATATTGACACATAAACGGTTGTGTGTCTCAAGACCAAAGAAATGCACTGCATGAATAGAATTGCTGGCTGCACTTTATGCAAAAGGAGTGCAAACCAATTTATCCCAATTTCTACTTAATGCGCTGCTTAGGGATGTCGTTTCAGCACAGAAAGAAGGTAATCCTTTCCCCTATGCTTGGTTGATAATTCTGATCTCATTAACTGTATGGCCCAAGCCTACAAAGTATCAACAGGTAGACTTACCTGTCCAATGTAGAGGGGCGAGATACTAGAACTTGTGGTTCTTTCCTGATAAAGCCCGACAACTGAGTAACAATAGTGAATTCTTTTTCCATAATGAATCCTTGAGGAACTTGGTGAAACAGAAGGTCAGGCTTTGTTGAACTACCATCTCTAGATTTCAACATCTTGTCAATTTTCAGTTAGCATCCCACCATGTGTACATCCAGGTACACGGAGACCCCTAGAAAAAGTGGTTGCCAACACAATATATTCTCATAGCCAAGGACCTAGATACCATTGTCCGAGATTGGCCAGAAGATTGGAAACATGAGGGATCACTACCTTTTGCAGAGAAGAGCACCCAACAAGCAGATGCAACAATGCCCGAACAAGCTCAGCCTGATCAGCCCTAGCCTGAGCCGCCTACAAAACCAACAAAAGGAGGCACAAAATGCATAAGTTCAACTAGAATTTTCACGAAAGAAGCAAAAGGATAACAAAGAATACAATACTTATGGTATGGAAGAGGAATAAATCGTAGCCCTAGCAGAGGCCTTACAAAAAGCTACGCAGGCGTGGTTTGGTGACTTTGGCTGGCAGCAGAACCAGTGCACTACTACCATTACAGATATGTTGAATGACCTTGGAAAAAAAATTGAAACAATTAAACTTGTAGTAGAGTGCACACCACAGGTAACCTCGTCGCATGATGCACCTTGCACATTGGAAATGCATGAAACCATGCAAACCAGACATTAGAGGAAATATGGGGTCTAAAATGGGCCTTATAAAAGCATGCCAACAATAAATTCTTGTGAGTTGGAATTCAAGAACCAATAGAATTTCAATAAATTGAGTCAACCATAATGGTTGAATTGACATATTTGTCATAAAAATACTACTTTTTTTGTTCGTATTTTTGATATATCTCCTTGTGTTTTTACTAAAATTTTGAGCGGGAGAGCTCGTTGGATCCAGAATTAAATTTCGCATCCAATGAGTATTCACACTGCATACTTTTGACGGACCCCGCTACCCAAAAAACAAGAATTACCTAAAAGCACGTGATGATGGACTCCGCTACCCCAAAAACAAGAAATACCTGAAAAAATATGATGATGACATCATCATCACGTTGTTTCAGGTATTTATTGTTTTTGGGGTAGAGAGGTTCATCAAAAGTATGCAGTGTGAATACTTGTTGGATGCAGAATTTTATTCCGCATCCAACGAGCTCTCCTGCTCAAAAATTGAGTAAAATCATAGGGAGATATGCCGAAAATACGAACAAAAAAGTAGTTTTTTTATTTCTTCCTAAAAAATTAATTATTATTTTATTATTTTAACTATTATTCTATTATTTTCCTTAGGAGGCCCATTTTAGACCTCAAATTTCCTCTAATGCAAGACCACCCCAACAAGGTACAATTGGGCAAAGAAGTGTGGGAATTCGAAGCCCTAGACCCCAATGAGGTACACAATAATAGTACCCCGATTCTCCTAGATTTTTCAAAGGTACAATTGAAAGATGTGCATGCTTTATAGAGAAAAGCGGTTACAAAGATTCGAATACGAGGAAATACTCTTGACAAGAAGGTAAAGAACTTAGTCAAGATTCTCAGCAAACTCAAGGCCAAAATGCAAAAGACCACCCAAGAAGCAAGGAAAAAAGAAGAAAGTAAGTAGAAGCTCACCCAAGCCATTAATACTGTTTGTTCAAATGTGGATGATGAGGAAATATCACATGATCTTCCATCAGAAGGAAAGGTCCTTCGGCTGGGTAAGATAGTTGTTGACCTTAAAAAGAAAGTAACAGAATTAGAAGCGCAACAGATTCCCAGCACACCTCCAGAAGTGTTGGAAAGCCGATGTGACACAACCACTCAGGATGCAAAAAGGATAGAGGAAATAGTGCAGATATGTGCTAGGGCTGTCGATCAAGTCTCCAAGACTTGGGAGACTTTACTAGACGATGAGAAATCATAGAGGATTGCAAATGAACTCACTATCGTGGAAGCAAATATCACACAAATGCGCAATTAGATAAAGCAGCTGCCCTTGGAGCAGAAGAAGGTCAAGACAACAAAAATGCGCACACTGCAACATCAAAATGTTGTGCTACGTGCACAACATCAACATCGCGAGGAAAAGGTAGAGGAGCTACAAACAGAATCAGAGAGGGTTATAGGGCTAATTCAGCCTATGCACTAGAAGGTGCGTGAGGTAGCGACCTCCACAGAAAGTAACATGCCAGAACACGTTAGTTTCAACCTAGTGGAGCACATGTAGAAAATTGAAGAGGAAGTGCGCATAGAAAAAGAGAAGTTGCTGAAAACTGTGGAGGATTTTCAGACCAAAATTGCACAAGTCATTTTATGGAGCACTAGCTCATGTGGCTCAAGATGAGCCACAGGTGAGTGTTGGGGGCCTGTTGGGGCTCGAGATGGAAGGGCAGAATTCATGTAGTATTCTGCCTAAGTAAGGAAAGAATAGAATAAGGAAGAAGAGGAAGGGCTTGCGACATAAGAAACAACATCCAAGGAGAGTGAAGGATGCTGCAACAGAAGAAGGAAGAACAAGAGGACAACAAAGTGAAGGCACGGGATGAGGAAGCTCTGCCAGTTTTGTAAGCTACAATGGAAGGAAAGAGTAAGAGATGTGATGACATGGAATAATATTCGCAGAAGCAGGCATGCACATAAGGTAATGACTAGAAAGTGACAGTAAGGCATGATGCTGAGAAAGCAACAACCTTTAGCGATCGTGGGTACGAGCTTGGATGGATCCGGTGGAAACCACACACATAAAGGCATTTTTGTAATTCTGGCTGATAGCGCCTTTTTGGTTATGTCTTGCTAGAATAGGAAAGACAACTTGTTGGATGAAGGTAGTAAGTTGTCCAGGATAGAGACTGAAGTTGAGTCTGTTAGAGTCCATATCGAGTCAGTATTGAGTCTGTAACATGCATGTATGGAGATATATCAAGTCTGTAAAAAGGCTATAAAAGGAGGAACCCAAGCTAAAATCTGATTATCTAGTTACCCTGCTAGCTAGTTCTTGTTTAGAGGGTTTTGAGTTGATTAGTTGATACAACAATTTTGAGTAAGTGTCTAGACTCTCAGGAAAGACGCTTGAGCTAGACTAGAGGTAGATAGTTTTGGTTACGAATTTGGATTGCTGAGTGCATCAGAGTAGTGGTTTTGCAGCTAAGTGCGTAGACAGGTAGAGAAGGTTGAGTGAATCTAGGATGTGTGCGGATCGCTAAGTAGGAGTAGAGTAGAGTGATAAAGATAAAGAAGATCATAGAGCATGAGAGGGAGGATAAGCCTGTAGAGATAGAAGAGAAGATCTTGAACATAGTCTTTAGCTTTATGTTCAGAAAAAAGGTGCATCTATTTCCTCATGCCAATGCTAGATGAAGAGCACCTTGTGTTTTTTTCCCGGATGGGTTTCCACGTTATATGCTTTGTATATGTGTGAATGTTGAGTAGCTTAGATAAGTGCATATTTATTGTGATTGATGATTGATTGGTTATTATGTTATAAACAAATAAATGTATGAATACCACATTACAGTAATGAATATGCTTGTGATGTTTGTTCACTTTGTGTTGGCGCAAGGTTGCATAAATAAGGGTAAATCATGCTTCAATGTTGATATATAACATGCAAACCACCAACCCACCTTCCTGGTCTTCGTTAGAAACCTTGGTGCAGGGCTAAGGACTTAAACACCCTCCCACACAATATGTGGAAACATAGTTCTTGTAGTTATCCATAAAACTGAGATATCTTGGGTGAGACGACATTTGTGTCATAGGTGTTGCCAGCTAGGCTCTGCTTTGTCGGGTCGATATCTTGGGCTTTGTTGTGTTGACCAAAAAGGGGGTTGAGCTTGGGTCGCAGGGAAAAAATCCAACAGGACTGTTAACTCAGAAAAGGGGATTCCTATGCCTAGAGGATAAGTGACTGCAAAGAAGAGGAAACTTTAATGAATCTGCTATGAGCGGTTCATGACATTTAGACTCATAGTACGGAGACTACCTGGTTGGCTTGTGCTGGAGAATTGGAAGGGAATTGAGGTGACAAACCAGAGTACAAGGACCAAGAACACTGTGGAAAATGTGCCAGAGAGATCAAATCAATAATTAAAGGATGCCATGCAGTGGAATATTCAACATGTCTAGATACATGATAAACTTTGTCATTTATACATATAGTGTTGATGATACACTGAGGACAATCCATAAATTAAGGGGGAGGGGAATGTAACACCCCATTTTGACCCCATAATGTAATCATATAATTATGATGGAAATGGCTAGAGGTCAATCATAAATGGTCCATTGTGACAAAATAATGTAAATATGTACGTTTTATATTTAACATAAAGACACATGACTATTGCAGACCAAGAAGGATGAAGAAGAGATAGGGGGCTATCAGTGCACAAGGAGGGGAGTGATTATCCCAAGCCTAGGATTAGAGGGGAAAATGTGTCCAACCCCAAGTATGCCACTTTTCCAACTCTCCTTAGAAAAAAAGAGCTACCATATTCTTCCATCATTTCCATGCTTAAGACATCAATGCTGTCAGACCTAGATCACCAATGGTTGTATCACCATCACCAGAACCATGGGTTGGAGCTAGACGAAGATTAGAGGAATGGGTAGGTGTAATAGGATCTTGATTCCTTCTTGTGGATGGGTATCCTTAGCTCGGGGGTGGCTCTATTAAAGAAGGATATGGATTTACATAACCTATGGCTAGGATGAACGTTCCTTGTTTGTAGCGAGTTGGCTATACTTCAGATAAGTTGATTATGTGTATAAATATATGGTATTTATTTCTAAATGTATCAATTATTGTCATCGTATGAATTAAATGTCCATAATTTATGACATTGGTGAATGTATTTCTGTAGGAATACCATGCAAGGTTTTATTTATATAATTATGGGCTATTTTACACATATTATTTCCGTTGAAAATGTTTAATTAAGCGTAATAGAAAAATGAATCTGATGGTAAGAGGAAATCCAGTTAGCATATTCAATACCCCATGTCCCCAAGGTCATGATGAGGTCATTGGTTACGTGACATTGTTGATGTGATTCTATAGAGCCAACAGATAATTACGAAGAGGGAGAGTGCCTTAGAGGCAGAAATCCAGGGTGTTGTTTTAGTTTCAGCTTTTTAATCTTAGCTTGGAGCTCCTTGATTACCTTTTCTTGCTCAATAATTTTATCATTTGCTGCCTCCAATATGACAATATTGGATTTGTATTTGGTCATCTTCTTTATTTTTTCCTCCATCTACCTTTGTATGTTGTTCATGTCTCTGCCATAGCCTAGCAACTCCCATATTTTTCATGGCCCGTGCAGCTGTCCCCCGCCCTTCATAAAAAAATCTTTCACATCTATGGAGAGAGTTATTGAAGAACACATCCATGTTGTCCATTAAAGCAATGTTCATTTTTCAGTGATTCAACCAAATGGGACTATAGTCTTGGAGCTGCAAGAGCTCAAAAGTTTTGTGGAAAGAGCTCAACGTCTGTAATCTCACCCAAAAATACACCCTAATTTTTTTTCTTAAGGGTCATTATATTGTCAAACTGTACATAATTATGTCACTTAATTAAATCATTGTTTGTTTGTCTTCTTTATATTATTTCCTTAAGTGTTTATGAGATTGTATCACCTCTTTGTTTAATGGCCATACTCATGTACATACTTTTGTGGTTCACATCTGATTTCTAGTTGTTTGATGTTTGTTCTAAGCATGTCTTTACTTGTACAATTCTACACATTTTTACGTATCCATTGTAAACATCATACTTTGTATTTATATGTACATTTCTTTAAAGGCATGAGAATGGTTTTGAATCCATGAGGATTTAAGCCATGATTATGTTCCTAGAGGATTGACCTTTACCTTGTAAGGATTTTGTCCCATTAATGGTCCTGTTGGCCTGATTTTATGAATCTAGGCCAATAAGGAGGTTTTGTCCACACAATCAGCTTAAAGCAGCGTCCAGTATGTTTGAATTAACAAAACCTCGCAGGTTATGGTCCTGCTACCAGCTAGTTTGTCTCTTAAGGAGAACTTAAAACCAGCAAAATCTAACCTATTCTAATGTTTATTCTACCTAAATATCTAAAATATCCTAAGGTTGCTTTCTTAAGGAAAGACTTCGATTTTTTGGGAAAGTTTTCTAAATATGAAAACTTATGTAAAGTATGCAGAATGATTTAACAACTTCTAATTTAAACTTTAAAAAATAAAATAAAATATAAACTTAATTATTCTATCTATTCTATTTATCCCTATCTCAGCTGAGAGCAAATTTAAGATTATATTAACTATTAATCAATAAATATGAACAAAAAGACTGAAGCATCATTTAAACAAACACATTTAAATCATAACTAAAAGTCACTCTGCTATATGACAACAGAACTGAAATCTAACCTGCAAACACACAGTCAATTTCAATTGCCTGAAACTCATTAATAATTAATTATCAAGATAGTTATTTGAATTTGAGATAATGCCTATTTAAAAGTCACTGTCAACATACAAATGAGATTTTAAATAAACAGAAAAGTATATCATTAAAACTTAGGTTTATAGTAAACATACTAATAAAAAAAATCATAATGAAATATTTATTCAAAACACTAGCTTGAGCTGATAAAGTGAAAGAGATAATTAAACATCAGTGTGTCACAGCACACAGAGTTAATATATAGACAGAAGACAACAAGCTGAAATATATATATATATATATAATCCAAAAACAAAATACCAGTCACAGTATCTGTTTGCAGATGTCCAGTAACATTCACATCAAAGGTTCAACTTCGAGTATGATATAGTACCGGTAATAAAATATATTTCAAATAAGTTTTCCTCAAACACTCCATCCTCCTGAGTTCATCAAAACTCTTCACTTATATACTACTAAGATTCAGTTTTCCCTATCAATGTTGCATGCAACATTATAGGGATTAATTAACCAAAAAGGGCATCTAATTACACCTATTACTATAAACAGAAATCGACTAGCCTTAGTCGAGACACTTCAGAAAATTCTTGTCCATTGATAAAACTCTAGCTCTTGGCCAAACTGCCACATCTCCATGTCAATGTATAACCATGTCCTGAATTTATGGAAAAAGGGTGATGATAAGCCCATCTGCATTGAATTAAAACGAATCATCTCATTAAAATCAATTTAATACATAGATAACAAAAATAACTTGAAATTTTAAATGCATGCCTGTTAAATCTCCGATTTTACAGGCATGCGAAACCAGAACGACCATTACTTGTCCTGCAGCAACCTAGGAAATAAGAAAATCATCAAGTTTCATTATGAAAAGCAACTGTTCTTCGAGCTTCTGCTAGTTTAGCCTTTAATCTGATGACTTTAATGTTTTGCTTTTCAATTCATTCAAGTAGCAGCTGGTTAGTACTTATGATTGATTTCTTGGATTTCTTGTATTGATTCTTCTTAGTGCTCATCTTTTTCCATCTATCAATCCACTCTAGCAACTCTTTTTTAAAGGTTTTGTTTTCTTCTTCTAACAATGCTGTGCTGGATAGACACTGCTTGAGTTTTCCTTTAAACTCTGTAATTTTATCTTGGTAAACATTACCTAATACCTGCTGCAGAGTTTCATCTTCTTTGGTTACCTGAAGAGAATGAGGACTGTCACAATGTTGATTGTATGATGGTTCAGGATCTGCGACGTTTGTGTTTATTTTTGGTTGGTTGCCTTCGACCTCGTCTGATTGTGCATCACTTCCCTGTGCGATAGCAGAATTACCTACATCCATTGTGTTAGGGACAGAAGACGGGATGTCATCCTCAATATCTACAACTGTAGGTTTAGTAGTTGTAGTCTTAGAAGCCTGTTGATCAACCTTATAACCTGAAATCGAATGGATACCATGCATGCTCCTTGTGACTCTTCGTGAAAACGATAGGTTCTCAAACCCAAGCCCTTCCTTGTCACAACAAATCTGAGCCAAATGATCTAATCTATGCATAGATTCTTTGTTGCATTCATCAGGTTTATTTGCTTCATATGAATTTTTACATTCAACATTATTATCAATTTCACCTTTGGCTAATCCTTCTTTCATGTTTGCAGGGTTGCTATCATTCTTATTAGATAAGGGTTTATCCACGACTTCCCTAGAATTGCAAAGAACTGAATCTCTATCATCATTCTCATTAATCCCATTGTTTACGGGTATGCCTGCATCTTCGAATTCCCTGACCTCTGATATATTTTCAGAAGTGCTATTAACCCTAGAATTTATGATCTTTCATTTCCTATGAGTTCGTGGGGATGGATTAGGCCAATACTGCGTCGGTCCCAATTGACAGTCAACCAAAAACTTATCCCACGACTTGCCCTTAGCAGATAATTGAAATTGCAATATAATTTTTATCAACCCGTGGTGAAAAAGGCTACTGTCAGGGTTACTAAAATTTCTAACAGACTGAGACATTTTCTTTAGACTTTGCCATAGATAGAAAGGCAAATTAAGTTTGTAACCCTTTACTGCTAACAACAATCGTAAATGATATAAGTGCAAATGGGAGTATCATCCACAACAGGATACCTACCTTACTAAGATTTCGTAGCAGACTCTCCATTTGGGTTTCAAATATTTCACAGGGATGCCTATCTTTAGCTTTGTATCATCTGGTAATGGCATTAACAGAGCCAAGCATTTCTTCTTATTGACCATAGTGCCCTTAAACCATCGTTCTCCAACCTATGGGAGCTTAGTGGCTTCTGCAATCTTATCTTCATTGATAATAAACTCAAAACCCCCAATATGCACCCTGTCATCTTCAAAATTCATAGCGAATAGCTTAGTAATCTCTACATGGTGACCATCGAAACTCCTAAAGAAATGTCCCCACCCCATTTTCTCAAATTTCGTGGCAATTTCCTGGTTAGCTTCTATAAGTTCAGACCCAGAAATCTCAAAACGATTCAGAGGAGACATGATTTCTTCTGCACTCTCTTGGCTTCGACCTGGAATAAACGAAGAAGTGAAAATAGAGGGAATAGGTATCCATACATATGACATGATGAATTGCTTTTGCATGCTTGAAATCTAACGGAGATACAATCTCTAAACCTACCATTTTAGTCGGATTTTAAGCAGTGACAAGTGTTGCACTACACATTATATCATGATTCATGCCAGTTTATCTATATTTAACCACGACTGTTAGTAATAACCACCAAATTGGCGAACCAGAGATATGGTGACTGATAGATCATCATTTCAACCATTGAGTATGGATAGTGGCTCATAATGAACAGGTACATCAACGTAAATTGAAATGACTATCAGCATTTAACACTGTCAATACGATACCTCTATATGCTCACATCTGTCAACTTTTATCAAGGGGTATAAGCCACGTTCTCTTACCGTCTCATCAATCCAAACGATAACCGTTTACAAATGGCTCATTGTACACTCAGCTAATCATAACAGTCGTCTTCAATTTAATCATGTTACGTGGTGGCATGCAAGGTAATAAAAATTGCATACTCTAATGTTAACAAGGCTTTAATGAAAAAGCTAGGTTTAATATCTATGCTATGTATATACAAGACTAAGTTTTAACCCCTTTCCAACATCCTATCGTTACATATCTAACGTTTGATAGGTTATTTAAATGATAAAACTATCATAAGAAAGACTTCCCTATATAAACAACATTTATTCATTAACTATGATATTTACAAAAGTGGTAGTATGGTATTACATATGATATCAACTCTGAAAGTCGCTCTTAGTTTTATGACTTAGGACCAGTAATACCTTACTCAACACAAAATGTGTTCTATTGATTTTTTCTTGGCACATTATTTCAAATTCCTTAAGTTTCACAAATTTATCTTTAGTGATTAAATGAATTCATAAAAATTTATAAAACTGACTGACAGTTGTTAAAGGCCAAGTTTATGAACAAGTTTCCTCCAGCTCCCGAAACATCATATCATTCTCCTTTGATTGAGAGTACCTTCAGAATCAAAGATTCTGAAGGTGCTCTTTCATAATTTTGAATTGATAAACCATATAAAGAGCTGATCTCTCTTCATTTTATCAAGAAATGAAGAGGTTGTTGCTAGCTGCCAACAAATGGCGACGACCTGGGTGAACCAGTTATCTCTGCTTAATCAAAATGATGAAAACGAAATCTTAAAATTTGTTAAAAATAATAAAAAATTCTTTATCCATATCAAACCTATATTTACTCATATTCATAAGTATAACTCAGAAATATTCCATCTTTTGAAACAAACATTTGATTAGGGATAAACTTACAAATACCTTAGTCAAAACAGGTACTTCTTAGTAAAGATGACCTTACCATCAGCATAGAATGCTGCTCTTTTGAAAACTTTCTAGAATCTGTTCCATAGCATAATAATTTTCTTTTTTGCTTGCTTTTGCTTTTCTTTTAAAACAATAATTCCGCCTGAAGACTACTATCTGGGTTTGGTATCCCAATGTGATAGTATCATTCACGAGAGTTGTCTGAAATAAGCAGGTCGGCTCGTGATGAGACCTCCTGTCTTTTAATTTTTTAAAATCAAAAGCCATCACCCTGGTGATCAGAAATGAAGTTATTCCAGGCAACACTGATGATCATGATTAGGCCAGCTCATTACTGAGACCTCCTATTCTTCAGACAAAAGTTATGTTTTTTATTGCAATTTTCATTTTTTAATTTTTTGTTATAAAATGAGAGATCATTACCCAGCGTGGTAACCAAATGGTAATGTCAGTCATTAATATCACCAGAAAATGAGTCAGCTGGCTCGTGATGAGACCCCTTATCTTTTGGTTTCAAAACCAAAAGCCATTACTAGTTTCCTAATAATGTCATACCAGTGATATTTGTGATTCTGATCGGACCGGCTCATTACTGAGACCTTCCGTCTCTCACTTTAGCTTTTAATTGACTGGAACAGATGCTAGACAGTTCTCAAATGATAAAAATTTTCTAAGACTGATGATAGAGATCTATAAAGATTTTTCAAAAGTACAAGCTTCGAAAAAGATATATAATAAGCTATCCCCATTTAAGAAAATAACAAGATGAAGAAAAATCTGAGAAACACTTATAAATAGAAACAATGAAGGTCTTTTACAAATTCAAGAAATTTTGATCACCCTGAACAAAATTTTTAAAAGATTTCAGTCTAATACCATAATTCTTCAAGTTGATGAGTAAACTGATCTTATTTATTTACATTAATTACAGCTGTTAACTACATATTTCTGACTAAAGACTGGTTATATACACAAATTTTAATCAATCTGAAATATTTGACTTTGATAGAAACTTGATTAATATAATAGTCTGCTAGTTTATATACAGAAAGACAAATTTATTTACAAACAACAAGTAAATATGTACAGTTTTAGATAGAAAAATATCAACAGAAATATTTTTTAAGAATCAGTCCATTCACAGGGAATGTTTCAGACTGTCCTTCAAGTGTTTGCAATCGAAAGGTACTTGGACCTATTTTTTCAGAAATAAAAAAGGGACCTAACCACAGTTTCTGAAACTTAGTATGATCACCCTTATCTTCATGAGCTTTATCCCATTTTAAGACTAGGTCTCCTACCTGAAATTCTCGATCAGAACTGAAAGATTGGTCAAACCATGATTTTACAATCTGTTGATGTTTGTTAAAGTGTTGTTTTGACTTTTCCCTGTCTTCTTCTAGTTTTAGTAATGCATTAATTCTCTTTTCCATTGCTGGGCACTCTTCTTCTTGAACAGACTGAGCTAACTATAACGAAGGTAAAAACAAATTTGGCGGAAGGATAGCTTCAGTTCCATATACTAAGAAAAATGGTGAATTAACTATCGCAGCTTTAGGAGTTACTCTGTCTGCCCAAAGAGCATTGACCAATTCCGTATGCCAGTTCCGATGGTGAACTGAAATAGTTCTTTTAAGAATTTTCAATAAATTTTTGTTTGTTGATTCAGCTAGACCATTCCCATGAGGATGATAATTAGCTGAATATCTGATTCTAATTCCCTTTTCTAAAGCAAACTAAGTCAATTCAATTGATGAAAAATATGACGCATTATCGAAAACGAGAGAATCAAGAATACCAAATCTTGTTATGATAAAGAATTCCAAAAATAGCATAACCTGATTGGTATTCACAACTTTTAACGGTGCAGCCTCAGCCCAACGAGTGAAATAATCAGTTACAGTTATTATATACTTGTGTTGCATTGATGAGGGAGGGTTTATTGGACCTACTATATCGATACCCCATTGCTGAAAGGGTCTTTCAGCTGAAACAGGTTGTAAAGGGAAAGCAGATTTTTTCACCCTTCCTGCAGCAAGTTGACACTCTTGGCATTTTCTGACGAAGGTATAGGAATCTCGAAACAAGGTAGGCCAATAACAACCAGCCCTGAGAATTTTATGAGCTGTGGTCTCTCCACCAAAATGACCTCCTGCTGGTCCAGAATGTAATTCTTTCAGAATTATTTCTGTTTCATCTTTATCTAAACATCGAAGGTATACTCCGTCTGAATTTTTCCGAAAGAGGATATTATCTATTAATAAGTATGGAGCAGACTTCAATCTGAGGGCTCTTTTCTTTTTTGGTTCTAAGTAATCAGGGGCAGCCCCTGTTTCCAAAAGTAATCGTATGTCTGTGTACCAGGAATCTTGAGGTGGTGGATAAAAATAAATCTCCCTGATAAGTAAAGCTTCATCAATGACAGTTTCTGCTTTATCATCAGGCAAATGAGCAGCTTCAGCAGCTAATTTACATAGCCCTTGACCTTTGATTATCGTTGAAGGTTTGATTTCTAAGTCATATTCTTGAAGAGCTGTCATCCAAGGTGCCCTTTTTTCTCCTAAATCTTTCTGTACCAACAAATTTCTGACTAAAGAATAAGGGACAATTACTTTCGTTTTATATTTCAACAAGTAAGGATGAAAATGTTTTACAGCTTTAAAAACGGCAAAGGCTTGTTTATCAACATCATGATAATTGAGTTCAACACCTTTGAAGTTTGAACTCATGAACGAAATTGGGACTTCATTATTTTGTTGATTTAATTGGGTTAAAACTGCTGCATACGAAATATCAGAAGCAAAGGTGTACAAAATAAAATCCTTGTTAAAATCTGGGCTTAGAAGACTAGGAGCTTTTGAAATGGCTTCTAAAATTTTCTGAAAGGATTCTTTTTCAGTTTGTCCCCAATTAAACACAACATCTTTTTTAATCATTTTCTGTAAAGGACGAATGATCTCTGAAAAACTAGGAATGAATCTCCTAACAAAATTAATTTTCCCTAGGAATGACTGCATTCCTTTCTTGCTAGAAGGAAAGGTAATCTTTGAAATGGCTTGTGTTCTTTCGGGATCAATCATGATTCCATGTTTCGAGACTACACATCCTAATAAGATACCTTCTGAAACAACAAATATTGTTTTTTTAGGATTTAAGGATATTCCAAATTTTCTACATCGTTCAAATACTTTTCTCAGATGGTTAAGATGATCAGGGCGATGTTTAGAGTACACAGTAACGTTATCCAAATAGACAACGACTGAATGACTGGTTAAGTCTCTAAAAGCAATATCCATTGCTCGTTGAAATGTTGCTCCCGCATTGATTAACCCAAAGGGAATCTTGCGGTAGGCATATGTTCCCCATGGAGTTCTAAAAGCTGTTTTCAATTGATCATCTGGGGAGACCAATATTTGGTTGTACCCTGAGAAACCATCAAGGAGAGACAGTATCTCAGACCTAGATACCTTCTGAAGAATTTGTTCCATGGGAGGAACAGGGTAATTATCTTTTTCAGAAGCTTTATTCAAATTTCTAAAATCCACACACAATCTAATATCCCCATTTTTCTTCCTAACTGGAACTAAGTTTGCTACCCATTGAGTGTGTCTAATAGGGAAAATAATCTTGGCAGCTAACAATTTATTTAGTTCTTTTTTGATTGTTGGTTCTAATGATGGGTGATATTTTCTTAACTTCTGCTGAAAAGGTTTTGATTCTTGTTTAATTGGAATTATATGTTGCATGACTTGAGTATTGAATGTTTTTAGGTCATCATATGTCCATGCAAATATATCTTTAAACTCCTTAAACAATTTTATGAAAGCTGTTTTTTCTACAGGATTACAATCTATTCCTAGATTTATAGTTTGGGGATTTGATTCTGTTCCCAAATTGATGGTTTCATATTTCATCCGAGAGCTGTTTGTTTTACAATTAGGGACAGGCTTAAACTTATCCTGCAGATCAAAAAACTTTTCTAATCTTAATACTGAATTGGGAATTGGTTTCACCTGTTCGAAAGCTTTTTCAATTGAACAGAAATCATTTATTACCGAAAAATCTTGTAGATTGTCATCATGAGTGACTTCATCTATTGATGAATCTTTAAAGATATCCTCGTTTGTTAGAAAATGCAGTACCTGCGTATCATTGTCAAACACACGCCAGTTAAAAATATTATCAGGTATGGAGGGCCTAAAAATTAATTCGACAGAAAAGAATTCTGGTGTAAAATTTTCTGAAGGAATTAACTTGGATCCTACATTTGCCAACAAATCTACTTCTTGATTTTGACTTCTAGGAACAGAATTTATGTTAAATGCATCAAAATGTACAATAAGATTCGATACCTCTTTCTGATAACTCTGTAAATGTTCAGATAAACAGTGAATTGAATTACAAACCTGTCTAACAATGATCTTGGAATCACCATAAACAATTATCTCTTTGATGCCCAAATCTATTGCCTTCTTCAAACCTTGTATTAAAGCTTCGTATTCAACTGTATTATTTGTACAACTAAATTCCATTCTACAAGCTATACAGGTTTTATTACCTTGAGGATCTATCAGTAAACAACCGGCTCCTGCTCCTTCTTTAGATTTCGCACCATCGAAATATAGAGTCCAAATAGGACTATGTACAATCACCTTACTTTCTATGATATTTACAATATTTACATTATTTTCATCACTAATGGTCTCCTTGAGTGAACAGTTAGGAGAAACAGATGTTACATTACAAATTTCAGATTGCTTGTTATTTTCAGAAAGAGTAGAATTTTCAGCTTTGAAATTTCCAAATCCTAATTCATACATGTAGTTTCCCATAATAGAATCAGAAAATAAAACAGGTTCACTAGGATCATGAAGTTCTGTAACAGTATGTTTCATATATCGTTCTCTATGTATTTTTATCTGATTTGACTTTCCGTTCTTAGGTAACCATAATGTTGACCAATCAATGACAAAGAAACCGTTCAGTTGTTGGGACCAATCCCTACTTAAGAACAATCCATATGCGTTTGGAATATCAGCAACTACGATATCTATGATTTGATAAACTGAAGGGTTACAAGCAATCCTGATTAAGACATCTTTCATTTCTCCGACAACATTTACGTTTGTTCTATCTAATTGAGTTATTTGTGAATTAGATGGAACAAATTTGCCATTTAATTTCTTACACACAGATAAAGGCATAACATTAGAAGATGCTCCTGAATCTACCATGCAGTTGTGAACATTCCTATTGAAAATTTCAAAGGTAAGTAAGAATGGAGGTGTGGTTGACTTAGAATTCTTACCTATCAGCGAAGCTTTGTCGGCTGTTGCTTTTCCTTTATCAGTTGCTGTTGGATCATTGTTAGAACTATTTGCAGCAACATTTGGTTTTGCATTAGGAACAATCGAACTTATTGCAGGATTTATAATATGACTATTAGGCATTGGGTAGATTTGAAGGAGATCGTACATACTGATGTTTGCACGTGTCTTCTTCAAATATTCAATAATGTCATATTGTAAATCCAATTTCGAAGCATTTTGAATGGTTTGGGTACCCTTATTTGGCTGAGTTTGCTTGCCGGATTGAGTTTGTTTGTTCGGTTGTGAGTTATTATTATCAGTGTTTGTAGTAGAGCTTGAAGCACCATGAGTGTTTGCAAATGCTTTACTACGTGTATTATATGCGTGTTGTCCTGAAGGTGGACTTCTGCTCTCATGTTCTTTCACAAAATTATCCCAAAAATGACCATTAATTTGTTGAGGTTCTTCTGATTCTTCATCATTTTCTGATTCCTCTTCTTCTTCATTTTCATTCATCTCTTGACTAGGAGTTTCAGACAAAGATAGAACAGCTCGAATTGTATTAAAGATCTCTTCATTAGTAGCCACGTCTGGGGGTGTATTCTTATTATTTGTGTTTGGGTTTTGTCTAAATTGATTTCTGAAGTAACCCCTAGAAGGAGAAGCTTCAGAATTAGTCTTTTTTAACCCTATAACTTCATTGGTTAACGTTCGAATAGCGTTTTGCAACTATTCTACATCGAATGCTTTATCTTTATCTGAACTAGGTTTTTCTGCTTTCCTTCGAGGAAAAGAATCAGATTTCCCACTTCTATCTGGTTCATAAGACATGAAATCCTTTTCTACTTTAATTGCTTCCTCAAATGTTTCTATCAGTGTTGTTTTTCCAGCTCTCTTCACAAACATTCCGGAATTCCTAGGTAAAGCTGAGGTATAATTTTCAATAATTATATCTTCTGGAGGTTGAGAAGCAATTGGAATTTTGTTTTTCAATGTTAAAAACCTCTGATTAAAATCTTTGATTCTTTCTTTAGGTTCCATTTTAATTCTAGATAACTCTAGGGCTAAGAGAGCGGGTGTTTATATCATTAAAACTTAGGTTTATAGTAAACATACTAATAAACAAAATCATAAAGAAATATTTATTCAAAACACTAGCTTGAGCTGATAAAGTGAAAGAGATAATTAAACATCAGTGTGTCACAGCACACAGAGTTAATATATAGACAGAAGACAACAAGCTGAAATATATATATATATATATATAATCCAAAAACAAAATACCAGTCACAGTATCTGTTTGCAGATGTCCAGTAGCATTCACATCAAAGGTTCAACTTCGAGTATGATATAGTACCAGTAATAAAATATATTTCAAATAAGTTTTCCTCAAACACTCCATCCTCCTGAGTTCATCAAAACTCTTCACTTATATACTACTAAGATTCAGTTTTCCCTATAAATGTTGCATGCAACATTATAGGGATTAATTAACCAAAAAGGGCATCTAATTACACCTATTACTATAAACAGAAATCGACTAGCCTGAGTTGAGACACTTCAGAAAATTCTTGTCCATTGATAAAACTCCAGCTCTTGGCCAAACTGCCACATCTCCATGTCAACGTATAACCATGTCCTGAATTTATGGAAAAAGGGTGATGATAAGCCCATCTGCATTGAATTAAAACGAATCATCTCATTAAAATCAATTTAATACATAGATAACAAAAATAACTTGAAATTTTAAATGCATGCCTGTTAAATCTCCGATTTTACAGGCATGCGAAACCAGAACGACCATTACATGTCCTGCAGCAACCTAGGAAATAAGAAAATCATCAAGTTTCATTATGAAAGCAACTGTTCTTCGAGCTTCTGCTAGTTTAGCCTTTAATCTGATGATTTTAATGTTTTGCTTTTCAATTCGTTCAAGTAGCAGCTGGTTAGTACTTATGATTGATTTCTTGGATTTCTTGTATTGATTCTTCTTAGTGCTCATCTTTTTCCATCTATCAATCCACTCCAACAACTCTTTTTTAAAGGTTTTGTTTTCTTCTTCTAACAATGCTGTGCTGGATAGACACTGCTTGAGTTTTCCTTCAAACTCTGTAATTTTATCTTGGTAAACATTACCTAATACCTGCTGCAGAGTTTCATCTTCTTTGGTTACCTGAAGAGAATGAGGACTGTCACAATGTTGATTGTATGATGGTTCAGGATCTGCGATGTTTGTGTTTATTTTTGGTTGGTTGCCTTCGACCTTGTCTGATTGTGCATCACTTCCCTGTGCGATAGCAGAATTACCTACATCCATTGTATTACGAACAGAAGACGGGATGTCATCCTCAATATCTACAACTGTAGGTTTAGTAGCTGTAGGCTTAGAAGCCTGTTGAGCAACCTTATAACCTGAAATCGAATGGATACCATGCATGCTCCTTGTGACTCTTCGTGAAAACGATAGGTTCTCAAACCCAAGCCCTTCCTTGTCACAACAAATCTGAGCCAAATGATCTAATCTATGCATAGATTCTTTGTTGCATTCATCAAGTTTATTTGCTTCATATGAATTTTTACATTCAACATTATTATCAATTTCACCTTTGGCTAATCCTTCTTTCATGTTTGCAGGGTTGCTATCATTCTTATCAGATAAGGGTTTATCCACGATTTCCCTATAATTGCAAAGAACTGAATCTCTATCATCATTCTCATTAATCCCATTGTTTACGGGTATGCCTGCATCTTCGAATTCCCTGACCTATGATATATTTTCAGAAGTGCTATTAACCATAGAATTTATGATCTTTCGTTTCCTACGAGTTCGTGGGGATGGATTAGGCCAATACTGCGTCGGCCCCAATTGACAGTCAACCAAAAACTTATCCCATGACTTGCCCTTAGCAGATAATTGAAATTGCAATATAATTTTTATCAACCCGTGGTGAAAAAGGCTACTGTCAGGGTTACTAAAATTTCTAACATCCTGAGACATTTTCTTTAGACTTTGCCATAGATAGAAAGGCAAATTAAGTTTGTAACCCATTACTGCTAACAGCAATCGTAAATGATATAAGTGCAAATGGGAGTATCGTCCACAACAGGATACGTACCTTACTAAGATTTCGTAGCAGACTCTCCATTCGGGTTTCAAATATTTCACAAGGATGCCTATATTTAGCTTCGTATCATCTGGTAATGGCATTAACAGAGCCAAGCATTTCTTCTTATTGACCATAGTTCCCTTAAACCATCGTTCTCCAACCTGTGGGAGCTTAGTGGCTTCTGCAATCTTATCTTCATTGATAATAAACTCGAAACCCCCAATATGCACCCTGTCATCTTCAAAATTCATAGCGAATAGTTTAGTAATCTCTACATGGTGACCATCGAAACTCCTAAAGAAATGTCCCCACCCCATTTTCTCAAATTTCGTGGCAATTTCCTGGTTAGCTTCTATAAGTTCAGACCCAGAAATCTCAAAACGATTCAGAGGAGACATGATTTCTTCTGCACTCTCTTGGCTTCGACCTGGAATAAACGAAGAAGTGAAAATAGAGGGAATAGGTATCCATACATATGACATGATGAATTGCTTTCGCATGCTTGAAATATAACGGAGGTACAATCTCTGAACCTGCCATTTTAGCCGGATTTTAAGCAGTGACAAGTGTTGCACTACACATTATATCATGATTCATGCCAGTTTATCTATATTTAACCACGACTGTTAGTAATAACCACCAAATTGGCGAACCAGAGATATGGTGACTGATAGATCATCATTTCAACCATTGATTATGGATAGTGGCTCATAATGAATAGGTACATCAACGTAAATTGAAATGACTATCAGCATTTAACACTGTCAATACGATACCTCTATATGCTCACATCTGTCAACTTTTATCAAGGGGTATAAGCCACTTTCTCTTACCAGCTCATCAATCCAAACGATAACCGTTTACAAATGGCTCATTGTACACTCAGCTAATCATAACAGTCATCTTCAATTTAATCATGTTACGTGGTGGCATGCAGGGTAATAAAAATCACATACTCTAATGTTAACAAGGCTTTAATGAAAAAGCTAGGTTTAATATCTATGCTATGTATATACAAGACTAAGTTTTAACCCCTTTCCAACATCCTATCGTTACATATCTAACGTTAGATAGGATATTTAAATGATAAAACTATCATAAGAAAGACTTCCCTATATAAACAACATTTATTCATTAACTATGATATTTACAAAAGTGGTAGTATGGTATTACATATGATATCAACTCTGAAAGTCGCTCTTAGTTTTATGACTTAGGACCAGTAATACCTTACTCAACACAAAATGTGTTCTATTGATTTTTTCTTGGCACATTATTTCAAATTCCTTAAGTTTCACAAATTTATCTTTAGTGATTAAATGAATTCATAAAAATTTATAAAACTGACTGATAGTTGTTAAAGGCCAAGTTTATGAACAAGTTTCCTCCAGCTCCTAAAACATCATATCATTCTCCTTTGATTGAGAGTACCTTCAGAATCAAAGATTCTGAAGGTGCTCTTTCATAATTTTGAATTGATAAACCATATAAAGAGCTGATCTTTCTTCATTTTATCAAGAAATGAAGAGGTTGTTGCTAGCTACCAACAGGTCCCCAATACACTAGAGGGTTCATTTGTAGGTCGTTAAGTGCTCAATTTCCAATATTTATAAATTTGCTAGTCCAGGAAGGGTTGTTGGATAAAGGGGAAAACATTATAGGACTCTACACGGAGATAGTAAAATGCCTTGTGGATACTATGCTGATAGTAATCAAGATAGAAAAATGTACCTAGGCCTCCTATTCTATGGTATGCTTGGTTCAGATCAGGGATGATCCATGGAACGAACAAGGAACCGTTCAAGGTCTATGGTTGGGTGGAACGTGACAGTTCCCTACTCAGTTGGAAGTGAAAAGTTCTAACTTTTGATTTTATGTAAAGAGTGTTTTATAGGTTATGCTAATACTGTTTATTTACAACTTATCTGAATTAGACGGATATCCAGAATTTAATTTATTCATGTTCAGTTCTGTATGAATATATATTGTGAAGAATTATTGACATTGCTATAACCTAGAATTATTAGTTTTGGTAGCCCTATCATTTAAAAATATTCATAAGAACGATTTTTTATACGTATGTGGTTATAATGCTAATTTCATAAGTATTTATCATGTCTTTGTATGTGGGGTTTGCTGAACATATTCTTCCATTCTGGTTATTATAAGTAGATGCAATTAAATAAATTTAGGACTGTATAAAATAATCTGTACAAATTTATGATCATAGTTATATGCTCAAAATTAGTAAATAGATTAACTGTGTGAACTAAAAAAAGTTTAACAAATAACATAAATCAATGATTAAACAAATTAATTAAATATAATTCATACATCCTTTCAATCTTAGAGAGAAAGCTCTCTTATACATCCAATGGAAGGATAGGATTCAAGATCAAATCCTGGGACTAAGTCCCCAAAACAACCCCTGACTAAATAATATATTTTTTTTTCCTGAGAAAAAAAACCTTTATTGATTTGAATAACATGAACAACTCTTAACGAGTTTACAATTCTGCTTTGTAGAACAAAGCTTACATCATTTAGGTTCTTAATTGTTTGGATTGTTTCAAACATCATACATATTCAAAATTCTTCCTGGTATACAAAACCATTTCTTAAGTTCGAGAGTATCAATATCATCCTGCTCTTGATCTTAGTTCTTTGTTGCTTCCCCTTTGCGCTGAAAGATCTGGATAATTACTGCATCCTCATGAGGCTCAAAGAGGAATGTAAAACACAACGACTTCACCTTCACCTGAGACCTCTCCTTCTGTGATCCCTGGTTGTATAGCTAAAGCCATTTTAGACAGTGTGTCTGCCTCTGTGTTGAACTCTCTGTAGATGTGGTTGAATTGAATTGTTTCAAATGAGGGATGTAAGGAACGTATAGCCCTTAACAAATTCTGTAGGTGTGGAGCTATTATGTTGTTCCTTATTTGCACCCATTCTATTACTGTTTTGGAATCCCCATAGATATTCAGTTTGTCTATCTGCTTATCCTTTGCTATCTTAAGGGTAGCCCATAGCACTTAGATTTCAGCTTTACTATTAGTCGCCCTACCCAGACCCAACTTGAAAGATATTTTATGTGTTTTAGACAAATGGATCACCCCACTGGCCCCACCGATGGCAGGTTCACCTTGGATAACTTTGTCAAAAAAATCCCATGGAGTGCTTTTGTCTATCACTGGGACTATTGCTGCTCTTATTTTCCTGGATTTGGGTGAAACTATGTGTTCCTGTGCTTTCTATATTAACAACGCTGAGGAGATGTCAGTGGGAGTCCACTCATTCCTGAATATTGCTCTGTTTCTTGCCTCCCAAATGGTGTATATGAAAATCACAGGAAAAGCACTAAACTCACATACCACTTTGTTGTTCCACCAGTCTTTGGATTTCTGCTCCCAGGTTCCTTCCAACTGCCCATACTTCCTTGGCTTAACTTTCTTGAGGCTTCAGTCCACACCTGACCTGCATAAGGACAAGTGCCGAAGAGATGGGACGTAAGTTCATCATATTTTTTGCATAAAATGCAAAGGCCTAGGCCATGTAGTCCTCTTTTTCTCAAATTTTCCCATGTCAGCAATTTGTTGTTTATTTCCAGCCAGAAGGTAAGTATGGTTTTTATCGAACTATTTGAATACCATTAATCATCCCACCACCAAGGTTTGTCTCCTTCAAACTGTTCCATAATTGCAAATTCATAACCCTTTTTGGCTGTGTAGTTGCCATCTATTTCATTTCTTGTCCAAATTAGTGTGTCCTGAGTATCTTCATCAAGACTTACAAAATTGGATTCTAACAGGCCTGTATAGGTTTTCCATCTAACAGCTTCATCTCCTTCCAATTGAAGCTCATTTGTAGTCTTCCACCTTGTTCTACCTGTTTGGATTGAGCGCTGGATTTGTACATCTGCAAGTTTGTAGCACCTTTTCTCATTGAGTTTGATTAATACTGATTGAGGGAGCCTAAACTCCTCTCCTACTCCTACCCAGGGGTCTATCCCTAGTCTAGCACTTCTCCCATTACCTATTTCCCACACTGTCCAATTGCCAATGAGTGGGAAGGCTGACACCATCATTTTCCAACCTACAGAACCATTTTTGAAGGATTTATTAGGGCTTCTGATCCAGTCTGTGATGTTCATATTGGGGTAGTATTTAGAGCACAGAACCCTTCCCCACAATGTATCAACATTCTGCACTAGCCTCCATAGTGATTTGGTTCCCAAAGCTTTGGTGAAAAGAGTAATGATCTTGATTCCCCATCCTCCTAATTTTTTAGGTAGGGCAAGGGTGGTCCATTTTGCCAAGGGTATATCAGAGCTTTGTTTGCTTGTTGTCCAAAGGAATGTGAAGCACCTTTTCCTAATTTTTTCCAGTATTCCTTTGGGGATGTGGGCTATAGAGGCCCAATAGACTGGAATGATATGAAGCACCACTTTGATTAAGACCAGTTTTCCTCCCCTAGACAAGAATCGATTAGCCCATGAAGTGACTCTTGATTCTACCTTCTTATACAACCACATCCAATCCTTGAATGTGTAACTATTGGGTTTGAGGTGAAACCCTAGGTACTTGAACCAATCAGACATCAATTTGGTTGGATAGGCTATGATTTCATTGGCCTTCTGAGTCAGATATTCTGTGAAATTTTTGTGAGCTAACATCGATTTTTCTGTATTGATCAGCATCCCAGTGGCCTTCTTGTATTTTTCGATTAGAATGGCATATTCCTTGAGATTTTCTTCCTCCCCTATCCCAAAGAGAAAGACATCATCTACGAATAAAGTATGTGTGACTTCCTCTCTCCTTGATACGTTGACTCCTGTAATCTTAACTTTGCTTCTTGCTTTCAAAATCAGCCTGCTCAGGGCATCAACCACCAGTAAGAAGATGAAGGGGGATAAGGGGCATCCCTGTCTTATCCCTCTTGTGGGTATGAAGAACCCAGAAGGGGAACCATTGATCAAAACTGCAAATGAGGTGGATTGAATGCATCCCATAATCCATTCCACTATTTCCATGGACAACCCTAATTTTATGAGAATAAGTCTGATAAATGTCTAGTTTACCATGTCAT